>CM059818.1:54277489-54682489 GCA_030435695.1 Brachymystax lenok tsinlingensis | reverse complement strand
TGCTGTGATGGCACACTGTGGTATTTCACCACGTAGATATGGGAGTTTATCAAAATTGGGTTTGTTTTCTAAATCTTTGTGGGTCTGTGTCATCTGACGGAAATATGTGTCTCTAATATGGTCACACACTTGTCAGGAGGTTAGGAAGTGCAGCTCAGTTTCCACATCATTTTGTAGGCAGGGTGCACATAGCCTGTCTTCTCTTGAGAGCCAGGTCTGCCTCAAAGCTTTCCTTAAGTCTGGGTCAGTCACAGTGGTCAGGTATTCTGCCACTGTGTACTCTCTGTTTAGGGCCAAATAGCATTCTAGTTTGCTCTGTTGTTGTTGTTGTTAATTCTTTCCAATGTGTCAAGTAATTATCCTTTTTGTTTTCTCATGATTTGGTTGGGTCTAATTGTGTTGCTGTCCTGTGGCTCTGTGGGGTCTGTTTGTGTTTGTGAACAGAGCCCCAGGACCAGCTTGCTTAGGGGACTCTTCTCCAGGTTCATCGCTCTGTAGGTGATGTCTTTGTTACGGAAGGTTTGGGAATCGCTTCCTTTTAGGTGGTTGTAGAATTTAACAGCTCTTTTGTGGATTTTGATAATAAGTGGGTATCGGCCTAATTCTGCTCTGTGTGCATTATTTGGTGTTTTACATTGTTTTTGCAGAATTCTGCATGCAGAGTCTCAATTTGATCATGTTTATATTTTTTTGCTGTTTGTTCTTTGTTATACAAGCAAAAGGGTTGGAGAAGTGGTTTATCCATACATCTCCGTTTTGGGAAGATAATTATTCATGTTGATGTGTGTTTAGTGTTTTCCAATTTTCCCAGAAGTGATTTTATTCTATGGATTCTTCCATTTCTGACATGCTGTTCCTTCTTTTTCCGTAGTGTATTTCTGTATTGTTTTAGTGTTTCGCCATAGTGAAGGCATAGGCTCAGGTTTTCTGGGTCTCTATGTTTTTCACAGCTCTTTTGTGGATTTTGATAATAAGTGGGTATCGGCCTAATTCTGCTCTGCGTGCATTATTTGGTGTTTTACAGGTTTTCTGGGTCTCTGTGTTTTTCAATTTCTTTCTTAGGTTGATGTATTCTTCATCAAACCATTTGTCATTGTTGTTAATTTTCTTTGGTTGTCTGCTTTACATTTTTACATGTGATAGGGAACATCTGAACTGAGAGCTATGTAGACCTATCAAGGCTCTACATGAGAAGTTCATCATATTTCTATGTACATCATTGTGTGTCAGTCTTACAGACAGCAGTATTTAGCATTATCTCGGTGTTTGAACATAGGATTGAGATGGATCGCCTACTTTAAATAATAAATCATGTCTGTGTGGGCTTTTGGTGTATTGTTTTCTGTTGTAGTAGACAATGTGTGGCCTTGGATGTCTCCTCTCACTGGCCAGCAACACATCCATTTATCTTCCAGCCAGAGAGAGAGAGAGAGAGAGAGAGGCAGAGAGACAGAGAGAGAGAGAGAGAGAGAGAGAGAGGCGGAGAGAGAGAGAGAGAGAGAGAGAGAGAGAGAGAGAGAGAGAGAGAGAGAGAGAGAGAGCAACAGTTATGAGGTGTAGTCTACGCCTCCTGCAGAGTTGCTCCTATGGATTGTAGGCAACATACAGATTCAATAGCCTACTGATTGTCGTGAGGGCGTTATATTCACAGATTGGCTATAGGTGTCACACCCTGATCTGTTTCACCTGTCTTTGTGCTTGTCTCCACCCCCCCTCCAGGTGTCGCCCATCTTCATCATTACCCCCTGGGTATTTATACCTGTTTTCTCTGTCTGTTACCAGTTCGTCTTGTCTTCCTAGTTTTCCCGGGTTCTGACCGTTCTGCCTGTCCTGACCCCGAGTCTGCCTGTCCTGACCCCGAGTCTGCCTGTTCTGACCCCGAGTCTGCCTGCCGTCCTGTACCTGCCTGACTCTGACCTGATTACGAACCTCTGCCTGTCCTCGACCTGCCCTTTGCCTTGTCTAAAATATTGAGAACTGTACTATCCACCTCCTGTGTCTGCCTACATCACCTATATTAGGAATATATGCGCAAAATGCATTTGGCAAAAAGAAATTAGCCAGGCTATTACAAACGAACAGATAGGAGTGGACAATTCTCCATTGACTGTAGCCTAAGCAGGCCTAACCACATGACTCTAACTGAGAGGCGCAGACATCTTTCCATTCAAACTAAGGCATAGGGCATGGCTATTGAACTGGCGGCCCGCGGGACAGATCCGTTTATTCATTCATACTGCCCCTTTGATCGACTCTGAACATGAACTAGAGATATGCAACAACATCCCCAAATCCCACGGCCAAAATGACAAGCACAAGCGTGGTCTATAGTGTCTATAGTGGGGTTGTCTATAGTGGGGTTGTCTATAGTGTCTATAGTGTCTATAGTGTCTATAGTGTCTATAGTGGGGTTGTCTATAGTGGGGTTGTCTATAGTGGGGTTGTCTATAGTGTCTATAGTGTCTATAGTGGGGTTGTCTATAGTGGGGTTGTCTATAGTGTCTATAGTGTCTATAGTGTCTATAGTGTCTATAGTGGGGTTGTCTATAGTGTCTATAGTGGGGTTGTCTATAGTGGGGTTGTCTATAGTGGGGTTGTCTATAGTGTCTATAGTGGGGTTGTCTATAGTGTCTATAGTGGGGTTGTCTATAGTGTCTATAGTGTCTATAGTGTCTATAGTGGGGTTGTCTATAGTGTCTATAGTGGGGTTGTCTATAGTGTCTATAGTGGGGTTGTCTATAGTGTCTATAGTGTCTATAGTGGGGTTGTCTATAGTGGGGTTGTCTATAGTGTCTATAGTGGGGTTGTCTATAGTGGGGTTGTCTATAGTGGGGTTGTCTATAGTGGGGTTGTCTATAGTGTCTATAGTGGGGTTGTCTATAGTGGGGTTGTCTATAGTGTCTATAGTGTCTATAGTGTCTATAGTGGGGTTGTCTATAGTGGGGTTGTCTATAGTGTCTATAGTGTCTATAGTGGGGTTGTCTATAGTGGGGTTGTCTATAGTGGGGTTGTCTATAGTGGGGTTGTCTATAGTGGGGTTGTCTATAGTGTCTATAGTGGGGTTGTCTATAGTGGGGTTGTCTATAGTGTCTATAGTGGGGTTGTCTATAGTGTCTATAGTGGGGTTGTCTATAGTGTCTATAGTGGGGTTGTCTATAGTGTCTATAGTGGGGTTGTCTATAGTGGGGTTGTCTATAGTGGGGTTGTCTATAGTGGGGTTGTCTATAGTGTCTATAGTGTCTATAGTGGGGTTGTCTATAGTGTCTATAGTGGGGTTGTCTATAGTGGGGTTGTCTATAGTGTCTATAGTGGGGTTGTCTATAGTGGGGTTGTCTATAGTGTCTATAGTGTCTATAGTGGGGTTGTCTATAGTGGGGTTGTCTATAGTGTCTATAGTGGGGTTGTCTATAGTGTCTATAGTGGGGTTGTCTATAGTGTCTATAGTGTCTATAGTGTCTATAGTGTCTATAGTGTCTATAGTGGGGTTGTCTATAGTGGGGTTGTCTATAGTGTCTATAGTGGGGTTGTCTATAGTGGGGTTGTCTATAGTGTCTATAGTGTCTATAGTGTCTATAGTGTCTATAGTGGGGTTGTCTATAGTGTCTATAGTGGGGTTGTCTATAGTGGGGTTGTCTATAGTGTCTATAGTGTCTATAGTGGGGTTGTCTATAGTGTCTATAGTGTCTATAGTGGGGTTGTCTATAGTGGGGTTGTCAATAGTGGGGTTGTCTATAGTGTCTATAGTGGGGTTGTCTATAGTGGGGTTGTCTATAGTGGGGTTGTCTATAGTGGGGTTGTCTATAGTGGGGTTGTCTATAGTGTCTATAGTGTCTATAGTGGGGTTGTCTATAGTGTCTATAGTGGGGTTGTCTATAGTGGGGTTGTCTATAGTGTCTATAGTGTCTATAGTGGGGTTGTCTATAGTGGGGTTGTCTATAGTGTCTATAGTGGGGTTGTCTATAGTGTCTATAGTGGGGTTGTCTATAGTGGGGTTGTCTATAGTGGGGTTGTCTATAGTGTCTATAGTGGGGTTGTCTATAGTGGGGTTGTCTATAGTGTCTATAGTGGGGTTGTCTATAGTGGGGTTGTCTATAGTGTCTATAGTGTCTATAGTGGGGTTGTCTATAGTGGGGTTGTCTATAGTGTCTATAGTGGGGTTGTCTATAGTGTCTATAGTGGGGTTGTCTATAGTGGGGTTGTCTATAGTGGGGTTGTCTATAGTGTCTATAGTGGGGTTGTCTATAGTGGGGTTGTCTATAGTGTCTATAGTGGGGTTGTCTATAGTGGGGTTGTCTATAGTGTCTATAGTGTCTATAGTGGGGTTGTCTATAGTGGGGTTGTCTATAGTGTCTATAGTGGGGTTGTCTATAGTGGGGTTGTCTATAGTGGGGTTGTCTATAGTGTCTATAGTGGGGTTGTCTATAGTGGGGTTGTCTATAGTGTCTATAGTGTGTATAGTGGGGTTGTCTATAGTGGGGTTGTCTATAGTGTCTATAGTGTCTATAGTGGGGTTGTCTATAGTGGGGTTGTCTATAGTGGGGTTGTCTATAGTGTCTATAGTGGGGTTGTCTATAGTGTCTATAGTGGGGTTGTCTATAGTGGGGTTGTCTATAGTGTCTATAGTGGGGTTGTCTATAGTGTCTATAGTGGGGTTGTCTATAGTGTCTATAGTGTCTATAGTGGGGTTGTCTATAGTGTCTATAGTGGGGTTGTCTATAGTGGGGTTGTCTATAGTGTCTATAGTGTCTATAGTGGGGTTGTCTATAGTGTCTATAGTGTCTATAGTGGGGTTGTCTATAGTGTCTATAGTGTCTATAGTGGGGTTGTCTATAGTGTCTATAGTGGGGTTGTCTATAGTGGGGTTGTCTATAGTGTCTATAGTGGGGTTGTCTATAGTGGGGTTGTCTATAGTGTCTATAGTGGGGTTGTCTATAGTGGGGTTGTCTATAGTGTCTATAGTGTCTATAGTGGGGTTGTCTATAGTGTCTATAGTGGGGTTGTCTATAGTGGGGTTGTCTATAGTGTCTATAGTGTCTATAGTGGGGTTGTCTATAGTGGGGTTGTCTATAGTGTCTATAGTGGGGTTGTCTATAGTGTCTATAGTGGGGTTGTCTATAGTGTCTATAGTGGGGTTGTCTATAGTGTCTATAGTGGGGTTGTCTATAGTGGGGTTGTCTATAGTGTCTATAGTGTCTATAGTGGGGTTGTCTATAGTGGGGTTGTCTATAGTGTCTATAGTGGGGTTGTCTATAGTGGGGTTGTCTATAGTGGGGTTGTCTATAGTGTCTATAGTGGGGTTGTCTATAGTGGGGTTGTCTATAGTGGGGTTGTCTATAGTGGGGTTGTCTATAGTGTCTATAGTGGGGTTGTCTATAGTGTCTATAGTGGGGTTGTCTATAGTGTCTATAGTGGGGTTGTCTATAGTGGGGTTGTCTATAGTGTCTATAGTGGGGTTGTCTATAGTGGGGTTGTCTATAGTGGGGTTGTCTATAGTGGGGTTGTCTATAGTGTCTATAGTGGGGTTGTCTATAGTGGGGTTGTCTATAGTGGGGTTGTCTATAGTGGGGTTGTCTATAGTGGGGTTGTCTATAGTGTCTATAGTGTCTATAGTGGGGTTGTCTATAGTGTCTATAGTGGGGTTGTCTATAGTGGGGTTGTCTATAGTGTCTATAGTGGGGTTGTCTATAGTGGGGTTGTCTATAGTGGGGTTGTCTATAGTGGGGTTGTCTATAGTGGGGTTGTCTATAGTGTCTATAGTGGGGTTGTCTATAGTGGGGTTGTCTATAGTGGGGTTGTCTATAGTGTCTATAGTGTCTATAGTGGGGTTGTCTATAGTGGGGTTGTCTATAGTGGGGTTGTCTATAGTGGGGTTGTCTATAGTGTCTATAGTGGGGTTGTCTATAGTGGGGTTGTCTATAGTGTCTATAGTGTCTATAGTGTCTATAGTGGGGTTGTCTATAGTGGGGTTGTCTATAGTGGGGTTGTCTATAGTGTCTATAGTGGGGTTGTCTATAGTGTCTATAGTGTCTATAGTGGGGTTGTCTATTGTGTCTATAGTGTCTATAGTGTCTATAGTGGGGTTGTCTATAGTGTCTATAGTGGGGTTGTCTATAGTGGGGTTGTCTATAGTGGGGTTGTCTATAGTGGGGTTGTCTATAGTGTCTATAGTGTCTATAGTGGGGTTGTCTATAGTGTCTATAGTGGGGTTGTCTATAATGGGGTTGTCTATAGTGGGGTTGTCTATAGTGTCTATAGTGGGGTTGTCTATAGTGTCTATAGTGTCTATAGTGTCTATAGTGGGGTTGTCTATAGTGGGGTTGTCTATAGTGTCTATAGTGGGGTTGTCTATAGTGGGGTTGTCTATAGTGGGGTTGTCTATAGTGTCTATAGTGTCTATAGTGGGGTTGTCTATAGTGTCTATAGTGGGGTTGTCTATAGTGGGGTTGTCTATAGTGTCTATAGTGGGGTTGTCTATAGTGGGGTTGTCTATAGTGTCTATAGTGGGGTTGTCTATAGTGGGGTTGTCTATAGTGTCTATAGTGGGGTTGTCTATAGTGTCTATAGTGTCTATAGTGTCTATAGTGGGGTTGTCTATAGTGGGGTTGTCTATAGTGGGGTTGTCTATAGTGTCTATAGTGTCTATAGTGTCTATAGTGTCTATAGTGGGGTTGTCTATAGTGTCTATAGTGGGGTTGTCTATAGTGGGGTTGTCTATAGTGGGGTTGTCTATAGTGTCTATAGTGGGGTTGTCTATAGTGTCTATAGTGTCTATAGTGGGGTTGTCTATAGTGGGGTTGTCTATAGTGTCTATAGTGGGGTTGTCTATAGTGTCTATAGTGGGGTTGTCTATAGTGTCTATAGTGTCTATAGTGTCTATAGTGGGGTTGTCTATAGTGTCTATAGTGTCTATAGTGGGGTTGTCTATAGTGTCTATAGTGGGGTTGTCTATAGTGTCTATAGTGTCTATAGTGGGGTTGTCTATAGTGTCTATAGTGTCTATAGTGTCTATAGTGGGGTTGTCTATAGTGGGGTTGTCTATAGTGTCTATAGTGGGGTTGTCTATAGTGGGGTTGTCTATAGTGGGGTTGTCTATAGTGTCTATAGTGGGGTTGTCTATAGTGGGGTTGTCTATAGTGGGGTTGTCTATAGTGTCTATAGTGGGGTTGTCTATAGTGGGGTTGTCTATAGTGTCTATAGTGTCTATAGTGTCTATAGTGTCTATAGTGGGGTTGTCTATAGTGTCTATAGTGTCTATAGTGTGGTTGTCTATAGTGGGGTTGTCTATAGTGGGGTTGTCTATAGTGGGGTTGTCTATAGTGTCTATAGTGTCTATAGTGGGGTTGTCTATAGTGTCTATAGTGGGGTTGTCTATAGTGGGGTTGTCTATAGTGTCTATAGTGGGGTTGTCTATAGTGGGGTTGTCTATAGTGTCTATAGTGGGGTTGTCTATAGTGGGGTTGTCTATAGTGTCTATAGTGGGGTTGTCTATAGTGTCTATAGTGTCTATAGTGGGGTTGTCTATAGTGGGGTTGTCTATAGTGTCTATAGTGGGGTTGTCTATAGTGTCTATAGTGGGGTTGTCTATAGTGTCTATAGTGTCTATAGTGGGGTTGTCTATAGTGGGGTTGTCTATAGTGTCTATAGTGGGGTTGTCTATAGTGGGGTTGTCTATAGTGTCTATAGTGGGGTTGTCTATAGTGTCTATAGTGGGGTTGTCTATAGTGTCTATAGTGGGGTTGTCTATAGTGTCTATAGTGTCTATAGTGGGGTTGTCTATAGTGTCTATAGTGTCTATAGTGGGGTTGTCTATAGTGGGGTTTCTAGCGCCTATGTGGCATGTTGATACTTCCTATATATTTTGCTCTAACATTTGGCTCTAGTTTAAGCTACAAAATATTATGACCCTATTCCTGAAAGCTACGACTCTCAGGAACAGGAACAAGAACAGGAACAGGAACAGGAACATGCCTTCTGACTCGGTGGAAGTGTGACAAAAAAAAAAATCTGAATGACTGAGGGAAAATAATTCAAAGTTTCCTTCAGACTGGAATTTGGCATTACCTGATTTGCCCGTTGTCTTATTTATTGAGATGCTTTGTTTTCACATGATTTAAAAAGCTTTTAATAGTTGTTTAAATCACTTTTATTTATTTTTTTTAATTTATGGTGAGTCAGCTTTGTGCCTTTTCCTTTTCAATGATTATAAAAACATTTGGTTGCACCTCGACTCGTGTTAGTCGAAAACATATTTCCTAATTACTTTTTAGAAACATTTCTATTTTTTAAACATTTCTTTACTGCCGTTGCTTTTTCATACAGATCATTCCGAATAATTATCGCATGAGTAAAAATGTCCACCCCCCCTGCAACTATCCTTTTTCAATCTGGCCCTTGTAAGAATACTGTTGAATAGCCCTGGCAGAGGGTGTCTGTATGGTTGTTCTTCGACTTATTTTTTATTTACTTATTTGGTACATAATGTTGCCGCTACCGTCTCTTATGACCGAAAATAACTTCTGGACATCAGAACTGCGATTACTCACCACGGACTGCTAGATTTTTTTTTTTCCTTTAACGATGTTCGACGAGCCGGACGTGAATGACAAACTGCTTTCCCGGGAACAGGCCCAGATCCCCGTCATTTGCGTGAAGAGAAGGCGGAGGAAAAGGGGCCCGGAGGGCGGGCTGCCTTTCTGAGAATTCGTAGGCGATTGAATAAACACCCACTGCCTTCCATTCTGCTAGCAAATGTGCAATCTTTGGAAAAGATAATCGATGACCTACACGGAAGATTAAACTACCAACGGGACATTCAAAACTGTAACATCTTATGCTTCACGGAGTCGTGGCTGAACTACGACACTATCAACATACAGCTGGCTGGTTATACGCTGTATCGGCAGGATAGAACAGCGGCGTCTGGTAAGACAAGGGGCAGCGGACTATGTATTTTTGTAAATAACAGCTGGTGCACGATATCTAAGGACGTCTCAAGGTTTTGCTCGCCTGACATAGAGTATCTCATGATAAGCTGTAGACCAAGCTATCTAGCTAGAGAGTTTTCATCTGTATTTTTTGTAGATGTCTACATACCACCCCAGACTGAGGCTGGCACTAAGACCACACTCAATGAGCTGTATTCCGCCATAAGCAAAGAGACAAGGGACAAGACACTAAAAAATACAGATGAAAACTCTCTAGCTAGATAGCTTGGTCTACAGCTTATCATGAGATACTCTATGTCAGGCGAGCAAAACCTTGAGACGTCCTTAGATATCGTGCACCAGCTGTTATTTACAAAAATACATAGTCCGCTGCCCCTTGTCTTACCAGACGCCGCTGGGACTAAACAGCTGCACCATCGAGAGCATCCTGACTGGTTGCATCACTGCCTGGTATGGCAACTGCTCGGCCTCTGACCGCAAGGCACTACAGAGGGTAGTGCGTACGGCCCAGAACATCACTGGGGCAAAGCTTCCAGCCATCAAGGACCTCTATACCAGGCAGTCAGAGGAAGGCCCTAAAATTGTCAAATACTCCAGTCACCTTAGTCATAGACTCTTCTCTCTGCTACCGCACAGCAAGCGGTACTGGAGCGCCATTGACTCTGTACCGGTGCCTTCTGTATATAGTCTCGCTATTGTTATTTTACTGCTGCTCTTTAAACATTCATCAATATACAAGTGTTGCATAGTCATTAAAAGCTCTGATTCTTGGCAATATCACAGCGTTGTCAGATTTCAAAAGGCTTTACGGCGGAAAGCACAACATTTGATTGTTTGAGGGTAGCACCTCTAATATTTATGCATTAGCATAAATCCATAACCCAACACGGGTCTCACAAAACGCATAAAATCACTAATATAAAATTTGATGAACTTCTGCTGAGGGCTTCCCAAGTGTCCAACGAAGACAATCCATGCTTCTTTTGTTAGAAAAAGTCATTTATTATATCCATAAATCTCAGTTTGGTTGGTGCGTTATGATCCTAAAATCCACCGTTGAGTCGCCCATTGAACCGTGAAGAGAACACGTTCAAATTATACCTATACACTTTCTACAAACAAATCAAACATCATTTTTTATGTATCCTTAGGTATCCTTTTGGGTATATTTGCTGTAATATTTCAACCGGACGATAATGTGAACGATAGGAAAGAAAAATAAAGTGGTGCGCGTTCACAATCTCGCGCACGTCAAACCTTGTTTACAAAAGTGGTCGCCTGACAATTTCCTGTTCCTATCTGTTCTGGTCACTCCTAGAATTCCCAGACGTTGTATATAGACTGTTGACATCTAGTGGAAGCCATAGGTACTGCAGTCTCAGTCCTACATAAAGTTGTATGCAATAGGCACAATGGAGAAGATGCTCATTTACAAAATAAACTGCAAATCCGGATGGTTTTTCCTCGGGTTTTCGCCTGCTATATCAGTTCTGTTGTACTCACATACATTATTTTAACACTCTTAGAAACTTCAGAGTGTTCCCTATCCAATAGTACTAATTATGTGCATATCCTATTTTCTGGGCCTGAGTGGCATGCATTTTACTTTGTGCACGCCAGACTCTCCAAAACCGTCACCTCGGGAGCCGCTCCCTAAGAAGTTAATTACTTGCTACTTTTATTTCTTATCATTATTTGTACTGCTATGTTGGTTAGGGGCTCGTAAGAAAGCATTTCACTGTAAGGTCTACACCTGTTGTATTCAGCATTTCACTGTAAGGTCTACACCTGTTGTATTCGGCATCTTACTAGCCCTAACAGATAGGCGTCTTTCTTTCCATTCATCAAAAGGCACAGGTGGACGGTAATTGGGGAGGAGGGGCTCATAGTAATTGGCTGGAATGTAATACATGGAATGGGTATCAAACACTTCAAGCATATGGTTTCCATGTGTTTGACACCCATTCCATTCAACTCGGTTCCAGCCGCTTGTAATGAGCCATTCTTCCCTCAGCTACCTCCTGTGTTCAAAGGCCATGGATATCATCAGGTATCAGTCCCGAGGACAGGACTCCAATAATTGCACAGCCGCAATAGAATGGTCGACACATGACAGGGACTGTCTTGCAACATCCTGCAGTCTTGCAGTGTCTGACATGCTAGAATTCAAAATCGTGCTACAAAGTCTGAATGTAAGCATAATGAATAATAAGCCAAAGGTCACACTACACACACACACACACACACACACACACAAATACGGATTGATCACAACTGTCGCAATTTCCGTTCCATATCCTCTACTGACGCGCTCTCCTTCTATCCCATTCACTGTCGCGCACACGCCCGTATCTGACAAGCGGTCACGACCCCCCCTCCCCTCTCCCCGCTATCCCGGGGATAAAAACCGCACATCTCGACCCGGTCGGAGGCTAGCCAAGTTAACAAATCAGCAATTCCGAGCCAATCGGTGTCCTCACCAGAGGCATTGGGATGTCAGATAGCTCGGCCCATTGTAGCCTACGTTATTTATACAACCCCGCGTTGGCATTGGGAGAGGCGGGCGAAGAGTCGCAATAACCATGCCCGCTGTTTAATTGATTAGGGCTACCGGTCTACTGTTACTTCACGTTACATCACAACGGGGAATTCATCTCTCATAACGGGAAACGAGTTGCTCTTTACTGAGAGTAAGAGATGGCCACAAAATAAAATAAATGTCACTCACTACATGTTGCATTTTCAACCATTTTGGTTGATTCTTCAAAGTCAATATGCATCTATATTTTCTCAGGTAGAGTAAATTAGGGCAGGCTACTATCACAAATGCTATTATTTCTCCGTTATCCATGAAGACACGCGATGTCAGAAATACTACAGATTCGGATAGTTAAACCCACTATTCACATACCGTGTTGTGCAGTTTCCGTTATTTCAGATGGATAATATCTGGAGGGGTGGGTTAAAATAGCCTTTCCCTCTCGTGTCCTTGTCGCTTGACAGTCTGCTTGCTGACCTGCTGGCGTGTTACTAGCATTTGTGTCCCTTGGAGAGAGTAGGGGAGAGAGAGGGGGAAGAGAAGAGGCGGTGGTGATTATGGACACGACTCATAAAAAAAAATCACAAGGGAAAGCAAGGATCTATGTCCTCTAGTGGCAGGTCCATGGAAGTACATTTACAAATATTACGGTACATTTCCAGTGACTGCAGCAACAACAACGACAAAAAAGTGTGCGTTGTAGCCTAGTAGAAGAATGGGGAGAGAGAGGGAGGGAGGGAGGGAGGGAGGGAGGGACACAGCATCACATCGTGACGGTTCTTTTAAACCCAGTGACCTTGAGGATATTACAAAATGATAGAATACATGATCCTTAGATAGAGACATCTCGATAGAGGGACGCCGTGGATTTACCGACAGGATAGAATGGAATGGAATAGGGTCGAATAGAAATAGGTATGGGATAGAATACTTATTCCAAACCCTACACTGTGAATATTTAAATGATGTATTCGATATAGACAAGAAAAAAAATATACACAATCCTGTGTGTGTTATTAGTTTATTAAGCAGACTGTGTTTTGTCTATTGCTGTGACTCAGATCAAATGTTATGACTAATCTATGCAGAAATCCAGGTAATTCACATACTTTTATGCATACACAACATTAGTGTATACATAAATGTCATACAGCCAGAGATATCCCATACATTTATTAGGCACATCATATTATTATATTATTATTTAACTACTCAGAAAAAGAACAAATTCTTATTTACAATGACGGCCTACACCGGCCTAACCCGGATGACGCTGGGCCAATTGTGCACCACCCTATGGGACCCCCCAATCACAGTGGGTTGTGATACAGCCCAGATTCAAACCAGGGTGTCTGTAGTGACACCTCTAGGTGTCACTACACCTCTAGGAACTCAACATTGAAGCATACCATCACAAATAAAGCATTTCACCGTTCATTATAGAGACAACAGAGGTTAACAAAGGCCTACTCTGGTGATTTCAACATGTGCATATTGTATATCTGACAGGAATGATAACAGGACAAGACTAGAACACAAAGGGTGATCAGTCCATTAATGGAATGATAACAGGACAAGACTAGAAGACAAAGGGTGATCAGTCCATTAATGGAATGATAACAGGACAAGACTAGAACACAAAGGGTGATCAGTCCATTAATGGAATGATAACAGGACAAGACTAGAACACAAAGGGTGATCAGTCCATTAATGGAATGATAACAGAACAAGACTAGAACACAAAGGGTGATCGATCAGTCCATTAATGCAATGATAACAGGACAAGACTAGAACACAAAGGGTGATCAGTCCATTAATGCAATGATAACAGGACAAGACTAGAACAAAAGGGTGATCAGTCCATTAATGGAATGATAACAGGACAAGACTAGAACAAAAGGGTGATCAGTCCATTAATGGAATGATAACAGGACAAGACTAGAACAAAAGGGTGATCAGTCCATTAATGGAATGATAACAGGACAAGACTAGAACAAAAGGGTGATCAGTCCATTAATGGAATGATAACAGGACAAGACTAGAAGACAAAGGGTGATCAGTCCATTAATGCATTTGTCTGTTTATCAGCAAGGCAAGCACGCGTTGTGCACTAGATGTGCCGGGATGCAGGAGCTGACAGCAACCGTGAAACACCAGTCCAGGAACATATTTAGTTTTCTTTCTTCTCTGTGCTACAGCCACCATTTGAGCAGCGGAATGAGATGATAGTGGCTGGTGGGTTATAGTGGTATCCAGACCATAGTTAGTCAAGTGTAAGCCAGCCATCTGTGCCTAGTGTGGGCCACCATCTCTGCAGCTGAGCAGGGCTGGAACTACTGAAATAGCTGGGGGCATTCCCGAGTGGCGCAGCGCTCTAAAGCACTGCATCACATTGCTAGAGGCGTCATTACAGACCCGGGTAAGATCCCGGGCTGTGTTGCAGCCGTCCGCGACCGGAAGACCCATGAGGCGGTGCACAATTGGCCCAGCGTTGTCCGGGTTAGGGGAGTGTTTGGCCAAGCGTAGTCCGGGTTAGGGGACTACTTTATCTGTCTGTTGGCTCAGTGTGAAGGTGGAGTGTCTGTTGTGGGCCTATCTTCCTCTTCCTCTAGTCCCAACCTCCTCAGGGACTCTCTGTACTTCTTCCTCCTCTTCCTCCGCTAGGGCAGGCCCACACTCTTCAGTGTGAAGGAGAGAGAGAGAGAGAGAGAGAGAGAGAGAGAGAGAGAGAGAGAGAGAGAGAGAGAGAGAGAGAGAGAGAGAGAGAGAGGCAGAAAGAGAAAGAGAGAGAGAGAGGCAGAGAGGCAGAGAGAGAGAGAGGCAGAGAGAGAGAGGCAGAGAGGCAGAGAGAGGCAGAGAGAGAGAGGCAGAGAGAGAGAGGCAGAGAGAGAGAGAGGCAGAGAGAGAGAGAGAGAGAGGCAGAGAGAGAGAGAGAGAGAGAGAGAGAGAGAGAGAGAGAGAGAGAGAGAGAGAGAGAGAGATAGCAACAGTTATGAGGTGTAGTCTACGCCTCCTGCAGAGTTGCTCCTATGGATTGTAAAAAGGCATTAGGCAACATACAGATTCAATAGCCTACTGAGTGCAAATACACCTGGCTTCTGCCTTCCTTTCATCTATACAAATGGCGTAGAAATAGTTCTTCTGCAACATCAGCACTGAGGCTTTCCTTTAGTGTTTGTATATGAATCATCCTCCAAACTGACAGATATGCTGCCTACATAGTTGTCTGATTGAGTCAGAGGGACGAGTCGTGGATGGAGAGACAGGGAGAGAGAGAGACAGGGAGAGAGAGAGAGAGAGAGAGAGAAGGAGAAGGAGAGGGAGAGAGTCTATCTTACTATGGGTCACTGCAGGAGATCACACCCATAGACTGATGCTCCTCTCTCTCTCTCTCTCTCTCTCTCTCTCTCTCTGACTCCCCCTGTATCTCTCCTCTTCTTTTCCCTTCAGTGAGAATTGAAGAGCTTTAGGAACCCTATGCTAACACACCAAAATATACATGACTAACATTGTAAACATGTAATAACCACTGCTTAGGAATGGGATATGTATGGGTTAAGAATGTGTTATAAATGGGAAATAAATTATCTATGCATGGGTTATGAATGGGTTATGTATGGGTTATGAGTGGGTTATAAATAGGCTACGTATGGGTTATGAATAGGTTCAAAAGGGGCTATGTATGGGTTATTAATGTGCTATAAATGCGCTATGTATGGGTTATGAATGTGTTATAAATGGGCTGTGTATGGGTTATGAATGTGTTATAAATGGGTTATGTATGGGTTATTAATGTGTTATTAAATCATTATTTAGTTAGGTTCCCTTCAAATAAAGTGTTACCTAACACTGGAAGGTAAAGGGTGAGTTTATCTAGTTATTTTTAGGTTTATCTTGATACATTTTCTATATAAATCTTACCTCATTATAAATCCCACAGCTCCAGTTTAATAAGCATAGTGTTGGTAATGAGAATGGCCACAGGTCAGGTAAGTCATTGAGATCTCATCTGATTCACCATGGCAGTCAAAACAAAACTCAAATAAAGTTTGATTCAGAATCAAATAAGAGTCAAATATAGATTGATTCAGTATCAATTAGACTCAAATTTGGCCTGAGACAGTTTCCCACTAGGGAGATTCTGGAGCAGCGTCTGAGACAGTTTCCCACTAGGGAGATTCTGGAGCAGCGTCTGAGACAGTTTCCCACTAGGGACATTCTGGAGCAGCGTCTGAGACAGTTTCCCACTAGGGAGATTCTGGAGCAGCGTCTGAGACAGTTTCCCACTAGGGACATTCTGGAGCAGCGCCTGAGACAGTTTTCCACTAGGGAGATTCTGGAGCAGCGTCTGAGACAGTTTCCCACTAGGAACATTCTGGAGCAGCGTCTGAGACAGTTTCCCACTAGGGAGATTCTGGAGCAGCGCCTGAGACAGTTTCCCACTAGGGAGATTCTGGAGCAGCGTCTGAGACAGTTTTCCACTAGGGACATTCTGGAGCAGTGTCTGAGACAGTTTTCCACTAGGGAGATTCTGGAGCAGCGCCTGAGACAGTTTCCCACTAGGGAGATTCTGGAGCAGCGCCTGAGACAGTTTTCCACTAGGGACATTCTGGAGCAGCGTCTGAGACAGTTTCCCACTAGGGAGATTCTGGAGCAGCGTCTGAGACAGTTTCCCACTAGGGAGATTCTGGAGCAGCGTCTGAGACAGTTTCCCACTAGGGAGATTCTGGAGCAGCGTCTGAGACAGTTTCCCACTAGGAACATTCTGGAGCAGCGTCTGAGACAGTTTCCCACTAGGGACATTCTGGAGCAGCGTCTGAGACAGTTTCCCACTAGGGAGATTCTGGAGCAGCGTCTGAGACAGTTTTCCACTAGGGACATTCTGGAGCAGTGTCTGAGACAGTTTCCCACTAGGGACATTCTGGAGCAGCGTCTGAGACAGTTTCCCACTAGGGAGATTCTGGAGCAGCGTCTGAGACAGTTTCCCACTAGGGACATTCTGGAGCAGCGTCTGAGACAGTTTCCTACTAGGGAGATTCTGGAGCAGCGTCTGAGACAGTTTCCCACTAGGGAGATTCTGGAGCAGCGTCTGAGACAGTTTCCCACTAGGGAGATTCTGGAGCAGCGTCTGAGACAGTGTTCTGGCTCGTGGTGGCCCAACGCCCTCTTAAGACACTCGATGTTCGTATCCCTCCCCGTATTACTTTGTATTCAGTCCAAACCACTGTTTTCTGAGTTGCCAGCCTGGATAGGAGGAGAAAGAAAAGAGTGATTAGGAGAGGAGGAGGAGAGGAGAATGAGAGGAGGAGGAGAGGAGGAGGAGAGAAAAAGAGTGATGAGGAGAAGAGGAGGAGAGGAGTAGGAGAAGAGGAGAAGAGGACAAGCAGAGTTTTAGGAGAGGAGGAGGAGGAGGAGAAGATGAGAGGAGTGGGAGAGGAGGAGGAGAGTAGGAGGAGAGCAGAATGAGAGGAGGAGGAGAGAAAAAAAGAGTGATGAGGAGGAGAGGAGAAGGAGAGGAGAGGAGAGGAGGAGGAGAGGAGTAGGAGGAGGAGAGGAGTAGGAGAGGAGGAGGAGAGAAAAAGAGTGATGAGGAGGAGGAGAGGAGTAGGAGGAGGAGAGGAGTAGGAGAGGAGAAGGAAAGGAGAGGAGAGGAGTAGGAGGAGGAGAAGAGTAGGAGAGGAGAGGAGGAGGAGAGAAAAATAGTGATGAGGAGGAGGAGAGGAGGAGGAGAGGAGTAGGAGTGGAGTAGGAGAGGAGAAGGAGAGGAGAGGAGGAGAGGAGTAGGAGAATGGCAAGTTAGTCACTCCTCCTCGTGATGAGGAGGAGAGGAGTAGAGTAGGAGAGGAGATGGAGAGGAGAGGAGGAGGAGAGAAAAATAGTGATGAGGAGGAGGAGAGGAGGAGGAGAGGAGTAGGAGTGGAGTAGGAGAGGAGAAGGAGAGGAGAGGAGGAGGAGAGGAGTAGGAGAATGGCAAGGTAGTCACTATCTGGGTCACCCAGGTTCAGCAGAGCTGCTGCCAGGGTGGTTCCACCTCAAAAAGAACAAGAGGATTGACATCCACAATCTCAGATTGTTCTGAAATTGTTTCTGCTGTTAGAAACAGATAAGATTAGCATTCCTTGCAACATAATGTTTTCTGAGAAATTAAGTGAATTGTTTGCACCCAAATTGGCTATTTTAATTTAATACATTCAGTACCTAACATCCGATATTGACAAAAAAAAAAAATGTTTTCACAATTAGTAAGACAACCCACACCAATCCCACCCCAACAACGAGTATATAGTATCTGTTCTCTATGTCTGACCAGTAGTATGGAGCTGCGGCTTGGAGTATTTCTTCTTCATCCTATGTAATGTATAATGTATTCTGAGTGAATTTGGTATAAAAAAAATAACATCCCCTGTTCAGAGAAATTAGTCATTGAAGATGTGAGGTTTATGTCCCATCCTACATCCTGATATTACCAGTTCTGACCACTAGATGGTGGTACAGACGTTGACGTTGATTGCCTCAGACAGTACTGGGAACGCCATTCCTGTTGCCCCCAAATAACTTTAATATTACTATGGGAACATCAGATTTCAGACTACAGTATTGTGTGAACAATATGTTGATACGAATTAGTCATCCCTGTAATTTATGAAATAAGCTTATGCTAAAGGATTTAATCATGTTACTATCAGAGACAAAAAAAAATAACTTTGAGGTGTTCAGCCATTAGCTGTTGTGTCCTTTTTCTTCCTGGCTGCTTCCTCTGTTAGGTCAACGGGAATCTCCCCTCTGGAGAAGAGCGATAAGACTTCTCTTCTGATTGAAGACTCTTTAGATACTGAATAGTATTTTTTTTCTAACGTTACGTATTTTAAATCCCTACAGCGTATATCGTCACATTTCCAGCATTTTCTAAACATTTATAAGTATTATAACCATTCAAAACTATCAGCATTAGAAACATTTATCATAATATAAGAAGCACTTTTAACCATTTATCAAACGTTTTCTAAATCTACTGCTCCCTCTGTCAGTTTACCCGACCCTCTAGTCTCGCACCTGCCCGCGGAAGGGACCCCTGCTGTCTCTGTGTAGGACAGACGTAGTCTCTCACCTGCTTTCTTGGATATGTTATGAGTGGTGTGGTCTGTAGGGTGTGAGTGGTGTGGTGAGGAGGTGTAGGAGTGGTGTGGTGAGGAGGTGTAGGAGTGGTGAGATGAGGAGGTGTGAGTGGTGAGGTGAGGTGAGGAGGTGTAGGAGTGGTGAGGTGAGGAGGTGTAGGAGTGGTGTGGTGAGGAGAGGAGGTGTAGGAGTGGTGTGGTGAGGAGGTGTAGGAGTGGTGTGGTGAGGAGGTCTGTGAGTGGTGTGGTGAGGAGGTGTGAGTGGTGAGATGAGGAGGTGTAGGAGTGGTGTGGTGAGGAGGTGTAGGAGTGGTGAGATGAGGAGGTGTGAGTGGTGAGGTGAGGAGGTGTGTGAGTGGTGAGGTGAGGAGGTGTAGGAGTGGTGTGGTGAGGAGGTGTGAGTGGTGAGATGAGGAGGTGTAGGAGTGGTGTGGTGAGGAGGTGTAGGAGTGGTGTGGTGAGGAGGTGTGAGTGGTGAGATGAGGAGGTGTAGGAGTGGTGTGGTGAGGAGGTGTGAGTGGTGAGATGAGGAGGTGTAGGAGTGGTGTGGTGAGGAGGTGTAGGAGTGGTGTGGTGAGGAGGTGTAGGAGTGGTGTGGTGAGGAGGTGTAGGAGTGGTGAGATGAGGAGGTGTAGGAGTGGTGAGATGAGGAGGTGTAGGAGTGGTGTGGTGAGGAGGTGTAGGAGTGGTGAGGTGAGGAGGTGTAGGAGTGGTGTGGTGAGGAGGTCTGTGAGTGGTGAGGTGAGGAGGTGTAGGAGTGGTGAGATGAGGAGGTGTAGGAGTGGTGAGATGAGGAGGTGTGAGTGGTGAGGTGAGGAGGTGTGTGAGTGGTGAGATGAGGAGGTGTAGGAGTGGTGAGATGAGGAGGTGTAGGAGTGGTGAGGTGAGGAGGTGTAGGAGTGGTGTGGTGAGGAGGTGTAGGAGTGGTGTGGTGAGGAGGTGTAGGAGTGGTGAGATGAGGAGATGTGAGTGGTGAGGTGAGGAGGTGTAGGAGTGGTGAGGTGAGGAGGTGTAGGAGTGGTGTGGTGAGGAGGTGTAGGAGTGGTGTGGTGAGGAGGTCTGTGAGTGGTGTGGTGAGGAGGTGTGAGTGGTGAGATGAGGAGGTGTAGGAGTGGTGTGGTGAGGAGGTGTAGGAGTGGTGAGATGAGGAGGTGTGAGTGGTGAGGTGAGGAGGTGTGTGAGTGGTGAGGTGAGGAGGTGTAGGAGTGGTGTGGTGAGGAGGTGTGAGTGGTGAGATGAGGAGGTGTAGGAGTGGTGTGGTGAGGAGGTGTAGGAGTGGTGTGGTGAGGAGGTGTGAGTGGTGAGATGAGGAGGTGTAGGAGTGGTGTGGTGAGGAGGTCTGTGAGTGGTGAGGTGAGGAGGTGTAGGAGTGGTGAGATGAGGAGGTGTAGGAGTGGTGAGATGAGGAGGTGCAGGAGTGGTGAGATGAGGAGGTGTGAGTGGTGAGGTGAGGAGGTGTAGGAGTGGTGTGGTGAGGAGGTGTAGGAGTGGTGTGGTGAGGAGGTGTAGGAGTGGTGAGATGAGGAGGTGTAGGAGTGGTGTGGTGAGGAGGTGTAGGAGTGGTGTGGTGAGGAGGTGTGAGAGGTGAGGTGAGGAGGTGTAGGAGTGGTGAGGTGAGGAGGTGTGTGAGTGGTGAGGTGAGGAGGTGTGTGAGTGGTGAGGTGAGGAGGTGTAGGAGTGGTGTGGTGAGGAGGTGTGAGAGGTGAGGTGAGTAGGTGTAGGAGTGGTGAGATGAGGAGGTGTGAGTGGTGAGGTGAGGAGGTGTGAGAGGTGAGGTGAGGAGGTGTAGGAGTGGTGAGGTGAGGAGGTGTAGGAGTGGTGAGGTGAGGAGGTGTGTGAGTGGAGAGGTGAGGAGGTGTGTGAGTGGTGAGGTGAGGAGGTGTGAGAGGTTTGGTGAGGAGGTGTAGGAGTGGTGAGGTGAGGAGGTGTGTGAGTGGTGAGGTGAGGAGGTGTAGGAGTGGTGAGGTGAGGAGGTGTAGGAATGGTGAGGTGAGGAGGTGTGTGAGTGGAGAGGTGAGGAGGTGTGTGAGTGGTGAGGTGAGGAGGTGTGAGAGGTTTGGTGAGGAGGTGTAGGAGTGGTGAGGTGAGGAGGTGTAGGAGTGGTGTGGTGAGGAGGTGTGAGTGGTGAGATGAGGAGGTGTAGGAGTGGTGTGGTGAGGAGGTCTGTGAGTGGTGAGGTGAGGAGGGGTAGGAGTGGTGAGGTGAGGAGGTGTAGGAGTGGTGTGGTGAGGAGGTCTGTGAGTGGTGAGGTGAGGAGGTGTAGGAGTGGTGAGATGAGGAGGTGTAGGAGTGGTGAGATGAGGAGGTGTAGGAGTGGTGAGGTGAGGAGGTGTGAGTGGTGAGATGAGGAGGTGTAGGAGTGGTGAGATGAGGAGGTGTGAGTGGTGAGGTGAGGAGGTGTAGGAGTGGTGTGGTGAGGAGGTGTAGGAGTGGTGTGGTGAGGAGGTGTAGGAGTGGTGAGATGAGGAGGTGTAGGAGTGGTGTGGTGAGGAGGTGTAGGAGTGGTGTGGTGAGGAGGTGTGAGAGGTGAGGTGAGGAGGTGTAGGAGTGGTGAGATGAGGAGGTGTGAGTGGTGAGGTGAGGAGGTGTAGGAGTGGTGAGGTGAGGAGGTGTGTGAGTGGTGAGGTGAGGAGGTGTGTGAGTGGTGAGGTGAGGAGGTGTCGGAGTGGTGTGGTGAGGAGGTGTGAGAGGTGAGGTGAGGAGGTGTAGGAGTGGTGAGATGAGGAGGTGTGAGTGGTGAGGTGAGGAGGTGTGAGAGGTGAGGTGAGGAGGTGTAGGAGTGGTGAGGTGAGGAGGTGTAGGAGTGGTGAGGTGAGGAGGTGTGTGAGTGGAGAGGTGAGGAGGTGTGTGAGTGGTGAGGTGAGGAGGTGTGAGAGGTTTGGTGAGGAGGTGTAGGAGTGGTGAGGTGAGGAGGTGTGTGAGTGGTGAGGTGAGGAGGTGTAGGAGTGGTGAGGTGAGGAGGTGTAGGAATGGTGAGGTGAGGAGGTGTGTGAGTGGAGAGGTGAGGAGGTGTGTGAGTGGTGAGGTGAGGAGGTGTGAGAGGTTTGGTGAGGAGGTGTAGGAGTGGTGAGGTGAGGAGGTGTGTGAGTGGTGAGGTGAGGAGGTGTAGGAGTGGTGAGGTGAGGAGGTGTAGGAGTGGTGTGGTGAGGAGGTGTAGGAGTGGTGAGGTGAGGAGGTGTAGGAGTGGTGAGGTCAGGAGGTGTAGGAGTGGTGAGGTGAGGAGGTGTAGGAGTGGTGTGGTGAGGAGGTGTAGGAGTGGTGAGGTGAGGAGGTGTAGGAGTGGTGTGGTGAGGAGGTGTAGGAGTGGTGAGGTGAGGAGGTGTAGGAGTGGTGTGGTGAGGAGGTGTAGGAGTGGTGAGGTGAGGAGGTGTGAGTGGTGAGGTGAGGAGGTGTTTAACAGATGCTGAATCAGTTCCGGGTCCAGTGTCTGGTTCTACAGAAGGAGAACCGACCCAAAACACGTTCGGCTACAGTCCTTTCTGCTGACAAGGTAGACGAGTAAACAATGCCTACAGTCCCTGTTTAACCAACAAGTTGCGTCCAGGCAGCATCACTTCTTCACCGCGACGTCTTAGGTAAGACAATTGGTTGGTTTGTTCTCAGCTCTCTGCATTGAACGGTTTCCCTTTCGAGGACCGTGTCAAGTGTTACAGAATTACTTATTGAGATAAGGGTTCCCAAGGACAGGCCGTAACTATTTAGAAATGCATAACGTGTGCATCAGAAGTTCCACTGCACGTTTCACAACTGCAGGCGTTTTAGAAGGTCATGAATGTGTTGATGACATACAGTGGGGGAAAAAAGTATTTAGTCAGCCACCAATTGTGCAAGTTCTCTCACTTAAAAAGATGAGAGAGGCCTGTAATTTTCATCATAGGTACACTTCAACTATGACAGACAAAATGAGGAAAAAAAATCCAGAAAATCACATTGTAGGATTTGTTATGAATTTTTTTGCAAATTATGGTGGAAAATAAGTATTTGGTCAATAACAAAAGTTTATCTCAATACTTTGTTATATACCCTTTGTTGGCAATGACAGAGGTCAAATGTTTTCTGTAAGTCTTCACAAGGTTTTCACACACTGTTGCTGGTATTTTGGCCCATTCCTCCATGCAGATCTCCTCTAGAGCAGTGATGTTTTGGGGCTGTCGCTGGGCAACACGGACTTTCAAAGATTTTCTATGGGGTTGAGATCTGGAGACTGGCTAGGCCACTCCAGGACCTTGAAATGCTTCTTACGAAGCCACTCCTTCGTTGCCCGGGCGGTGTGTTAGGGATCATTGTCATGCTGAAAGACCCAGCCACGTTTCATCTTCAATGCCCTTGCTGATGGAAGGAGGTTTTCACTCAAAATCTCACGATACATGGCCCCATTCATTCTTTCCTTTACACGGATCAGTCGTCCTGGTCCCTTTGCAGAAAAACAGCCCCAAAGCATGATGTTTCCACCCCCATGCTTCACAGTAGGTATGGTGTTCTTTGGATGCAACTCAGCATTCTTTGTCCTCCAAACACGACTAGTTGAGTTTTTACCAAAAAGTTATATTTTGGTTTCATCTGACATTCTCCCAATCCTCATCTGGATAATCCAAATGCTCTCTAGCAAACTTTAGACGGGCCTGAACATGTACTGGCTTAAGCAGGGGGACACGTCTGGCACTGCAGGATTTGAGTCCCTGGCGGCGTAGTGTGTTACTGATGGTAGGCTTTGTTACTTTGGTCCCAGCTCTCTGCAGGTCATTCACTAGGTCCCCCCGTGTGGTTCTGGGATTTTTGCTCACCGTGATCATTTTGACCCCACGGGGTGAGATCTTGCGTGGAGCCCCAGATCGAGGAAGATTATCAGTGGTCTTGTATGTCTTCCATTTCCTAATAACCTCTAACCTGCTTACCTATTGCAGATTCAGTCTTCCCAACCTGGTGCAGGTCTACAATTTTGTTTCTGGTGTCCTTTGACAGCTCTTTGGTCTTGGCCATAGTGGAGTTTGGAGTGTGACTGTTTGAGGTTGTGGACAGGTGTCTTTTATACTGATAACAAGTTCAAACAGGTGCCATTAATACAGGTAATGAGTGGAGGACAGAGGAGCCTCTTAAAGAAGAAGTTACAGGTCTGTGAGAGCCAGAAATCTTGCTTGTTTGTATGTGACCAAATACTCATTTTCCACCATAATTTGCAAATAAATTCATTAAAAATCCTACAATGTGATTTTCTGGATTTTTTTTCCTCATTTTGTCTGTCATAGTTGAAGTGTACCTATGATGAAAATTACAGGCCTCTCTCATCTTTTTAAGTGAGAGAACTTGCACAATTGGTGGCTGACTAAATACTTTTTTTCCCCACTGTACATGTGTATGTCATGTGACATAATGGGTACATAAAAGTCTAATATCCCACGGGTACAGGTGGACGGCAGAGTTCAATCTCTATCAGAACAATATGATGGACCACAGACCTCTGACCTGTGTTGATCTCCTGGAGGGCGAGCGGTTCTTCGCTGGCTTCCAGAGGGGACTAGACGTCTCCACTGGGTCTGAAATCCATCACACCTCTCTTAAAGGTGCTACCTTGTCCCAGACCTTCTGTTTTCGACCCTCTCTCTCTCTCTCTCTCTCTCTCTCTCTCTCTCTCTCTGAGTGTGGGTTGCATGCTGGGAGCAGAAGGGTGGCGTGGTGTGAGAGCGGCACGTTTGAATTTGGTTTCAAGTTTGAAGTTCTTTTGCTAGTTTATTTAAGTTTTGGTTGTTTGGTTTATTTTTATCACATTTTAGGTTAAGAAAAAAAAAAAAAAAAAAAAAACTTGTTGATTTAATTAGTATGATTGGGGCCATGGCGTATTTCTCGGGTGAGGGGACGCCGGGCTTAACTATCAAGAATGGGTGTAAAGTTTTCTCCGATCAAGAGTGTACTGTGGAAGAAGTGCTATTGGCAATGGGCGAGATTGTAGGGCACGAGAATGTAGCATCGGCATCCAGAATGAATAAGGCGGTGGTGGTGTTTTTAAAAGAGGAAAAATTCGTAAATAGCCTTGTTGAAAATGGAATTGTTGTTGCGGATTCCTGGTGCAAGTGATGCCTTTGCGAGCACCTGCTACCAGGGTTACCATTTGAAAGCAGCGCCATTTATCTCCAATGAGCAAATTCTAAAAGAACTGAGTCGCTTTGGAAAATTTGCTGGATCCATTAAAATGTTGCCGCTAGGGTGTAAAACGCAGCATTAAAACACGTGATGTCTTTTCGAAGACAAGTATTCATGTTTTTAAATGCGCAATCTAAGGAATTGGATATCTCGTTTCGCATTCAACAAGGGGATAGCTCGTATATGATTTTTGCAACAACAGATAGCTTGCGTTGTTTTGAATACGGTGATTCAGGACATAAGAAGTTCACATGCCCGCATAAGAAACAGTCTGAAAATGAAAAGAACGAAGGGAATCATGATAAACAAACTGTTCAAAGCGATAAAAGCGAAAGTAAAAACAAAGAAAAACGGCCCATAGTTGTAAAGGAGATAATGATTTCAGAAAAAAAACAAAAGATAAACTGAGTTAACGATAAGGATTTGGAGGCTACGGATTCGGCAGGGGAACCCAGCGTTACTCTGCAGACTGGTTCTGATCTCGATGGGAGTGCTTTAGATCCAAGTTCAAAGGCAGAGGTGAGTGAGTTTATTTCATCTATACAAGTTGGTGATAATGTTGTAGGTCCGATTGTTTTGATGGACGAAGTTGCTGTTAAGGATAAGGAAGTTGTTCATGTGGATGAGGTTGCAAGTGTTAGCGGGTTACAGAATAACGTGCTTATGGAAAGTGAAAATAGTGATGACGATTGTGACAATTGTTCTGAGTTTTCGGAGATAGATTGTAGTCAATCTATGGAAGACGTTTATTCGGTAGAAGAATTAAATGAGTTTCTGGATTTCACTAAAGGGAAAAAGGTTGATGTTGCAAAATTTTTCCCCGATGTTACTAAGTTTATAAAATCAGTGGCGATAGCTCAGAGGACGGTGGGCTATGAGGTCATTTGAAAACAGAAACGATTTCGGCTGAAAAAGTTTCAAACAAAGGTACGTAAAACTCGAAAAGGTACCGTAAAACTGTCAGAATGGAAAAAATAAAGGAAATGGGTGTGGGAAATATCAAATTTTTTGGTTTGTTTATCTGTGTTTATCGGTGTTTTTGTTTTCTTCCCTCTCCCCTGCCATGCAGATTCTTAGACTAGGATCATTAAATGTGAATGAGTTGAGGGATGGAGGAAAAAGAGTTTTACTCTCTGAGTTTCTTAGGCTTAAGGATTCAGAAGTAATATTTTTACAAGAAACTCATAGTGATATAGAAAATGAATCTGAGTTAAATTTTTGGTGGGAAGGAAAGCTTTGTTTAAGCCATGGCACAAAGGTTAGTGCAGGTGTAGCTGTTTTATTTTCCACTCACCTTAAAGTCAATATTTTATCAGAAATGGAAATAGAGAGAGGACGTATATTGATGGTGAAAGCTAAAGTTGAAAAACAGATATTCGTTTTTATAAATATTTATGCTCCAAATAAAGGGTCAGATAGAATCATCATGTTTAGAAAATTGGGAGAGTTTTTAAAAAGCTATACTTTAGATGGTATGCTAGTCATTGGAGGGGATTGGAATTGTTCTCTTAATTTTCTTTTAGATAAGAATCATGAGGAACCACATCCTGTATCAGTTGCGGTTTTAAAAAGTATTATAGTTCAGAATGGGTTGGTAGATGTATGGAGACACAGGAATAAAGAGCTGAAGCAATATACATGGACAAAAGTTTCGCAGGGAATGATAAGAGTAGCAAGACTGGACAGGTTTTATGTCAAGTGTGCTGAAAATAATAGAATAATGGGGTGTAATCTTTTTCCAAGTTGTCTATCAGATCACAATTTTATTACAGTTAATATTGTTTTGAAACAAGCTAGTTTTAAAAGTCCGTACTGGAAATTTAATGTTGCATTGTTGAAAGAAAAAGAGTTAATTGAGAAATTTGAAATGTTTTGGAAGGAGTGGGGTGCTAAAAAAAAATGAATTTGATAATTTGATACAATGGTGGGAAATAGGAAAGACGCAAATACAAATATTTTGTCAGCAGTATACATGTTTTTCAACAAGAAAAATAAAACAAAAAATGTTTGAAATAGAACAAGAAATTTTACATATCACATCTGGTATGATTCAGAAATCTAATTCATCTTCAGCTGGAATGTTGGGTGAAAAGAAACGGGATCTAGAAGATTTGTTGCAAGTGCGGGCAAAAGGTGCCCTGATAAGATCTCGGTTTATGTCTGTAAATGAGATAGATGCTCCCACTGCATATTTTTTTAATTTAGAAAAAGTGTCAAAGAAACAAAATGAAATGTATTGTTTAACAAAACCTGATGGACGAAAGACTTTTGATGCAAGAGAAATGAGAAAGATTGCGGTGGACTTTTATTCAAACTTGTATAGAAAAGAAGAAAGCGGAGAAGGAATGTGTGTCACAGATACTGCAGCAGTTGCCTTCTCTCACTAAACCGCAGAGGGAGAATCTGGACAGTACTGTATCATTTGAGGAGTTAACTGATGCCGTGAAACAGATGAAGACTGGTAGAGCACCTGGAATTGATGGACTATCAGTAGACTTTTTTTAAAGCTGTGTGGAACTACATCGGAAAAGATTTTTATGAGGTGATCCAAGAGTGTTTTAAAGAAAAACGCCTTCCCACAAGTTGCCAACGGGCAGTATTAACACTATTACCTAAAAAAGGTGACTTGAGTGATCTTAAAAACTGGAGGCCTGTGTCAATTCTAACAACTGATTATAAGCTAATAGCTAAAGTGTTGGCAAATAGGCTGAAAACTGTATTAGGAGATGTAATACATCAAGATCAATCCTACTGCATTCCAGAAAGAACCATTTATGATAACATTTTTATGATCAGAGACATTTTAGATTACTCTAAATTATATGAAGTGAATGTTGGCTTTCTGTTCCTGGATCAGGAAAAAGAGTTCGATAGAGTGGATCATGGATTTCTGTATGATACAATGAGTGCTTTTGGGTTTGGAGAGGGTTTTATTTCTTGGATCAAACTCTTATATATGAATGCCTCGTGTATTTTAAAAATAGGTGGTGGGTTAAGTAAACCAATAAGTTTGCTTAAAGGTATAAGGCAAGGATGCCCATTGTCTGGTCAGTTATACGCTTTAGCAGTGGAACCACTCTTATGTATTTTAAGAAAAGAACTGTCTGGTCTAAATGTTAATGGAAACGGCAATGTGTTTAAGTTAACAGCATATGCAGATGATATTACTGTAATTGTGAAAGATCAAAGAGATATTGATGTTGTTATTTACAGTATCTCTTTATATGAGAGAGCATCATCTGCTAAACTGAATTGGAGTAAAACGGAAGCATTTTGGTGCAATGATAAAGATAAATACTATCATGTCAATGCAAAACCCGTAATCCCTGGAAATGTAAAATGGGAAAAAGAGGGTTTTAAGTTTTTAGGCATCTTTTTAGGTTCAGAAGGATATCAAAGAAAAAACTGGGAAGGAGTTAAAGATAACATTTGTAATAGATGATCAAAATGGAATTGGATATTACCTCAATTATCATATAGAGGGAGAGTGCTGGTGGTAAATAATCTTGCTGCCTCTATTTTATGGCATAAATTAATTGTGTTAAACCCACCAGATGAACTCATTAGGGAAATTCAAAGAGTGTTGGTAAATTTCTTTTGGAATGGACAACACTGGTTAAGAGAATCAGTACTGTATCTGCAGTTAAGTGAAGGAGGCCAAGGACTGATGGACATTAAGTCCAAGGTAGCTGCGTTTAGACTGCAGAGTGTACAAAGACTCCTATATAATCAGCCTCAGAACTGGACAAAAATAGCTTGTGCTTTACTAAAAAGAGTGGGGCGGATGAACTTGGATAGACACATATTTTTAATGAATTTGAAAGAAGTGGATTTTAATGGACTCTCTTCTTTTTATGCATCAGTCTTAAATGCGTGGCAAATATTTCTTGTTAAAAGAGAGCTGTCTGAGGTAACCCATGAGTGGGTGCTTGAAGAGCCTTTGATTTATAATCCTCTGTTATCTAGTGTGATGTTACAAGCTAAAGGTGTCTGCGCAAGCTTGGTTAAAGCAGGAATATGTCAAATCTGTCATCTTCGGTCAAAGGGGACAAATGGATTTTCTGCAGAAAAACTGGCTTTCGAAGATGGGTATTCATTCTGTTCGGACTGTCGAAAAATGATTAGTTGAGATACAGGAGTCTTTTACTCTAATACCATCGCACGCAGAAAGGGTGGAGAATGTATTCCCAAGCATCAGAGTGGGTGTAAATGTAGGAGATTGGCAGGAGGTTGATGGAAGATTACTTTCTTTTACAACACCAGAAATTGGTCTGTTTGACACTATATCTAAGAAGTCACTTTATCTTGTTTGTGTAAAATATTTTAATATAAGAAAACTGCAAGATCTTCCAGAGACTAAATGGACAAATTTTGTTGAATCAGGGGCCTCTCCAAAAGGATGTTGGAGGACATTGTATAAAAAACCAATTGAGAAAAGAAGCGGAGATTTGCAATGGAGGATTTCTCATTGGATTTTAGCAACAAACCGTTATAAAGTTCATCTAAATTCTTTGCAAGGAGAAGAGTGTTTGTTTTGTGGTCTACCAGAAACAGTTTTTCATATATTTATTGGCTGTACCAGGCTATTGGGAATTCTTGATGTGTTAAAAGACTTGAGCCATAATTTTGGTTTTATTTTTACAAATAGTTTTTTTATTTTTGGACCCAAATATAGCGTTTTGATTAATGTTTTATTTGGTAAGGCAAAAATGGCAATTTGGCTGACAAGAAAGAGAAAAATGAAGTTTAATAGTGATACTGATCCTTTGAACATGTTCAGAGCTCTGGTTAAAAGTAGACTGGTTATGGAGTATAAGTATTATGAATTGGTGAATGATACGGATTCTTTCTTCTATGTATGGGGTGTTAGAAATATTTTATGTAAACCCAATGAAGAGGGAGGATGTAAAGTCAAAGTCAAAGTCAAAGTCAAAAGTAATGTATTGTAATGTATTGTTGTAAAATAAGTAAGTAATAATAAGTAATAATAAGTAAAATAAGTAGATTTTAAAAATATGTAAAATATATTTTATTAGGATTATGTATGCATGAAGTAAGGTGCTAAAGGTGTATGTTTTTATTGTGTTAATGGATTGTAATTAAAGAGAGGTTAAAGTCAAGTCTCTCTCTCTCCCACTCCCACTCACTCTCTCTCTCTCTCTCTCTCTCTAGCTCTCTCTCTCTCTCTCTCTCTCTCTCTCTCTCTCTCTCTCTCTCTCTCTCACTCTCCCTCTCTCTCTTTCTCCCTCTCTCTCTCTCTCTCTCTCTCTCTCTCTCTCCACTCTCCCTCTCTCTCTTTCTCCCTCTCTCTCTCTCCTACCCTGCAGCACCGGCTGTCGATAACTCTGAATGATCAGCTATGAAAAGCCAACTGACATTTACTCCTGAGGTGCTGACCTGTTGCACCCTCTACAACCACTGTGATTATTATTATCTGACCCTGCTGGTCATCTATGAACGTCTGAACATCTTGAAGAACGATCTGGCCTTAACGGCCATGTACTCTTAATCTCCACCCGACACAGCCAGAAGAGGACTGGCCACCCCACCCCTGGTTCCTCTCTGGGTTTCTTCCTAGGCTATTGCCTTTCTAGGGAGTTTTTCCCTAGCCACTGTGCTTCTACAGCTGCATTGCTTGCTGTTTGGGGTTTTAGGCTGGGTTTCTGTACAGCTCTTTGTGACATCTGCTGATGTAAAAAGGGCTTTATACAGTAGATACATTTGATTGATTGATTGATTGATTGATTGATTGATTGATTGATTGATTGACGGAGAGGAGAGGACAGGGGAGGGGAATGAGAGAAGTCCTTAGATATTGGCATGTTTTACATCCTAGAATGAGCATCACTCAAAATCTTACTTGCACAGATTTTGCTGATAGCAGCTTTTTTGAAGGTTTTGCTGATTGTGATTATGATCGTAATATTGTGTTTTTACCTACTTTTGGTTGAATGCAATGACTGTAGGTCACTCTGGATAAGTGACCCCAAACTTTTGAACGGTAGTGTATGTGCTTTCAGTTCGTCCCATTTATTTTCCAGCGATTGAACGTTCGCTAGCAGAACAGGAGGCAAGGGCAGATTAGCCACTTGTCGCCTGATCCTCACAAGGCATCGTGATCTCTTTCCTGCAAAACCCATGCTTCCCTTTCCAGCCAATCACGGGGATCTGTGATGGGGTCTAGCTAAATTTTGGCAGTTTATACCATTTTAAAAACATGACAATACATTCACAGATTTCACAACACACTGTGTGCCCTCAGCCCCCTGCTCCACCACTACCACATATCTACAGTACTACATCCATGTGTATGTGTGCGTATAGTGCGTATGTTAGTTTAGACAGACAGCTCGGTGCATTCAAACATGTCAATACCTCTCATAAATACAAGTAGTGATGAAGTCAATCTCTCCACTTCGAGCCAGGAGAGATTGACATCTCTGTGTACATCCACGGGGCCAGCCGTGCTGCCCTGTTCTGAGCCAATTGCAATTTTCCTGACCACACGACTGAACAGTAGTCCAGGTGCGACAAAACTAGGGCCCGTAGGACCTGCCTTGTTGATAGTGTTGTTAAGAAAGCAGAGCAGCGCTTTATTATTGACAGACTTCTCCCCATCTTAGCTACTGTTGTATCAATATGTTTTGACCATGACAGTTTACAATCCAGGGTAACTCCAAGCAGTTTAGTCACCTCAACTTGCTCAATTTCCACATTATGTGTTTTGATTTCACCAGGAACAGTCACATTTCTTACCATAGAGCTGCCCAACATCACGGCTGGCGAGAAGGATGATGAGGAAATCCGCCCACTCCCACGCTTCGGAGAACCCTTTATGGACTGGTGAGAGGCAGGATAACTAACCAGCTCCTCCAGCCAAACTATCTCCTCAGGTAACATCTCTAGGAGGTTATTGGAGACATCCAGAGTCCGGAGGGTCCTCAGATAGCCAAGGCTGGGGAAGGGGAGAGAGGCCAGATGTTTCCCCAGGAAAGAGAGGGCAGGGAGCAGGCTGAAGAAGGAGGGAGGAGGTGGTTGTGACCCAGGAGGAGGGTGGAGAGGAGGGGTAAGGTAGGGAGGCAGGGAAGGAGGGAAGGAAGAGAGGTGGTTGAAGGACAGATCCAGGTGGATGAGGAGAGAGAGAGAGAGAGAGAGAGAGAGAGAGAGAGAGAGAGAGAGAGAGAGAGAGAGAGAGAGAGAGAGAGAGAGAGAGAGAGAGAGAGAGAGAGAGAGGTGAGGAAGCCGGGGAATCAGTATGAATTTATCAGCATGAATTAGATTGAGCAATAAAAGCCCCATAGACTGGGATCCGTGAACCCTCTATGCAGCTGTTACAAGAGCACATCTTTTGCTAGCTGTTCACTGGTTTCAAAAACAATGATTGATAGGCAGCTTAAACTTCTGGATTTCAACCATTATTGGGTTCAAATACACATTTAGATTTGTGAACAGCCATCCACAACAACCACAATCCGTGAGGCGCAAATAGCTAAATGAGAGAGCAGCAGTGTGATTCACATCAATGCTCTATGTAGATATCAATAATAAGTGATATCCGTATCGCCGTAGACTTCAGCTCTGCTGTCATCCTTATCTCCAAGTGTTAATTAAAGTTGGAGAATCTTTGGATGCCGACAGCAGTCGCGCCATTGGAAGACATAGCTTGGATTGTAGCCTACAAAAGCCTTTTCAAAGAATAAGTAAGTAAGAAGATTGTGTGAGCTGTACTGTTAGATTTCAGTGCAGCCTTTAAAATTATTGGCCATAACCTGTTGTTGAAAAAACATATAGTATGTGTTATGGCTTTTCAACCTCAGCTCTGAATCCACGATATGGCAATCTATCTAATAGAACTCAGAGGGTTTTCTTTAATAGAAGCTTCTCTAACGTCAAACATGTAAAGTGTGGTGTACCGCAGGGCAGCTGTCTAGGCCCTCTACTCTTTTCTATTTTTACAAATGACCTGCCACTGGCATTAAACAAAGCATGTGTGTCCATGTATGCTGATGATTCAACCATATACGTATCAGAAACCACAGCTAATTAAGTTACTGAAACCCTTAACAAAGAGTTGCAGTCTGTTTTGGAATGGGTGGCCAGTAATAAACTGGTCCTGAACATCTCTAAAACTAAGAGCATTGTATTTGGTACCAATAGTTCCCTAAGTTCTAGACCTCAGCTGAATCTGGTAATGAATGGTGTGGCTGTTGAACAAGTTAAGGAGACTAAATTACATCCCATTACCTTAGATTGTAAACTGGTCATGGGGAGAGGTCTAGCCGTAATAAAGAGATGCTCTACTTTTTTGACACCACACTCCAAAAAGCAAGTTCTGCAGGCTCTAGTTTTGTCTAATCTTGATTATTGTCCAGTCGTGTGGTCCAGTGCTGCAAGGAAAGACCTAGTTAAGCTGCAGCTGGCCCAGAACAGAGCTGCACGTCTTGCTCTTCATTGTAATCAGAGGGTTGATATAAATACTATGCATGCTAGTCTCTCTTGGCTAAGAGTTGAGGAGAGACTGACTGCATCACTTCTTCTTTTTATAAGAAACATTAATGTGTTGGAAATCCCAAATTGTTTGCATAGTCAACTTACACACAGCTCTGACACACACACTTATCCCACCAGACATGCCACCAGGGGTCTTTTCACAGTCCCCAAATCTAGAACAAATTCAAGAAAACATACAGTATTATATAGAGCCCTTATTGCATGGAACTTCCTTCCATCTCATATTGCTCAAATAAACAGAAAACCTGGTTTCAAAAAACAGATAAAGCAACTCCTCACGGCACAACACCTCTCCCCTATTTGACCTAGATAGTTTGTGTGTATGCGTCTGTAGTTCTGTCCCTTGAGCTGTTCTTGTCTAGTGATGTTCTGTATTATGTCATTCTGTATTATGTTTCATGTTTTGTGTGGACCCCAGGAAGAGTAGCTGCTGTTTTTGCAACAGCTAATGGGGATCCTAATAAAATACCAAATACATCTGACAATTCTTTACGACCTAAGAATTTGCCCACAACTTGAGTATTTTGCCTGGGATGGCAAAATCGTGGCATACGATGGCTAAATCGTACAGTCTGCAATCATTTGAATGACTATTTCACTGGTAAAGTAGACTACCTAGATGGGAAACTATTGAGAATGGTGGCAGACTGTATTGCCACCCCTTTGCCATGTCTTTAACCAAAGCCCAAAGGGGTGAGTGTGTCCACAGGTGTGGAAGGAAGCTCAAGTAATTCCACTGCCTAAAAATAGTAAAGCACCCTTTGCTGGTTCTGACAGCCGACGATTTTAGTAATCCACTCTTTCAACATGCAGAGAAAAGAATACGAAAATCTACCCCTAAACTTTACTCCTCAGATACACTAAAATGTAATCAAACTGTAATATTTCTTACGAAAAGAAGTATGTTCAATAGGAAACCGATTTTAGCAGGTGCGTCCTGTCTTCATGGCGCGCGCACACACAAATTTCCAAGACTGTGTCCCTGTACTAAAACTGATATTTCTTATTCTTTTTTTTTTCTAAGTTACAAGCCTGAAACCTTGAACTTAGACTACTGACACCCTGTGGAAGCCATATGTATTGCATCCAGGAAGCAAATGTTCAGTATGACCTTATACTTTCCATTCTAAGAGGATGGTCTCTCAAATGAAATTATTATCCGGTTGGTTTTTCTTAGGATTTTCTCCTACCATATCTACTGTGTTATATTCTCCTACATTATTTTAACATTTCTACAAACTTCAACGTGTTCTTTCCAATGGTACCAATTATATGCATATCCTGGCTTCATGGCCTGAGCAACAGGCAGTTTACTTTTAGTTTACTTTGGGCATGTCATTCAGGCGGAAATTGAGAAAAAAGTGGCCTAGCCCTAAGAAGTTTTAAATAAACATTTAAAAAATAAATTAAAATGCTTAGCCTGAGTGTGCTGTCTGGCCAACTCCTATTGCTTGTGACATCAGAGTTGGAAAGATGGCATAAAAACATCTGGGACTTAGCCTAGTGAATACTGGGAAAAGTTGATTACTACTTTATTGAGGGAAGATGTACTTGTGATATGTGGTTGTAAGTCACTCTGGATAAGAACGGCTGCTAAATGACTAAAAAATATCAAATGTAAATGTAACATTATCTCTTCCAGTAGCGTCATTTAGCAGACGTTCTTATGCAGGTTTTGAACCACACATTTTTAGCAACGAAATATAAATGGGGCTTGCCTGTTTTCCATGTTATTTTGGCATTAATACGTGTCACATATAAGTTATCAAACAACGTAAAAAATATATCATTGAGTTAATGAAGCTGAATACAAACACGGCCCCTTTTTTGTTTTCTTGAGTAAGGCAGCTCCAAAATGCAGGTGTTTCAGCCTAGCTGAGTAAGGCAGCTCCAAAATGCAGGTGTTTCAGCCTAGCTGAGTAAGGCAGCTCCAAAATGCAGGTGTTTCAGCCTAGCTGAGTAAGGCAGCTCCAAAATGCAGGTGTTTCAGCCTAGCTGAGTAAGGCAGCTCCAAAATGCAGGTGTTTCAGCCTAGCTCAGTGCTTTCTGTGGTGGTGGGGCAAACTATCAGAAAATACGGAGCGTTGCACCGTGATTGGCTCAGTGTTCTGTCACTCATGGGGACACTACATCACCGCCAAGTCTAAGGGTAGACCTCGAAAATTCAAGCCCCTTGGGTGCTGCCATAGAGTTACATTAGAAGTGCCCATCCAAGAAGGCTCAAGGTCATTGGCCACAGATAAAATGATGTCAAATCACGTTATATGTATAGTAGCCTTGATTGGACCGATCATGTCAACATCATACCTTCAAAATCTTAGCTAGCAGTCATCATCATGAATCAAGTCGACAATCTACTGGCAAATCATTTTTAATCCTTGTGATATGAAGAGAAATTATATATAAAACGTATCGGTGCTCATCGGCCATTGGACTTAAACATTACACAACAAGTTCAAGACTGAGTGGTTTGGAAGGAATCAGTGACAGTGGCTGTGTGGTCCCCAATCTGGGATTAAGGGTCTCTTTTCCAAGTTTAAAATGATAAACATTCAACATTGGTAGTGCTATCAATGAAGCATGATTTGTGCCGCGTCACAACCAACTGTAAACACGGAACTGCGGAAACTTGACCACTGGTAGGTCGGGAATAAACGAGCTACGACAGGGAAAATATGTTTTCAACGGTTATCCAACTCAGAATTGTAAATCCATTCCGATCAAGAATGCCAGACTTTGATGACAAAATTTGCCCTTGAAGGACCGCCGTGCCACCTTCCTGTTCAAGTGAGCACAGCACAACAATGTGAGTCCAAGAATGTATTGTATGCTGCTGCATAAATGATGCAATATGCCAGGGAGTAATGTATACTGTAGATAAGAAAGTAGTACTAAGGGAATGTTGTGTAGTGAGATGTTAGTAGCCCATGTGCCTCACCCTAATAATTTGGTCTATTTACACCTCTTAATTTCGCCAACTGTTCTGACTTGGTGGTGCACATGTAGCCTATAACCTGTTTTAGAGAAATGTAATCATGGAATATTGTAAGAGCTTTCATTGTCTGCTTATATGCCCCCTTTATTTATCCTACGGTTCTGACTTGGTGTACAGGAAGAACACTGTAAGAACGGCCCATGTTCTGAATTCTGTCGCTATACATTTCAAAACTGCTAAACAAATAGCTATCTTGACTACGTCCGTCCTAGCTCGCTCATAAATGTCTTAATCAAAATTACGGATTGCCTCTTATCGGCTTGTCGTCCCCTTATGCCATAGTTTGTACATCTCAATTGTCAGTAGAAACCACATTTGTTAAAGCAAGTCAGCCATGTTTTTTTTAAAGGCAGTAAATGAGGCTGAATGAACTGTTTTGCTGCCAGACAAGGCTGCATAGCCAGGTGTAGCGGTGGTAAAGTGACTGCTGTTGGGACTCTGCTGTTGGGACAGCTTTATGTCGGCCCTAACAGTTTGTGGGCACCGTTTGTCACCGTTATAGTGCAGTTCCATAAAACAGGGGTATTCAAATCCTACCCTGGAGGTCCAGAGTACTGCTTATTTTCCATTCTACCTGATAATTAATTGCACCCACCTGGTGTCCCAGGTCTAAATCAGTCCCTGATTAGAGGGGAACTATGAAGATAAGGAGTGGAACTGGCTTCCAGGTCCAGAGTTGAATTTGAGGACCATAGAAAAAAAAGTATCTCTCTCCTTTGCGTAATCACTGTCTCGGATGAACCTTTGACAGAGTAAAAAACAACAACAGAGAGATATTTATTATGACAGTCTCTCGTGAAAGACGAAAACATTTATATGTGTGTGCCAAACGCAAGATTTGGTTCTAGTTTGCCAAGATTAGGATTATGGACACTCATATTTCTATTTCTATACTGAACAAAAATATAAATGCAACACATTTAAAGATTTTACTGAGTTACAGTTCATATAAGGAAATAAATCAATTGAAATAAATGCATTAGGCCTTAATCTATGGATTTCACATGACTGGGAATACAGATATGCATTTGTTGGTCACACATACAGTGGGGCAAAAAAGTATTTAGTCAGCCACCAATTGTGCAAGTTCTCTCACTTAAAAAGATGAGAGAGGCCTGTAATTTTCATCATAGGTACACTTCAACTATGACAGACAAAATGAGGAAAAAAATCCAGAAAATCACATTGTAGGATTTTTTATGAATTTATTTGCAAATTATGGTGGAAAATAAGTATTTGGTCACATACAAACAAGCAAGATTTCTGGCTCTCACAGACCTGTAACTTCTTCTTTAAGAGGCTCCTCTGTCCTCCACTCATTACCTGTATTAATGGCACCTGTTTGAACTTGTTATCAGTATAAAAGACACCTGTCCACAACCTCAAACAGTCACACTCCAAACTCCACTATGGCCAAGACCAAAGAGCTGTCAAAGGACACCAGAAACAAAATTGTAGACCTGCACCAGGTTGGGAAGACTGAATCTGCAATAGGTAAGCAGCTTGGTTTGAAGAAATCAACTGTGGGAGCAATTATTAGGAAATGGAAGACATACAAGACCACTGATAATCTTCCTCGATCTGGGGCTCCACGCAAGATCTCACCCGTGGGGTCAAAATGATCACAAGAACGGTGAGCAAAAATCCCAGAACCACACGGGGACCTAGTGAATGACCTGCAGAGAGCTGGGACCAAAGTAACAAAGCCTACCATCAGTAACACACTACGCCGCCAGGGACTCAAATCCTGCAGTGCCAGGCGTGTCCCCCTGCTTAAGCCAGTACATGTTCAGGCCCATCTGAAGTTTGCTAGAGAGCATTTGGATGATCCAGATGAGGATTGGGAGAATGTCATATAGTCAGATGAAACCAAAATAGAACTTTTTGGTAAAAACTCAACTCGTCGTGTTTGGAGGACAAAGAATGCTGAGTTGCATCCAAAGAACACCATACCTACTGTGAAGCATGGGGTGGAAACATCATGCTTTGGGGCTGTTTTTCTGCAAAGGGACCAGGACGACTGATCCGTGTAAAGGAAAGAATGAATGGGGCCATGTATCGTGAGATTTTGAGTGAAAACCCCCTTCCATCAGCAAGGGCATAGAAGATGAAACGTGGCTGGGTCTTTCAGCATGACAATGATCCCAAACACACCGCCCGGGGAACGAAGGAGTGGCTTCGTAAGAAGCATTTCAAGGTCCTGGAGTGGCCTAGCCAGTCTCCAGATCTCAACCCCATAGAAAATCTTTGGAGGGAGTTGAAAGTCCGTGTTGCCCAGCGACAGCCCCAAAACATCACTGCTCTAGAGGAGATCTGCATGGAGGAATGGGCCAAAATACCAGCAACAGTGTGTGAAAACCTTGTGAAGACTTACAGAAAACGTTTGACCTCTGTCATTGCCAACAAAGGGTATATAACAAAGTATTGAGATAAACTTTTGTTATTGACCAAATACTTATTTTCCACCATTATTTGCAAATAAATTCATTAAAAATCCTACAATGTGATTTTCTGGATTTTTTTTCCTCATTTTGTCTGTCATAGTTGAAGTGTACCTATGATGAAAATTACAGGCCTCTCTCATCTTTTTAAGTGAGAGAACTTGCACAATTGGTGGCTGACTAAATACTTTTTTGCCCCACTGTACCTTAACATATAGGTAGGGGTGTGGATCACAAAACCAATCAGTATCTGGTGTGACCACCATTTACCTCATGCAGTGTGACACATCTGCTTTGCAAAAAGTTGATCAGGCTGTTGATTGTGGAATGTTGTTCCACTCCACACACACACACACACACACACACACACTTGAACAAATACATATGACACTCTGGCAAATGGTTAAGGAGAAACAAACAGATGTTATGATATAATGTATCGTTATTCTTGGCAGGAATGTGTTCCGCGAATGTCCTAAAATAATCCATTGGAGAATTGCAGCCGCGTTGCCGTGGTAATGTTTCCAGGGTTTTTTATTTTTATTTTTTTACAGTTGTTCAGTGCACTATTGTTTCACAAGATACAAATATCTTCCATACGCTCTGTTCTTTCCATGACATGAATAACACTCAAAATATGCAACAAAAAAAATGATATTTACTGATAAATAAATGTAGTTACGTAGACCCCATATATAAGATATGGTATTTATTGCACCATAAGTAAAGCGCTACGCCATTTAAGATTCTGTAAAATAGGTCATACAGGTAACAACAGGCATTCTGTTTTATTTTCGTTTATTTCATGTTATTCTAAGACCGTCTGGGTAGCAGACACTCTACGCTGTGTTGTTCATTGTTGTTTGGAAGCATAGAAAAACAAATGTAAACAAAAAGGAAGCTCAGAAATAAGTGTATTATTTGCTTGGTAAAACACACAGTCTCATCAAAGAACACTCGTTTTTTTTTATGTGGGGCCAATGGCTATAAACAACACTATTATTGGCAAATGTGTCTTTAAACTATGTAAACACATTCCTACTGATGTGTAATTTTATATTTTTGTCCCTAGAGGTCTTTGTTGACAATGTTTTTATTTTTATTAATTTATTTTTATATTTAACCTTTATTTAACTAGGCAAGTCAGTTAAAGAACAACTTCTTATTTAACAATGACGGCCTAGTCTTTAACATACAGTTTATTGGCTACACAGAAATTAGATGTATTATACGAGTATGACGAGAGTATGAAACTTATTAATGTCGCAAGTTAGAATAAAATGATGTAAGTAATCTGTTGACCAACTACAATCGAGAGTAAGAGAAGATATAGGCAAAAATGCGACAGGGACGGGTGACAACGGGGACATTGGGACAAGCCCCTCTCAGAACCCCCCAAGACATTTTGAGTGACAGCAGATTGGGGCTGAGGAGGCGGTCACGTCGAACTCAGCCACTGATAGGACGGCTGTTTCAGAGATACAGATTCTGATTGGACATTGCGATTTATACATCACGCCCAATGGGAATGTGCCTTCACCTCGGTGTGCGCACAAATGCGACAGAGAGAGAGAGAGAGAGGAACGAAAGTGACAGAGAGGGGGACGCAGCTTTCATTGACAGATGTTTGAACAGTTATCGCCTGGATAAAGTTGATCGTTTGGGACAAATACGTTACTATTTCCAACAGGCAATTGTCTCTTCTAAAATAATAATACGCGTGTGAAGACGGGCATTTGGGAAGATGTCCTCAAGAACAGACAGACGAACAACTTGTTGACAGTCAGTCAAGCGTTGAGCCTTATGAAAACAGACAGATCGCTCAAGGGAACCACACCGGGGACAACAACTACCAATAGATGACATTTTCCACACATTTTGAACATTCAAGACTGCTATTACCAGTATTTTAGATAACTAGTTGTGAACTTTTGGTAGAGCTTTCTGTCTTAAGTCGAGTGTCTCTCAGATAGAAAATAGCTATGTTTCCTCTAGATTCGACGTGGAACATTTCCTTTGCAGGTTGCGGCTTCTTGGGCATCTATCATATTGGTGTAGCGAGTTGTCTACTGGAACAGTGTCCGTTTCTAGTCCACAACGCCCGGCACATATACGGGGCATCGGCCGGGGCGCTCACCGCCTCTGCGCTGGTCACCGGAGCGTGTTTAGGTAGGCAGTGCTGAACTTTACTCTAATTATTACATAGTTATTTGACTGTGTGTGTGTGTGTCAGTTTCGTGCATTACTTTGCAGTGGAGGTTCTAGTCCCTTACAACTGGGGGGGCCAAGCTGGGGCCAGATGTACTGTTAGAGGGGCCAGTTACATTAGACGTTATTGTTGTCATATCGTTTTCTTCACTTCATTGCAGGCATTAGTAGGCAAAAGACCATGTCCCTCTAGTAAATGTGTGGGTTTAATTAGTGTTCCACGTTGCCACTGTCTAATAACGGATGTAAAAAAAAGAACGATAGCAAAAATTAATTATGCAAAAATTATTTCATACTCCACATTTAGGGGGGGCCACAAGGGGGTCCAAAATTGTTGCCACAGGGGCACTGGCCCCCCCCCACCAGAACCGCCAGTGTTACTTTGCTGTCTGCCCTGCCTGTATGTTGATTGTCTACTGTTACCCACCCTGTTTTTCTTGATGTCATCCTTGTGAAAGTAATATCCAGTTGTCAACAATAGAAACGCTAGTTATGATGTCACAACGTAATGTCACCACGACATAGGCCTAATGATCTGCGACCATCTGTGGCATACCGTATAATAACAATGGTCTGTCTCTTCTCGATTCCTCGTCAGGCGAGGCAGGTGCCAACATCATTGATGTGGCCAAGGATGCCCGGAAGCGTTTCCTGGGGCCTATGCACCCATCTTTCAACCTGGTGAAGATCATGCGTAATATGCTGTATAAGACGCTGCCACCCGATGCCCACCACAGTGCCACAGGGAGGCTGGGCATATCACTGACCAGAGTGACCGACGGAGAGAACGTCTTGGTGTCTCACTTCAACAGCAAGGAGGAGCTGGTGCAGGTGAGGGTCTCTAACATGTTCTGACCAGAATGAATCTCACTGAGACACATAGGGCTGGTGTCCCCAGACACAGATTAAGCCTGGTCCTGGACTCAAAAGCATTCTCACTGGAGATTCTCTTCTATTGAAATAATCTCAGGTTAACCCAGAACAAACATTTTGCGTAATTTGTCAGATGCTTGATTACATTCTGGGTCCATATGTGTTGAGAAGAGATTGGAACCGGAACAAGGGAGCTCCACCATCTCTTTTTGCAAAGTCTAAATGTCCCCTTCCCTTCCAAAATTCGAAAAGAAGCTAATACCTGCAAAATCGTGATTTTTCCAAAACACCTGAACTAATGCTGCTTGTTATCTGACACATCCCGTTGTATCATGACTAGGGCTGTCACGGTGACCGTATTCCCGCCAGACCGACGGTCACGTGTCATAAAGGCAGTCAAATTCCACATGACCGTTTAGTCACGGTAATTAGGCTTCTCCAAGCTCTGATGCTGCTGATGGTCATTAGTATCCAACCAAACTTGCTAACTGCCTGGTACTCAAGCACTCTATTGGCCCTCTAATCACTCTGACGTCAATGCAAATGTAATCAGAAATCTAATCAAACACTTCATGAGAGTCCATGAGCTCATGTTGAGCAACATTTCTATAGGCTATGCAATTGCGGGAGAAATGGCCTCTAATAAAAAGAGGAGGATCCCAACAGATTTCTATATTTTACATTTATTTCTCAACATTACTAATATTAAGCACATTGCTCATATCTACAACAGGAGTATAGCCTACCTGGCTGGCATGAAAATAAACCACGGGGGGAAAAGCGTCCTCCATTCGCGATTTAAGTGCATAGATGACATGTATTTTTTCCGCTGCCCCTGTTTCGAGTCAGGTGCCTGATAATGGTTCTAAATCAAAACAATTGTCACACATACAGTTGAAGTCGGAAGTTTACATACACTTAGGTTGGAGTCATTAAAACTCGTTTTTCAACCACTCCACAAATTTCTTGTTAACAAACTATAGTTTTGGCAAGTCGGGTTAGGACATCTACTTTGTGCATGACACAAGTAATTTTTCCAACAATTGTTTACAGACAGATTATTTCACTTATAATTCACTGTATCACAATTCCAGTAGGTCAGATGTTTACATACACTAAGTTGACTGTGCCTTTAAACAGCTTGGGAAATTCCAGAAAATTATGTCATGGCTTTAAAAGCTTCTGATAGGCTAATTGACATAATTTGAGTCAATTGGAGGTGTACCTGTGGGTGTATTTCAAGGCCTGTCAATTGGAGGTGTACCTGTGGATGTATTTCAAGGCCTACCTTCAAACTCTGTGCCTCTTTGCTTGACCTCATGGGAAAATCAAAAGTAATCAGCCAAGACCTCAGAAAAACATTGTAGACCTCCACAAGTCTGGTTCATCCTTGGGAGCAATTTCCAAATGGCTGAAGGTACCACGTTCATCTGTACAAACAATAGTACGCAAGTATAAACACCATGGGACCACGCAGCCATCATACCGCTCAGGAAAGAGACGCGTTCTGTCTCCTAGAGATTAACGTACTTTGGTGCGAACAGTGCAAATCAATCCCAGAACAACAGCAAAGGACCTTGTGAAGATGCTGGAGGAAACGGGTACAAAAGTATCTATATTCACAGTAAAACGTGTCCTATATCGACATAACCTGAAAGGCTGCTCAGCAAGGAAGAAGTCACTGCTCCAAAACCGCCATAAAAAAGCCAGACTACGGTTTGCAACTGCATATGGGGACAAAGATCGTACTTTTTGGATAAATGTCCTCTGGTCTTATGAAACAAAAATAGAACTGTTTGGCCATAATGACCATCATTATGTTTGGAGGAAAAAGTGGGAGGCTTGCAAGCCGAAGAACACCATTCCAACCGTGAAGCACGGGGTGGCAGCAACATGTTGTGGGGGTGCTTTGCTGCAGGAGGGACTGGTGCGCTTCACAAATGGACAATGACCCCAAGCATACTTCCAAAGTTGTGGCAAAATGGATTAAGGACAACAATGTCAAGGTATTGGAGTGGCCATCACAAAGCCCTGACCTCAATCCTATATAACATTTGTGGGCAGAACTGAAAAAGCGTGTGCGAGCAAGGAGGCCTACAAACCTGACTCAGTTACACCAGCTTTGTCAGGAGGAATGGGCCAAAATTCACCCAACTTATTGTGGGAAGCTTCTGGAAGGCCACCCGAAAGGTTTGACCCAAGTTAAACAATTTAAAGGCAATGCTACCAAATACTAATTGAGTGTATGTAAACTTCTGACCCACTGGGAATGTGATGAAAGAAATAAAAGCTGAAAGAAATAATTCTCTACTATTATTCTGACTTTTCACATTCTTAAAATAAAGTGGTGATCCTAACTGACCTAAGACAGGGAATTCTTATCTGGATTTAATGTCAGGAAATGTTGAAAACTGAGTTTAAATGTATTTGACTAAGGTGTATGTAAACTTCCGACTTCAACTGTATATTATTTAGTATATGTAAAGACAAGATTAAATCAAGAATAGTCTGATAGGAGACAATATTAGCCTATCACTTGTGAATGATATATTATCACTTGTGAATGATGCCCAGCTTTAATAAGGTTAGTATCACACCTCATGTAGCCTAGCCCATAGTCCTATATGTTTTAATAAGGTTAGTACCACACCTCATGTAGCCTAGCCCATAGTCCTATATGTTTTAATAAGGTTAGTATCACACCTCATGTAGCCTAGCCCATAGTCCTATATGTTTTAATAAGGTTAGTACCACACCTCATGTAGCCTAGTCCATAGTCCTATATGTTTTAATAAGGTTAGTACCACACCTCATGTAGCCTAGCCCATAGTCCTATATGTTTTAATAAGGTTAGTATCACACCTCATGTAGCCCATAGTCCTATATGTTTTAATAAGGTTAGTACCACACCTCATGTAGCCTAGCCCATAGTCCTATATGTTTTAATAAGGTTAGTATCACAACTTAAATGGCCCAATAACTTCTTAAAATTAAGATCATGAATCTGCTTTACAACGAGTGTAACTGGCATACATTATATTTATTAAAAATGTTTATTCCACCTTTATTTAATATATGCGCAGCGCGTGAGTTTCAAGTTTGGGGAAGATCGTTTTCACCATAAAAATTCACCTTTATAATAAAATCATTACTTGCATAATCACATTTGTGGTCACTTTTGATAATGGTGTTTTCCTGCTGGTGGAACATTCTCGCTTATAGCCTACTGCCGTGTGCACATTGCTGTGCTTATAATGTGAAGAAATAACCTAATAGTTTATCAACATTTTAAGCTGTTCCAATCTATTGCGTCAGACTCATTGCGTAAAAAAGGTTTGTATTAATTTGTGGTCAATCGCATCCCACCATTGTCCCAGAATATGTTTGGAATATTTATTTCTCGCACAGAATAGAAAAGGTAGACTTTTGTGATATGGGGGAAATTAGATTGACAGAGGCTCGTGCTTTTGTTGTTCGTTAGGCCTACTCATCTCGTTGGCTGACGGAAAAATATATATCTTCAATATGCACCTCTGTCACGATCTTCATTAGGGACGGACCAAGGCGCAGCGAGATATCCAGTATACATACTTTATTTATTGACGCAACTGGGAAAATAATAAACAAAATGAACGAAGATCGGAACATAACATATACTAAACACTTAAGCTATGCACCAAACAACAAACAATAACCCACAAAACCCTAGTGAAAACCACAAACATATATATGGTTCCCAATTCGAGGTAACGACACTCAGCTTCCTCTAATTGGGAACCATTACTCCAAACATAGAAATAAACAACCTAGAACTCAAAACCCTCCTAAACCAAAAACGAAACTAAACAACGCCAGCCTGAACTCGGGCCTGGACGTGACAACCTCAGAATCAGATAAGGACGCACGCAGTTGTCTCCCCGATGTGTCTATCTTAACTTGTAGCCTGTCAGAAAGACCCGATCACGTGACGGAGAGCCGTGTGAGTGACGCTTCAGATTGCTAAGCACTCAAAGGGAGAAGGGCACAACGCAGCTCCTCCAGGCCACAAAGGGGGCGCCGTCGGGGAAATTTCGAGGCTTTATCAAGTGCTTGTCAAATTGTGAGTGAGAGACTGATGAAGTGTGTTCAGCCTGCGCAAAAAAACAAAAAAAAAAACAAAGCAGAGCTCATGCCTTTCAAGTGACTTTTTTCAAATCGTCATTAGAGTCTCGTCGTGCAGCCTTACAATATATTAAAAATCTAAACATATATCCCCAACGTTTGTATCCCTACTAAAGTTACATTAATAACTCTAAATGAAGCATATGGGAACACCTATTTTCTTTGTTTATACGCTCAACACAGAATAGCCGCGTGTGCGCACTCTCTCAAATCCTTTGGAGAAAAATATTACGATTTTATTCAGCTTTGTTCAATTGTATTCTTCATACTATAAAATAATGTAAAATAATACCACGGAATTATAATCAAATCTTGTCTGCTAAATGAACTAGTGTAGCCCACAGCCATCAGGACCTAACATAAGGACAACTCAGAGTATGCTATTTAGTTGAAATACACTACATGTTCTTCATATCATGCTTCTTTAGACCTGTCTAAAATAAATAATGGATTTATTGTGAAGGTGTAGTCTATATTACATGGATTTATTGTGAAGGTGTAGGCTATATTACATGGATTTATTGTGAAGGTGTAGGCTATATTACATGGATTTATTGTGAAGGTGTAGTCTATATTACATGGATTTATTGTGAAGGTGAAGGCTATATTACATGGATTTATTGTGAAGGTGTAGGCTATATTACATGGATTTATTGTGAAGGTGAAGTCTATATTACATGGATTTATTGTGAAGTTGTAGGCTATATTACATGGATTTATTGTGAAGGTGTAGGCTATATTACATGGATTTATTGTGAAGGTGAAGTCTATATTACATGGATTTATTGTGAAGGTGTAGGCTATATTACATGGATTTATTGTGAAGGTGTAGACTATATTACATGGATTTATTGTGAAGGTGTAGGCTATATTACATGGATTTATTGTGAAGGTGTAGGCTATATTACATGGATTTATTGTGATGGTGAAGTCTATATTACATGGATTTATTGTGAAGGTGAAGGCTATATTACATGGATTTATTGTGAAGGTGTAGGCTATATTACATGGATTTATTGTGAAGGTGAAGTCTATATTACATGGATTTATTGTGATGGTGTAGGCTATATTACATGGATTTATTGTGATGGTGAAGTCTATATTACATGGATTTATTGTGAAGGTGAAGTCTATATTACATGGATTTATTGTGATGGTGTAGGCTATATTACATGGATTTATTGTGAAGGTGAAGTCTATATTACATGGATTTATTGTGATGGTGAAGTCTATATTACATGGATTTATTGTGAAGGTGAAGGCTATATTACCTGGATTTATTGTGAAGGTGTAGTCTATATTACATGGATTTATTGTGAAGGTGTAGTCTATATTACATGGATTTGTTGTGAAGGTGTAGGCTATATTACATGGATTTATTGTGAAGGTGTAGTCTATATTACATGGATTTATTGTGAAGGTGAAGTCTATATTACATGGATTTATTGTGAAGGTGTAGTCTATATTACATGGATTTATTGTGAAGGTGTAGTCTATATTACATGGATTTATTGTGATGGTGAAGTCTATATTACATGGATTTATTGTGAAGGTGAAGGCTATATTACATGGATTTATTGTGAAGGTGTAGGCTATATTACATGGATTTATTGTGAAGGTGAAGTCTATATTACATGGATTTATTGTGAAGGTGTAGTCTATATTACATGGATTTATTGTGAAGGTGTAGTCTATATTACATGGATTTATTGTGATGGTGAAGTCTATATTACATGGATTTATTGTGAAGGTGTAGGCTATATTACATGGATTTATTGTGAAGGTGTAGGCTATATTACATGGATTTATTGTGAAGGTGAAGGCTATATTACATGGATTTATTGTGAAGGTGAAGGCTATATTACATGGATTTATTGTGAAGGTAAAGGCTATATTACATGGATTTATTGTGAAGGTGTAGGCTATATTACATGGATTTATTGTGAAGGTGAAGTCTATATTACATGGATTTATTGTGAAGGTAAAGGCTATATTACATGGATTTATTGTGAAGGTGAAGGCTATATTACATGGATTTATTGTGACGGTGAAGGCTATATTACATGGATTTATTGTGACGGTGAAGGCTATATTACATGGATTTATTGTGAAGGTGCAGGCTATATTACATGGATTTATTGTGACGGTGAAGGCTATATTACATGGATTTATTGTGAAGGTGAAGTCTATATTACATGGATTTATTGTGATGGTGTAGGCTATATTACATGGATTTGTTGTGAAGGTGTAGGCTATATTACATGGATTTATTGTGAAGGTGAAGTGTATATTACATGGATTTATTGTGAAGGTGTAGGCTATATTACATGGATTTATTGTGAAGGTGTAGTCTATATTACATGGATTTATTGTGAAGGTGTAGTCTATATTACATGGATTTATTGTGATGGTGAAGTCTATATTACATGGATTTATTGTGAAGGTGTAGGCTATATTACATGGATTTATTGTGAAGGTAAAGGCTATATTACATGGATTTATTGTGAAGGTGAAGGCTATATTACATGGATTTATTGTGAAGGTGAAGGCTATATTACATGGATTTATTGTGAAGGTAAAGGCTATATTACATGGATTTATTGTGAAGGTGTAGGCTATATTACATGGATTTATTGTGAAGGTGAAGTCTATATTACATGGATTTATTGTGAAGGTAAAGGCTATATTACATGGATTTATTGTGAAGGTGAAGGCTATATTACATGGATTTATTGTGACGGTGAAGGCTATATTACATGGATTTATTGTGACGGTGAAGGCTATATTACATGGATTTATTGTGAAGGTGCAGGCTATATTACATGGATTTATTGTGACGGTGAAGGCTATATTACATGGATTTATTGTGAAGGTGAAGTCTATATTACATGGATTTATTGTGATGGTGTAGGCTATATTACATGGATTTGTTGTGAAGGTGTAGGCTATATTACATGGATTTATTGTGAAGGTGAAGTCTATATTACATGGATTTATTGTGACGGTGAAGGCTATATTACATGGATTTATTGTGAAGGTGTAGTCTATATTACATGGATTTATTGTGAAGGTGAAGTCTATATTACATGGATTTATTGTGAAGGTGTAGTCTATATTACATGGATTTATTGTGAAGGTGTAGTCTATATTACATGGATTTATTGTGATGGTGAAGTCTATATTACATGGATTTATTGTGAAGGTGAAGGCTATATTACATGGATTTATTGTGAAGGTGTAGGCTATATTACATGGATTTATTGTGAAGGTGAAGTCTATATTACATGGATTTATTGTGAAGGTGTAGTCTATATTACATGGATTTATTGTGAAGGTGTAGTCTATATTACATGGATTTATTGTGATGGTGAAGTCTATATTACATGGATTTATTGTGAAGGTGTAGGCTATATTACATGGATTTATTGTGAAGGTGTAGGCTATATTACATGGATTTATTGTGAAGGTGAAGGCTATATTACATGGATTTATTGTGAAGGTGAAGGCTATATTACATGGATTTATTGTGAAGGTAAAGGCTATATTACATGGATTTATTGTGAAGGTGTAGGCTATATTACATGGATTTATTGTGAAGGTGAAGTCTATATTACATGGATTTATTGTGAAGGTAAAGGCTATATTACATGGATTTATTGTGAAGGTGAAGGCTATATTACATGGATTTATTGTGACGGTGAAGGCTATATTACATGGATTTATTGTGACGGTGAAGGCTATATTACATGGATTTATTGTGAAGGTGCAGGCTATATTACATGGATTTATTGTGACGGTGAAGGCTATATTACATGGATTTATTGTGAAGGTGAAGTCTATATTACATGGATTTATTGTGATGGTGTAGGCTATATTACATGGATTTATTGTGAAGGTGTAGGCTATATTACATGGATTTATTGTGAAGGTGAAGTCTATATTACATGGATTTATTGTGAAGGTAAAGGCTATATTACATGGATTTATTGTGAAGGTGAAGGCTATATTACATGGATTTATTGTGACGGTGAAGGCTATATTACATGGATTTATTGTGACGGTGAAGGCTATATTACATGGATTTATTGTGAAGGTGCAGGCTATATTACATGGATTTATTGTGACGGTGAAGGCTATATTACATGGATTTATTGTGAAGGTGAAGTCTATATTACATGGATTTATTGTGATGGTGTAGGCTATATTACATGGATTTGTTGTGAAGGTGTAGGCTATATTACATGGATTTATTGTGAAGGTGAAGTCTATATTACATGGATTTATTGTGAAGGTGTAGGCTATATTACATGGATTTATTGTGAAGGTGTAGTCTATATTACATGGATTTATTGTGAAGGTGTAGTCTATATTACATGGATTTATTGTGATGGTGAAGTCTATATTACATGGATTTATTGTGAAGGTGTAGGCTATATTACATGGATTTATTGTGAAGGTGTAGGCTATATTACATGGATTTATTGTGAAGGTGAAGGCTATATTACATGGATTTATTGTGAAGGTGAAGGCTATATTACATGGATTTATTGTGAAGGTAAAGGCTATATTACATGGATTTATTGTGAAGGTGTAGGCTATATTACATGGATTTATTGTGAAGGTGAAGTCTATATTACATGGATTTATTGTGAAGGTAAAGGCTATATTACATGGATTTATTGTGAAGGTGAAGGCTATATTACATGGATTTATTGTGACGGTGAAGGCTATATTACATGGATTTATTGTGACGGTGAAGGCTATATTACATGGATTTATTGTGAAGGTGCAGGCTATATTACATGGATTTATTATGACGGTGAAGGCTATATTACATGGATTTATTGTGAAGGTGAAGTCTATATTACATGGATTTATTGTGATGGTGTAGGCTATATTACATGGATTTGTTGTGAAGGTGTAGGCTATATTACATGGATTTATTGTGAAGGTGAAGTCTATATTACATGGATTTATTGTGACGGTGAAGGCTATATTACATGGATTTATTGTGAAGGTGAAGGCTATATTACATGGATTTATTGTGAAGGTGAAGGCTATATTACATGGATTTATTGTGAAGGTGAAGGCTATATTACATGGATTTATTGTGAAGGTGAAGGCTATATTACATGGATTTATTGTGAAGGTGTAGGCTATATTACATGGATTTATTGTGAAGGTAAAGGCTATATTACATGGATTTATTGTGAAGGTGTAGGCTATATTACATGGATTTATTGTGAAGGTGTAGACTATATTACATGGATTTATTGTGAAGGTGTAGGCTATATTACATGGATTTATTGTGAAGGTAAAGGCTATATTACATGGATTTATTGTGAAGGTGAAGGCTATTTTACATGGATTTATTGTGAAGGTGTAGTCTATATTACATGGATTTATTGTGAAGGTGAAGTCTATATTACATGTATTTATTGTGAAGGTGTAGTCTATATTACATGGATTTATTGTGAAGGTGTAGTCTATATTACATGGATTTATTGTGATGGTGAAGTCTATATTTGTAACAGACGAGACTCCCGCGGTTCCTCCTGCTCACCACCAGAGGGAACCCTCTCCCGAATATTAAGCCCTGATCCTCAACTCCCACATACCTGGCTCCAATCACCGTTGCACCTGTCTCCCATTAAGAGACTATTTAGGCTCTCTCTCCTTTCTCTCTTTGCGTAAGTCTTGTTTCCTGGTGATCATTTCTGAGCGTTTTCCGTGTCTGTCATTTCGTGGTATTACTCTGGACTGTTTTTCCCTTTTTGATTCTTGCTGCCTGCCCTGGACTATATTCTCTATTGGACTGATTTTTGTAAGCTTGCTGCCTGCCCTGACCTCATGCCTGTACCTGGATTACGATTAGCCTTATCCCTGCTGTTGTGTTTGCTGGCGATTGACCCTGTTTGTACGACCAAGATTGTAATAAAGCTGCAAATGGATCCTCACTCTCAGGGTGCTTCATTACAGAAGACTTCGCCACTTCGCGATCCAGCAGCTCTGGTCCAAATGTCCACGGAGATCTCCACTCAAGCAAACCAGCTCGCCGTTCATCAACAGCAGCTAACCCATCTAACTACGGTAACGGAGGAACTTCGTCCGGACGCTACAGAGGTTGCAGATGTCGCTCCCGAACTCAGCCCCTCCTCAGCGAACGCAAGTATGGGCACCTCTCCACCACCGGCACCCACAGTTAACCCACGTCTGGCTCTCCTGAGAAGTTTGACGGTAACCCCACTAAGAGTAAGGGATTTCTACTGCAATGTTCATTATTTATTGATCAACAACCAGCGATGTATGTCACTGACGCCAGCAAGATTTCCCTGGTATGTTCTCTCCTCACTGGCAGAGCGTTAGAGTGGGTAACGGCGGTTTGGAGAGAGGATGGCACGGCTTTTCCATCGCTCGGTGCCTTTCTTCAACGCTTCCGGGAAGTATTTGAACACCGGAGGGAGGCATGAGAGCGGTGACCGACTACTCGCGTTGAACCAGGGCAGGAATACTGCAGCAGAATATGCCTTGACATTTCGCACTCTGGCAGCTCAAACCGACTGGGTTGAGAGCACGCTTAAACTGCTCTTTCGCAAGGGACTCAGTTTGGAATTACAGTCTGAACTGGCCTGCCGAGATGAAGGGAGATCGCTGAATCAGTTCATCGAACTCACCATACAGATTGACAATCTGATTCGATCACGCGCCCACTCAGAACGGGACCCACCAGCACACAATGTCCCGTGACTCTTCCTCCAACCGAACCCATGCAGCTCGGATATACTCACCTGACTCGGAGGAACGTGAACGCCGCATACGTCAACATCTCTGCCTCTATTGTGGTCAACCGGGCCATCTAAGGGCGTTTTGCCCCACAAGACCACCTCCTCGTAATCCCTCTTCGGTGAGTCCTTGTGTTCAAGCACACCACTCCAGTACTTGCATCAAAGTGCCGATAGTATTATCTCTAGAGGACAATCATATAACCACATCAGCACTATTAGACTCCGGAGCAGCCGGCAACTTTATGTCTCATGAGTTTGCCCAACAACAACAATTTCCATTAATCACCTGTGACTCTCAATTGGCAGTGGAGGCGCTAGATGGACGACCTCTCGGCGATGGGAGGGTCCTGCACACTATCGTGGACCTTCGACTACAGACCGGTACCCGCCACACGGAGGTAATTCGCTTCTCGTCATCACATCACCCCATAACCCGGTAATCCTTGGGCTTCCTGGCTACGGCAACATAACCCGCTCATCTCATGGAGGGAGGGTCGTATCATCAAATGGGACCCGTCATGCCACTCCAACTGCTTGACTGGCAGCCCTTCACTCTCCATTCAGGCCGTTACGGTAAAGGACGAGCCAGCTCTTTTCCCCACTCTACCCATTGAATACTCTGACCTCATCAAGCTTTCAGCAAGACCAAGGCGATGGAACTACCCCTCACCGATTAGCGACTGTGCCATCGAGCTACTACCAGGTACAAAGCCACCCAAGGGCCGAATCTTTCCCTATCTCAACCCGAATCAGAAGCCATGAAAAACTACATCGAGGAAGAACTATCGAAGGGGTTCATTAGAGCATCGACATCACCTGCAGCCGCGGGCTTCTTCTTTGTTAAAAAGAAAGACGGTGGTTTACGCCCCTGTGTTGACTACCGGGGTCTTAACGACATCACTGTCAAGTTTCGATATCCTTTACCGCTGGTTCCAGCTGCCCTAGAACAACTCCGCCAAGCCAAGTACTTCTCCAAACTGGACCTCCGCAGCGCCTACAACCTCATTCGCATCCGGGGACGGTGATGAATGGATGACAGCCTTTTCTACCAGCACTGGGCACTATGAGTATCTGGTTATGCCTTTCGGGCTGTCTAATAGTCCCTCCGTGTTTCAATCATTTATCAATGACGTCTTTCGGGACATGCTGAATCGCTGGGTAATTGTATACATTGATGACATTCTCATCTATTCCAACACCTATGAAGAACATGTGCAACATGTGAGGACAGTATTGCAACGACTCATAGATCACCAGCTATACGCCAAAGCAGAGAAGTGCGAATTTCACCAGACTTCCACATCTTTTGGGCTACATCATCAGCCAGGAGGAGTCGCCATGGGCGAGAGAAGAAGGTCAAGGCCGTTCTAGACTGGCCCCTGCCAGTAACCTTAAAGGAGTTACAACGCTTCTTGGGATTTGCTAACTTCTACCGACGCTTCATCAGGAATTTCAGCTCGGTAGCCGCTCCTTAACCTCTATGACTAAAAGAAACTCATCACACCTCACCTGGTCAACTACAGCACAGGAGGCTTTCGCAGAACTCAAGGCACGTTTCACATCGGCCCCATCCTCCACCACCCTAATCCTGAACTCCCATTTACAGTTGAGGTGGACGCATCTAATACGGGCATTGAGCTATTCTTTCACAGCGGCACGGATCCCCACTCAAGCTCTATCCGTGCGCCTATTATTCCCGCAAACTTAGTCCAGCCGAGCAGAACTACGACGTCGGAAACCGGGAACTGTTGGCCATGAAAGCAGCTATGGAGGAGTGGCGTCATTGGCTGGAGGAGCTAAACATCCCTTCGTGATTCTAACGGACCACAAGAACCTGGAATACTTGAGGTCTGCCAAGAGACTGAACCCCAGACAAGCGAGGTGGGCACTCTTCTTCACACGATTTGACTTCACTGTTACCTATCGTCCCGGTTCTAAGAACACCAAGGCAGACGCATTATCACGCCAACACGACGGTGCAGCGCCCACTGAACCCAAGGAAACCCTGCTTCCTGAGTCGTTAATCGTGGCCCGATTCAGTGGGACATCATGACAGAGCTCACCCAAGCCAACTCACAGAGGACTCCTCCGCCCGAATGCCCCCTAACAAAACGTTTGTACCTCAGGACCTCTGTCAGAAGGTGCTAAAGCAAGTTCACTCCGTACTCAGCTCCGGTCATCCGGGAATCGCGCCACGGTGCACCTGCTTCAGAACAGCTTCTGGTGGCCAACCTATGCGGGCAGACACAATCAAGTTCATTAACGACTGCACTACCTGTAACACAAATAAACATCTCAGACAACTACCATCGGGCCTACTGCAACCACTACCAGTTCCCCACCGACCATGGTCCCATCTCGCCATAGACTTCATTACCGATCTCCCCAAGTCCAATGGGAATACCACAATACTCACTGTCATAGATCGCTTCTCCAAGGCTTGCCGGTTGATTCCACTTCCCAAACTGCCTACAGCATTGGAAACTGCCGAATTCATGTGCAACCTGGTGTTCCGCTTCTATGGCCTGCCAGAGGACATCGTGTCGGACCGAGGGCCCCAATTCACATCCAGAGTATGGTCAGCATTCTTCCAACAACTCAACATCAACATCAGCCTTACTTCAGGGTATCACCCGCAATCTAACGGTCAAACAGAACGCCTCAACCAAGAGATCACCCGGTTTCTCAGATCCTACTGTCATCAGAACCAAGCAGACTGGAGTCGATTCCTCATGTGGGCGGAGTATGCACAGAACTCACTCCAGAAACCCTCCACCGGTTTAACCCCATTCCAGTGTGTAATGGGCTTCCAACCTCCCCTGTTTCCATGGTCAGGGGAACCCACCGAGGTACCCTCTGTCAATGACTGGCTCCAGAGAAGCGAGGACATCTGGAGTCAGGCCCATACCCACTTACTACATGCAGTCAGGAGACAGAGATTGCAGGCCAATCGCCACCGCCGCCCCAACCCGAATATACTCCAGGTCAATGGGTCTGGCTATCCACTCGAGACCTCGCCTCAAACTCCCCTGCAAGAAACTCAGTCCCAGGTATGTGGGTCCCTTCCAAATAATCAAACAAATCACACCAGTTTCCTTCCGTTTGGCATTACCCGCTAATTACCGTATCTCTCCTACTTTCCATGTATCTCTTCTCAAACCCGCTGGTGGTCCGAGAGCGGAGGAGGAGGAGCAGACCAGGAGCAGGGCCCCCACCCATCTTGGTGGGCCGAGGAGGTATATCGGCCGAGATCTACTCGATTCCAGGCGCCGGGCAGGCTCCTCCAATATCTGGTAGACTGGGAGAGTGCGGACCGGAGGAGCGATCCTGGGTTAATGCAGAAGACATACCGACCCGCACTCATGACTGAGTTCCATAGGGCGCACCGGAGAAACCGGCCCCCGACCTCGAGGAAGACCCGGCGTCGTTCGCCTCTTGGCGTCAGGAGCCGCTCACAGGGGGCTCTGTAACAGACGAGACTCCGCGGTTCCTCCTGCTCACCACCAGAGGGAACCCTCTCCCGAATATTAAGCCCTGATCCTCAACTCCCACATACCTGGCTCCAATCACCGTTGCACCTGTCTCCCATTAAGAGACTATTTAGGCTCTCTCTCCCTTTCTCTCTTTGCAAGTCTTGTTTCCCTGGTGATCATTTCTGAGCGTTTTCCCGTGTCTGTCATTTCGTGGTATTACTCTGGACTGTTTTTCCCTTTTTGATTCTTGCTGCCTGCCCTGGACTATATTCTCTATTGGACTGATTTTTGTAAGCTTGCTGCCTGCCCTGACCTCATGCCTGTACCTGGATTACGATTAGCCTTATCCCTGCTGTTGTGTTTGCTGGCGATTGACCCTGTTTGTACGACCAAGATTGTAATAAAGCTGCAAATGGATCCTCACTCTCAGGGTGCTTCATTACAATATTACATGGATTTATTGTGAAGGTGAAGGCTATATTACATGGATTTATTGTGAAGGTGAAGTCTATATTACATGGATTTATTGTGAAGGTGTAGGCTATATTACATGGATTTATTGTGAAGGTGCAGGCTATATTACATGGATTTATTGTGAAGGTGAAGGCTATATTACATGGATTTATTGTGAAGGTGCAGGCTATATTACATGGATTTATTGTGAAGGTGAAGTCTATATTACATGGATTTATTGTGAAGGTGAAGGCTATATTACATGGATTTATTGTGAAGGTGCAGGCTATATTACATGGATTTATTGTGAAGGTGAAGGCTATATTACATGGATTTATTGTGAAGGTGCAGGCTATATTACATGGATTTATTGTGAAGGTGAAGTCTATATTACATGGATTTATTGTGAAGGTGAAGTCTATATTACATGTATTTATTGTGAAGGTGTAGTCTATATTACATGGATTTATTGTGAAGGTGTAGTCTATATTACATGGATTTATTGTGATGGTGAAGTCTATATTACATGGATTTATTGTGAAGGTGAAGGCTATATTACATGGATTTATTGTGAAGGTGTAGGCTATATTACATGGATTTATTGTGAAGGTGTAGGCTATATTACATGGATTTATTGTGAAGGTGAAGTCTATATTACATGGATTTATTGTGAAGGTGTAGGCTATATTACATGGATTTATTGTGAAGGTGAAGTCTATATTACATGGATTTATTGTGAAGGTGTAGGCTATATTACATGGATTTATAGTGAAGGTGTAGGCTATATTACATGGATTTATTGTGAAGGTGTAGGCTATATTACATGGATTTATTGTGAAGGTGAAGTCTATATTACATGGATTTATTGTGAAGGTGTAGGCTATATTACATGGATTTATTGTGAAGGTGTAGGCTATATTACATGGATTTATTGTGAAGGTGAAGGCTATATTACATGGATTTATTGTGAAGGTGAAGGCTATATTACATGGATTTATTGTGAAGGTGAAGGCTATTTTACATGGATTTATTGTGAAGGTGTAGTCTATATTACATGGATTTATTGTGAAGGTGAAGTCTATATTACATGTATTTATTGTGAAGGTGTAGTCTATATTACATGGATTTATTGTGAAGGTGTAGTCTATATTACATGGATTTATTGTGATGGTGAAGTCTATATTACATGGATTTATTGTGAAGGTGTAGGCTATATTACATGGATTTATTGTGAAGGTGAAGTCTATATTACATGGATTTATTGTGAAGGTGAAGGCTATATTACATGGATTTATTGTGAAGGTGAAGGCTATATTACATGGATTTATTGTGATGGTGAAGTCTATATTACATGGATTTATTGTGAAGGTGAAGGCTATATTACATGGATTTATTGTGAAGGTGAAGGCTATATTACATGGATTTATTGTGAAGGTGAAGGCTATATTACATGGATTTATTGTGAAGGTGTAGGCTATATTACATGGATTTATTGTGATGGTGAAGTCTATATTACATGGATTTATTGTGAAGGTGAAGGCTATATAGCATGGATTTATTGGACTTTTAGGCTATGTGTGGAGTCCAGGAGATGCTAAATGTGTTTTACTGTTAATTAACGGTCAATTACCGTGAGACTGACAGTTATTTGCTTGACAATCACCGGCGGATGAAATTTCGTGACCTCCACTAGTCAGGACAGTCCTATGGCAACTTCTTTGTTTATGTAGTCTGTCTGAGAGATTACTATTGGAAGGGATATGTTAGTCCAGACTAGGTTTAACCTATGTTTGGGAATAGTGGCCCATAGAGTGCTCGTCTTGAGACTGGCACAGACCATGAAACATCTCGTAATCGTAATGCTTTAGTGCAGGTGAGAGTTTAAAAACACTGACTCGTAGACTAATAGGCTAACTATTATCGAGACAGACACAGACCATGAAACATCTTAAACCCAGATATTGATACAAACACTCCCACTGACTCAGGCACGTGACTGTCTCAAATACTCACCTACAGCCAAAGTATCTATTGAACTGAAACTGGTAGGTATGACATACTGAGACGTTCAATTACAATGTCACCGATCGAGACGTTGACACGCAGACCATGAAATTGTGCCACAAGCACACATGTTTGTGTTTGTGTGTGTTTGTTTCCAGCCATGTGTCTGCAGTGCCTACATCACTGTGTACTGTGGACTCATAATAATGTGTTTTGTTCTGATCCAGGCGTGTGTCTGCAGTGCCTACATCACTGTGTACTGTGGACTCATAATATTGTGTTCTGTTCTGATCCAGGCCTATGTCTGTGTACTGTGGACTCATAATATTGTGTTCTGTTCTGATCCAGGCCTGTGTCTGTGTACTGTGGACTCATAATATTGTGTTCTGTTCTGATCCAGGCCTGTGTCTGTGTACTGTGGACTCATAATATTGTGTTCTGTTCTGATCCAGGCCTGTGTCTGTGTACTGTGGACTCATAATATTGTGTTCTGTTCTGATCCAGGCCTGTGTCTGTGTACTGTGGACTCATAATATTGTGTTCTGTTCTGATCCAGGCCTGTGTCTGTGTACTGTGGACTCATAATATTGTGTTCTGTTCTGATCCAGTCCTGTGTCTGTGTACTGTGGGACTCATAATAATGTGTTCTGTTCTGATCCAGGCCTGTGTCTGTGTACTGTGGACTCATAATAATGTGTTCTGTTCTGATCCAGGCCTGTGTCTGTGTACTGTGGACTCATAATAATGTGTTCTGTTCTGATCCAGGCCTGTGTCTGTGTACTGTGGACTCATAATAATGTGTTCTGTTCTGATCCAGGCGTGTGTCTGCAGTGCCTACATCACTGTGTACTGTGGACTCATAATATTGTGTTCTGTTCTGATCCAGGCCTGTGTCTGTGTACTGTGGACTCATAATAATGTGTTCTGTTCTGATCCAGGCCTGTGTCTGTGTACTGTGGACTCATAATAATGTGTTCTGTTCTGATCCAGGCGTGTGTCTGCAGTGCCTACATCACTGTGTACTGTGGACTCATAATATTGTGTTCTGTTCTGATCCAGTCCTGTGTCTGTGTACTGTGGACTCATAATAATGTGTTCTGTTCTGATCCAGGCGTGTGTCTGCAGTGCCTACATCACTGTGTACTGTGGACTCATAATATTGTGTTCTGTTCTGATCCAGGCCTGTGTCTGTGTACTGTGGACTCATAATAATGTGTTCTGTTCTGATCCAGGCGTGTGTCTGCAGTGCCTACATCCCAGTGTACTGTGGACTCATAATAATGTGTTCTGTTCTGATCCAGGCGTGTGTCTGCAGTGCCTACATCCCAGTGTACTGTGGACTCATAATAATGTGTTCTGTTCTGATCCAGGCGTGTGTCTGCAGTGCCTACATCCCAGTGTACTGTGGACTCATAATATTGTGTTCTGTTCTGATCCAGGCGTGTGTCTGCAGTGCCTACATCCCAGTGTACTGTGGACTGATCCCCCCTACGCTGCAGGGTGTGGTGAGTACAACTCTCTTCTTATTGGTTGTCACTATCTGGCCAATGTGCAAGGCCGAAGTTCCTACAATTTCTCTTCTCAGAATCTGATTTTAAACCTAACCCTAACCACACTGCGAACCTTATGCCTGAGCGTAACCTCAAATTAAGACCAGAAAAAAAAGTGTATTTTATATTTGATGTTTACGAAATATATCCCATTCTGGCTTTCCACCTTGGCCGTATAGTGGGAACTCTTCTTATCATTCAGCAAGTGGATTCTACACAACACAAACATACTGAGCACCATTTCAAAACAGATACTTTTCTGTTTTCAAACAAACCACATGTCTGTTGCAAAAAATGAGTTTTGAGAAAAGCACAGCTGTTGTCAGTAAGGACCGTTTTAGAACAGATTTGATCGTCTTCAAAAGTAATTGTTGGCTCTCCCCTCTCCTTAACTCTTATTGGTCAAGCTCTCCCGTTCCCTCACTGTGATTGGTCAAGCTCTAAGGCCCGTCCAGCCTATTGACCTTTATTCCTGTTCCTGGACTATGGTTTCCTTGTATTGTTGTTGTCCCTGTTCTTGGCTCAGGGAGAGCCAGTTCTCTACTCTTCAATTTCCTCTACCCTCCTGTCCTCTCTCTACCCTCCTGTCCTCTCTGAACCCTCCTCCTCTCTGAACCCTCCTGCTCTCTGAACCCTCCTGCTCTCTCTCTACCCTCCCTGCCTGTCTCTTATCCTCCTCTAGCCTTCTTCTCCTGTCTGTCTCTTCTCCTGGCTCTGTCTTTGGAATGTTAGCTTTCTCTCCATCTGTTCTGACAATTGAATGACACACGTGACATGTGATTTGGGCTTTGACAATACAGTTCAGTCATTGTCAATTTAGACTCAAGTCATAAAGGCACAGTTCCACACAGTAATGTCTTGGCCAGAGCACTCTGGCTAACTTTCTACCAAGGACTAGTGAGAAAGGTCAACTACATTTGACATCAGTGTTTCTCCCATGGCCTATGGGAAGTGTGTGTTTGTTTATCTGGTGCACGTGAGCCCAACTCCGGAACCTGCGCACCAATGCGACAGTGCCAGCGACAGTGCCAGGGACAGTGGCAGATTTATGAGTGTGTTGGCAGAGGTCTCAAGGTTGTCCTCTCCTCTGCTGTCCTCGTGCTGTCTGGACACTGGACCTGACGTCACTATAGACACTATCAACTGACATCACATGCCTCCCACAAGTTGCAGCACTTTTACCATATACACCCTAGTAGAATGTTACTTTTACCATATACACCCTAGTAGAATGTTACTTTTACCGTATACACCCTAGTAGAATGTTACTTTTACCATATACACCCTAGTAGAATGTTACTTTTACCATATACACCCTAGTAGAATGTTACTTTTACCATATACACCCTAGTAGAATGTTACTTTTACCATATACACCCTAGTAGAATGTTACTTTTACCATATACACCCTAGTAGAATGTTACTTTTACCATATACACCCTAGTAGAATGTTACTTTTACCGTATACACCCTAGTAGAATGTTACTTTTACCATATACACCCTAGTAGAATGTTACTTTTACCGTATGCACCCTAGTAGAATGTTACTTTTACCATATACACCCTAGTAGAATGTTACTTTTACCGTATACACCCTAGTAGAATGTTACTTTTACCATATACACCCTAGTAGAATGTTACTTTTACCATATACACCCTAGTAGATTGTTACTTTTACCATATACACCCTAGTAGATTGTTACTTTTACCATATACACCCTAGTAGAATGTCACTCCATGTTGCAACATTTTGACTGACTCAAAATTTATTTTAGTTTAGTAACTCCCTCTCTCTCTCTCTCTCTCTCTCTCTCTCTCTCCCTCTCCCTCTCCCTCTCCCTCTCCCTCTCCCTCTCTCTCTCTCTCTCTCTCTCCAGCGTTACGTGGACGGTGGTATCAGCGATAATCTTCCTCAGTATGAGCTGAAGAACACCATCACAGTGTCTCCATTCTCTGGAGAGAGTGACATCTGTCCTAGAGATAGATCCACCAACATGCATGAACTACGTTTCACCAACACATCCATCCAGTTTACACTCACCAACCTCTACAGAGTGTCCAGAGCTCTGTTCCCCCCGGAGCCACAGGTACACACACACACACACACACACACACACACCTCCATACAGTTTTCACTCACCAACCTCTACAGAGTGCCCAGAGCTCTGTTTCCCCCTGAGCCACAGGTACTGTAGCAACTCATATTAATTCATATATACATTCATTTACATAATGTATTAATAATATGAAAATGTATTTATTTACATAATGTACTAATAGTATAATATGTTAATTTACATAATGTACTAATAATATAATATGTTAATTTGCATAATGTACTAATAATATAATATGTTAATTTACATAATGTACTAATAATATAATATGTTAGTTTACATAATGTACTAATAGTATAATATGTTAGTTTACATAATGTACTAATATAATATGTTAGTTTACATAATGTACTAATAGTATAATATGTTAGTTTACATAATGTAATAATATAATATGTTAGTTTACATAATGTACTAATAGTATAATATGTTAGTTTACATAATGTACTAATAGTATAATATGTTAGTTTACATAATGTACTAATAATATAATATGTCAATTTACATAATGTAATAATAATATAATATGTTAGTTTACATAATGTACTAATAATATAATATGTTAGTTTACATAATGTACTAATAATATAATATGTTAGTTTACATAATGTAATAATATAATATGTTAGTTTACATAATGTAATAATAATATAATATGTTAGTTTACATAATGTAATAATATAATATGTTAGTTTACATAATGTACTAATAATATAATATGTTAGTTTACATAATGTACTAATAATATAATATGTTAGTTTACATAATGTACTAATAATATAATATGTTAGTTTACATAATGTACTAATAATATAATATGTTAGTTTACATAATGTACTAATAATATAATATGTTAGTTTACATAATGTACTAATAATATAATATGTTAGTTTACATAATGTACTAATAGTATAATATGTTAGTTTACATAATGTACTAATAGTATAATATGTTAGTTTACATAATGTACTAATAGTATAATATGTTAGTTTACATAATGTACTAATAGTATAATATGTTAGTTTACATAATGATAATAATAATATGATAATATGTTTTTTGGATCCATGCAGGAATTAAAACCACGAGCTTGGCATTGCTACCACCACACATACTTACCAACCGAGCCACACAGGACATCACACACTGTTATTTACAAGGAGACAGACGGAGACAGACTCTCTGAATGAGTATATTTACTGTGTCTGTGTTTCGTTGTTTCAGGTTATGAAGACCATGTGTAAACAGGGATATAAAGATGCCCTTCACTTCCTAAAGAAGAACGGTAAGAGACCTTGGGCTCTGTATTTAATGCTTTAGTATAGAGTGCTTACTGTATATTATCTGTGATGTTACACAATTCAGTCCCCAAGTCCCAATGTGTTATAGAAGAAAAATAAACCAGACAGACTGATGACCAACCAGACAGACTGATGACCAACCAGACAGACTGATGACCAACCAGAGAGACCGATGACCAACCAGACAGACCGATGACCAACCAGACAGACCGATGACCAACCAGACAGACCGATGACCGACCAGACAGACCGATGACCAACCAGACAGACCGATGACCAACCAGACAGACCGATGTCCAACCAGACTGATGACCAATCAGACAGACCGATGACCAACCAGAGAGACCAATGACCAATCAGACAGACCGATGACCAATCAGACAGACCGATGACCAATCAGACAGACCGATGACCGACCAGACAGACCGATGACCAATCAGACAGACGGATGACTGACCAGACAGACCGATGACCAACCGGACAGACCGATGACCAACCGGACAGACCGATGACCAACCGGACAGACCGATGACCAATCAGACAGACCGATGACCGACCAGACAGACCGATGACCAACCAGACAGACCGATGACCAACCAGACAGACCGATGACCAACCAGACAGACCGATGACCGACCAGACAGACCGATGACCGACCAGACAGACCGATGACCGACCAGACAGACCGATGACCGACCAGACAGACCGATGACCAACCAGAGAGACCGATGACCAACCAGAGAGACCGATGACCAACCAGAGAGACTGCAGGTTTTTAACTGTTGTTTGTTTTTGTTTCAGGACTACTGAATCACCCAGGACCCCACAGACCTCTGATAGCTGATGGTGAGGATGAGGAAGATGACATCATGAATGATGATGATAATGATGACGAAGAGCATGAGGAGCATCATGTAGAGAACGAGATCAGACCCAGCGAGGATGGGGTAGTGTTAAACCCCTCCCAATCCAAATCCGCCATTGAGGATCACATCTTCGAGCATCTGCCACCCAGACTACACAAAGGTAGGATTAAAGAACAGCAACATAATCCCACCCAGACTACACAAAGGTAGGATTAAAGAACAGCAACATAATCCCACCCAGACTACACAAAGGTAGGATTAAAGAACAGCAACATAATCCCACCCAGACTACACAAAGGTAGGATTAAAGAACAGCAACATAATCCCACCCAGACTACACAAAGGTAGGATTAAAGAACAGCAACATAATCCCACCCAGACTACACAAAGGTAAGATTAAAGAACAGCAACATAAATCCCACCCAGACTACACAAAGGTAGGATTAAAGAACAGCAACATAATCCCACCCAGACTACACAAAGGTAGGATTAAAGAACAGCAACATAATCCCACCCAGACTACACAAAGGTAGGATTAAAGAACATAATCCCATTGAGCAAAATTGGTTGAAAATAAGTCTTTTCAACATCTTTTAAATGTATTCTCAACATCTTTTACTTGTAGGGATGGCTAAATAAGGGTGATTTATCGTTTCCCACACATTTAGAAGCAACATGAATAGGGGATGTAAACATTTCAACACAAAGCCTTTTTCCAGACCAGTTCATCCTCTCTGTCTCTCCCTCTGTCTCCCCCTCTGTCTCTCCCTCTGTCTCTCCCTCTGTCTCCCCCTCTGTCTCTCCCTCTGTCTCCCCCTCTGTCTCCCCCTCTGTCTCTCCCTCTGTCTCCCCCTCTGTCTCTCCCTCTGTCTCCCCTCTGTCTCTCCCTCTGTCTCCCCTCTGTCTCTCCCTCTGTCTCCCCTCTGTCTCCCCCTCTGCCTCCCTCTGCCTCCCTCTGTCTCCCCCTCTGTCTCTCCCTCTGTCTCCCCCTGTCTCTCCCTCTGTCTCTCCCTCTGTCTCTCCCTCTGTCTCTCCCTCTGTCTCCCCCTCGGTCTCTCCCTCTGCCTCCCCTCTGTCTCTCCCTCTGTCTCCCCTCTGTCTCTCCCTCTGTCTCCCCCTCTGTCTCCCCCTCTGTCTCTCCCTCTGTCTCCCTCTGTCTCCCCCTCTGTCTCTCCCTCTGTCTCCCCCTCTGTCTCCCCCTCTGCCTCTCCCTCTGTCTCCCCCTCTGTCTCTCCCTCTGTCTCTCCCTCTGTCTCCCCCTGTCTCCCTCTGTCTCCCCCTCTGTCTCCCTCTGTCTCCCCCTCTGCCTCCCCCTCTGCCTCTCCCTCTGTCTCCCTCTGTCTCCCTCTGTCTCCCCCTGTCTCCCTCTGTCTCCCCTCTGTCTCCCCCTCTGTCTCCCCTCTGCCTCTCCCTCTGCCTCTCCCTCTGCCTCTCCCTCTGTCTCCCCCTGTCTCTCCCTCTGTCTCTCCTCTGTCTCCCCCTCTGTCTCTCCCTCTGTCTCCCCTCTGTCTCTCCCTCTGTCTCTCCCTCTGTCTCCCCCTCTGCCTCTCCCTCTGTAGCTGTCAACATTCGGCCGGGTTTTTTCCGTTTTTTGACCACTAGAGGCTCCCATTGTGTCTTTTTTGTCTGATCCATTTGTCTACCCTTGTTTCCAGTTATTATTTGCACCTGTGCCTGGTTTCCCTGGTATGTATTTAAACCCTTAGTTTTCCTTAGTTCTTTGCTCTGTGTTTGTATGTTAGCACCCAGCCTCAGTGAAGCTGTGAACGTTTTGTTGCTCCAGTTGGACTCTCTTGTGGAACTCTGTTTTGGTATCGTTTATTTTTGGATTATTCTTTTGAGGCTATTTTTTTGCTGTTCCTTCTTTCCTTGTGGATTGCCTTTTTGTCTTGGTGGATTTACCTTCTTGCCTGATGAACTTTATTTTTTGTCGTTATTAAAACACTGTCTCTATTACGGCTGTGTCTGCCTCATCTTCTGGGTTCTGCCAACTACTAGTGGCTCAGTTTGCTAAGTGACTGGTTCTCACACCGGAGACGAACCCGAGTTCGTGACCGGGTCCTGACCGTAGCTCCCTCTGTCTCTCCCTCTGTAGGTCTCTGTATCGCCCTCTGTAGGTCTCTGTATCGCCCTCTGTAGGTCTCTGTATCGCCCTCTGTAGGTCTCTGTATCGCCCTCTGTAGGTCTCTGTATCGCCCTCTGTAGGTCTCTGTATCGCCCTCTGTCGCTTTCTCTTCTTCTCTCTGTAACTCATGTATTCAGTGATTTGTTCTCTCTGTCTCTCTCTGTAGCTCTGGTGGAAGCCTGCAAGGAGAGATACAGTCTGGTCCAGTCGCTAAGCAACCTGCTGCCAGTTAGGATGATGACAACTATGATGCTTCCCTATACCCTCCCCCTGGAGTCTGCTCTCTCCATGACTGTTAGGTAGGACTAGACCCTATACCCTCCCCCTGGAGTCTGCTCTGTCCATGACTGTTAGGTAGGACTAGACCCTATACCCTCCCCCTGGAGTCTGCTCTGTCCATGACTGTTAGGTAGGACTAGACCCTATACCCTCCCCCTGGAGTCTGCTCTGTCCATGACTGTTAGGTAGGACTAGACCCTATACCCTCCCCCTGGAGTCTGCTCTGTCCATGACTGTTAGGTAGGACTAGACCCTATACCCTCCCCCTGGAGTCTGCTCTGTCCATGACTGTTAGGTAGGACTAGACCCTATACCCTCCCCCTGGAGTGTGCTCTGTCCATGACTGTTAGGTAGGAGGACACAGGGCTAGAAACACACAGGACTAGAAACACATAGGACTCATCACGTGACCAGTGACTGGGTCAGGTTCATTTGGCACCCGATGTTAGAAACGGGGACGGCCAATATCAAACCATTGCAAAACGTGTTGCTACTGTGTGCAGTAATGAATGCCACCGTGACCATGCAGTGTTGTTGACCACCATGACTATCTCCCCCTCCTAAACTATTATAATCATAATAATAAATTATTAATATATATTACTAATGCCCTCTCTCCTCCCAGACTGTCAGAATGTATTAATATATATTACTAATGTCCTCTCTCTCCTCCCAGACTGTCAGAATGTATTAATATATATTACTAATGCCCTCTCTCTCCTCCCAGACTGTCAGAATGTATTAATATATATTACTAATGTCCTCTCTCTCCTCCCAGACTGTCAGAATGTATTAATATATATTACTAATGTCCTCTCTCTCTCTCCTCCCAGACTGTCAGAATGTATTAATATATATTACTAATGTCCTCTCTCCTCCCAGACTGTCAGAATGTATTAATATATATTACTAATGTCCTCTCTCCTCCCAGACTGTCAGAATGTATTAATATATATTACTAATGTCCTCTCTCCTCCCAGACTGTCAGAATGTATTAATATATATTACTAATGTCCTCTCTCCTCCCAGACTGTCAGAATGTATTAATATATATTACTAATGTCCTCTCTCCTCCCAGACTGTCAGAATGTATTAATATATATTACTAATGTCCTCTCTCCTCCCAGACTGTCAGAATGTATTAATATATATTACTAATGTCCTCTCTCCTCCCAGACTGTCAGAATGTATTAATATATATTACTAATGTCCTCTCTCCTCCCAGACTGTCAGAATGTATTAATATATATTACTAATGTCCTCTCTCTCCTCCCAGACTGTCAGAATGTATTAATATATATTACTAATGCCCTCTCTCCTCCCAGACTGTTAGAATGGCTGCCTGATGTGCAGGAGGATGTGGGATGGATTGGAGAACAGACGATTAAGATGCTACAGTGTGCTGTGACACGGGCCACCAAGACTGTGTCCAACAGGGTCTCTGCAAAGTGAGAAGCCAAACACACACACACACACACACACACACACACTGAAACACAGCCAAACAGTCCGACAGACATGCTCACTTACAGTTTGTACACATTAGTTCAAGTTTGTTTATTAGTCATACACACCTGGTGTAGGTGGAGTACACAGTGCAGTGAAACGCTTCCTTGCAGGTTAACCATGCAACAATAGGAAAGTCATTAACTTAATTAAATGGTACAAAGAAAATAAAAGCTCAATTAATAAAATATGATACAATTGTAGCTAAAATATAACATTTTGCGCAAACAAGGTAAAAGTTAAAACTAAAATACACCAAAACGTGGGAGTGGAGTGGAGTGGGTAGGGTGGAGAGGAGTAAGAGTAGGGAGTGGGAACCTGCAAGACGCTCTCCTACTCATCTTGTCTAGATTTTCACAAACACAAAAAAACTCACTTTTTGTATGTCCTCAAAATAATCCTCTGTGTCCCTCGTATCCCTCTACGTTTTCCTACAGACACTTAATAATCCTCCATCAATCAAATGTATTTATAAATCCCTTTTTACATCAGCCGATGTCAGAGTGCTGTACAGAAACCCAGCCTAAAACCCCAAACAGCAAGCAATGCAGGTGTAGAAGCACGGTGGCTAGGAAAAACTCCCTAGAAAGGCCGGAACCCTGAGAGGAACCAGGCTCTGAGGGGTGGCCAGTCCTCTTCTGGCTGTGCCGGATGGAGATTATAAGAGTACATGGCCGTTAAGGCCAGATCGTTCTTCAAGATGTTCAGACGTTCATAGATGACCAGCAGGGTCAGATAATAATAATCACAGTGGTTGCACCCTCTACAACAGGTCAGCACCTCAGGAGTAAATGTCAGTTGGCTTTTCATAGCTGATCATTCAGAGTATCTCTACCGCTCCTGCTGTCTCTAGAGAGTTGGAAACAGCAGGTCTGGGACAGGTAGCACGTCCGGTGAACAGGTTCCTTCAGCCGCAGGCAGAACAGTTGAAACTGGAGCAGCAGCATGACCAGGTGGACTGGGGACAGCAAGGAGTCATCAGGCCAGGTAGTCCTGAGGCATGGTCCTAGGTCCCAGGTTCTCCGAGAGAAGAGGAAGAGAGAATTAGAGGGAGCATACTTAAATTCACACAGGACACCGGATAAGAGAGGAGAAATACTCCAGATATAACAGACTGACCCTAGCCCCCCGATACATAAACTATTGCAGGGTAATTACTGGAGGCTGAGACAGGAGGGGTCGGAAGACACTGTGGCCACGTCCGACGATACCCCCGGACAGGGCCAAACAGGCAGGATATAACCCCACCCACTCTGTCGAAGCACAGCCCCCACACCACTAGAGGGATATCTTCAACCACCAACTTACCATCCTGAGACAAGGCCAAGTATAGCCCACGAAGATCTCCGCCACGCACGAACCCGGGGGGGTGTTCCAACCCGGAAAGGAAGATCACGTCAGTGACTCAACCCACTCAAGTGATGCACCCCTCCTAGGGACTGCATGGAAGAGCACCAGTAAGCCAGTGACTCAGCCACCATAATAGGTTAGAGGCAGAGAATCCCAGTGGAGAGAGGGGAACCGGCCAGCCAGACTTCACTCAATCATAGGACCTACTGACGAGATGGGTCTTCAATAAAGACTTAAAGGTTGAGACCGAGTCTGCGTCTCTCACATGGATAGGCAGACCATTCCATAAAAATGGAGCTCTATAGGAGAAAGCCCTGCCTCCAGCTGTTTGCTTAGAAATTCTAGGGACAGTAAGGAGGCCTGCGTCTCGTGACCGTAGCGTACGTGTAGGTATGTACGGCAGGACCAAATCAGAAAGATAGGTAGGGACAAGCCCATGTAATGCATTGTAGGTTAGCAGTAAAACCTTGAAATCAGCCCTAGCCTTAACAGGAAGCCAGTGTAGAGAGGCTAGCACTGGAGTAATATGATCACATTTTTTGGTTCTAGTCAAGATTCTTGCAGCTGTGTTTAGCACTAACTGAAGTTTATTTAGTGCTTTATCCGGGTAGCAAGAAAGTAGAGCATTGAAGGAGTCTAATCTAGAAGTAACAGAAGCATGGATACATTTTTCTGCATAATTTTTGGACAGAAAGCTTCAGATTTTTGCAATGTTACGTAGATGGAAAAAAGCTGTCCTTGAAACAGTCTTGATATGTTCATCAAAAGAGAGATCAGGGTCCAGAGTAACGCCGAGGTCCTTCACAGTTTTATTTGAGACGACTGTACAACCATCAAGACTAATTGTCAGATCCAACAGAAGATCTCTTTGTTTCTTGGGACATAGAACAAGCATCTCTGTTTTGTCAGAGTTTAAAAGTAAAACATTTGCCGCCATCCACTTCCTTATGTCTGAAACACAGGCTTCCAGGGAGGGCAATTTTGGGGCTTCACCTTGTTTCATCGAAATGTACAGCTGTGTGTCATCCGCATAGCAGTGAAAGTTAACATTATGTTTCTGAATGACATCACCAAGAGGTAAAATATATAGTGAAAACAATAGTGGTCCTAAAACGGAGCCTTGAGGAACACCGAAATTTACAGTTGATTAGTCAGAGGACAAACCATCCACAGAGACAAACTGATGTCTTTCCAACAGATAAGAACTTGTCTGTGTAGACCAATTTGGGTTTCCAATCTCTCAAAGAATGTGGTGATCGATGTTGTCAAAAGCAGCACTAAGGTCTAGGAGCACGAGGACAGTTGCAGAGCCTCGGTCTGACGCCATTAAAAGGTAATTTACCACCTTCATGAGTGCAGTCTCAGTGCTATGATGGGTTCTAAAAGCAGACTGAAGCGGTTCGTGTACATTGTTCTTTTTCAGGAAGGCAGTGAGTTGCTGTGCAACAGATTTTTCCATTTGTTTTGAGAGGAATAGGAGATTCGATATAGGCCGATAGGTTTTTATATTTTCCGGGTCAAGGTTTGGCTTTACTGCCACTTTTAGTGAGTTTGGTACACATCCGGTGGATAGAGAGCCGTTTATTATGTTCAACATAGGAGGGCCAAGCACAGGAAGCAGCTCTTTCAGTAGTTTAGTTGGAATAGTGTCCAGTATGCAGCTTGAAGGTTTAGAGGCCATGATTATTTTCACCAATGTGTCAAGAGATATAGTATTAAACAACTTGAGTGTCTCCCTTGATCCCAGGTCCTGGCAGAGTTGTGCAGACTCAGGACAACTGAGCTTTATAGAGGAGTCCGTAATTTGCTTTCTAATGATCATGATCTTTTCGTCAAAGAAGTTTAATGAATTTATCACTGCTGAAGTGAAAGACATCCTCTCTTGTGGAATGCTGCTTTTTAGTTAGCTTTGCGACAGTATCAAAAATATTCTCAATTAAGTTGGAAAAATAGGATGATCGAGCAGCATTGAGGGCTCTTCGATACTGCACGGTACTGTCTTTCCAAGCTAGTCAGAAGACTTCCAGTTTGGTGTAGCGCCATTTCTTGTTTCAGAGCTTGGGTATTTTCTGTTTACCAGGGAGCTAGTTTCTTATGACAAATGCTTGTTGTTTTTAGGGGTGCGACTGCATCTTGAGTATTACGCAACGTTAAATTAAGATCCTCAGTTAGGTGGTTAACTGATTTTTTTACTCTGACGTCCTTGGGTAGGTGGAGGGAGTCTGGAAGGGCATCTAGGAATCTTTGGGTTGTCCGAGAATTTATAGCACAACTTTTGATGATCCTTGGTTGGGGTCTGAGCAGATTATTTGTTGTGATTGCAAACGTAATAAAATGGTGGTCCGATAGTCCAGGATTATGAGTAAAAACATTTAGATCCACAATATTTATTCCACGGGACAAAACTAGGTCCAGAGTATGACTGTGGCAGTGAGTAGGTCCGGAGACATGTTGGACAAAACCGACAGAGTCGATGATGGTTCCGAAAGCCTTTTGGAGTGGTTCTGTGGACTTTTCCAATTCAGGGAACTCGGTGAGGAACGCTGTATATGGCCCAGGAGGCCTGTAAACAGTAGCTATATAAAAAGTGATTTAGTAGGCTGAATAGATTTCATGACTAGAAGCTCAAAAGACGAAAACGCAGTCTTTTTTTTGTTTTTGTAAATTGAAATTTGGTATCGTAAATGTATGTCCCTCGTTCGTATCCCTCTAGGTTTTCGTACAGACACTTTTCTACATTCTCACTTTATGCCCTTATGCCCTCCATAATGTATTGAGTCTCTCTCTCTCTCTCTCTCTAGGTTTTCTTACCAGTTGGAGCTGCGTCACTGCCAGTCCCTGCCTGCCCAGCTCATCCCTGCCAGCCTGCTCCCAAGCTGGGTGAGTGGAGGCAGCTCCTCTATCCTGGATGTTATCAGTCGTTTGGACCAGTACCAGAGGCAGCTGCTGCCGGGCTTCTTCTGTGTTAACTTGGACCTCCAGGGCTCCTTCTACACCAGGGGGCCCCCAGGAGGGACCACAGTCCCAAGAGGGTCCACCAGAGCTGGGGAAGGAGGACCAGGACCAGCCCTGGCCCCTACATCCCCAATCATAGACCCAGAGGAGGTAGAGGGGATGGGGCTGATGATGAGGAGACTCAGTGAAAACAACAACTCTACTGCGGCTCTTCCAGCCTCACTATAGTAATGTAATGTATGCCATTCAGGAGACACTGAGGGCCCCCTGGAGATGATCATTAGTATTACAGACAGATTCTAAGCTGTAAAGCACCTTCAAAAGGGACAGTACACCAACGTGCATTGTCTCATCATCGATTTTCGGTAACATTTTATTCACTCACTCACTCACCCTTTATTTAACTAGGCAAGTCAGTTAGAATTTGTTCCTTATTTTCAAATGACGGCCTACCGGGGAACAGTGGGTTAACTGCCTTGTCCAGGGGCAGAACGACCAATTTTTTTTACCTTGTCAGCTCGGAGGATTCGACCTTGCAACCTTCCGGTTACAAGTCCAACGCTCTAACCACTAGGCTACCCTGCCGCCCCCAGGGGATGCCGAGATTACCCCAGGAACCTACAAGGACCACTGATCTGCATCGTGTGTCAATGTGCCTTTTACAAGACATTAAACACCTTTTATATTAAAGTCAGTAAGATGACCGTTAATACCAAACATGTTCAAGGACTAGGGATGTTACCGATGAACCGTTTACCGGTTTAGCCGTCGTCGATACATTTCACCACGTCATGCGTAATCGGTCTATAGGTTCATTTTAATAATTTTGTGGAATTAAATTGCCGCGTGTGTATTTCCATTAGCTATCATGCATTTTATTTGTCACATGCGCACAGAGACTAGTTAGCGGAATACCACCTGTCAGACAGACTAGTTAGAGAGGCAGTATAATGTAACGTGAGCTGGAGGCAGTATAATGTAACGTGAGCTGGAGGCAGTATAATGTAACGTGAGCCGGAGGCAGTATAATGTAACGTGAGCCGGAGGCAGTATAATGTAACGTGAGCCGGAGGCAGTATAATGTAACGTGAGCCGGAGGCAGTATAATGTAACGTGAGCCGGAGGCAGTATAATGTAACGTGAGCCGGAGGCAGTATAATGTAACGTGAGCTGGAGGCAGTATAATGTAATGTGAGCTGGAGGCAGTATAATGTAATGTGAGCTGGAGGCAGTATAACGTGAGCCGGAGGCGGTATAACAAGGCAGTTAACCCGCTGTTCCTAGACCGTCATTGTAAGTAAGAATTTGTTCTTAAATAAAGGTAAAATTAAAAAAACACACACACAGACTGAACACACAGGAACACACAGACTGAACACAGGAACACACAGACTGAACACAGGAACACACAGACTGTGTGTTTGTGTTCTGATGGAATGTAGTTACACCAGTCAGCAGACTGTCTCTATTCAAACACAGGACTGTGTTCCCTGTGTTCAGCAGGGCACACCGACGCAAAGCTTTTTTCAAACGGTCAAAGAAAACAAACAAGTATTTCTTATTGGACTTTTCACTCTGTTTCAGAGTGTTATCTAATGTTTAGGTGCCAAGTGAACCCCCTAAGCAGCAGCTCTGCTGTCTGGACAGAAGGCGCGCCAACAGACCTGAGAAAAGACCAAGGGATACACTAAGGGAAAAGAGCTCGGTGTGATTAATGACTATAAAGGGACTCTATGCAATGCGTGTGCCAACCAATGCAGTATTCATTCTGAACCAATTGTACTGTTTCTTTGTACCTCTTTATAAAAAAGGTCAACTTGTTTGCTAATATTTATTAATAATATGACGATGCCTTTGCTCTTACAGTATTTTAAAATGTGCTTGATTCTGTCTCATTAACAATCAGCACGGGGCTCTGAAATATACCATGAGATCCAACGGGAATACTTTTCACATGTCACCAGTTATTACTGCACCTGACTGCAATATAAAAGACTTTACATGAATGAACCGCATTGGGATAAATATTGGAAAAAAAAAAAAAAATTGCCGTGTTTGTTATTAGCCTAGTATGGATGTGTTTTATCATTTTTCGTATTACACACATTGGTCCAATACTGACTGTAGAAAGTGAACGATATGTATGGTTCACTGTATACAGTATATCTGCTTCAACTGTAGATTAAATTAAGTCAATTATGGGTCTGGATTTAAAATAAATATAAAACGCTTACAGTGTTTACCAATTTTGGAATTTCTGTTGTCTTAATTACTTTCAATAAAATTATAATTCAGTTGGACTTTGTTTTATTTTTTTGTTGTATTTAAAGAATCGTGTGTTTCTCATAGGAAATTATATAAAAGTGAACTTTCCATGACCTCTCGAATAACAGTTTCCAATTATAGGTTGTCAAGGGCCAACTGTTGACGTTACAGTACTCGTTCGGTGCAGAAAGTACAGTTTGACATGGTGCAGGCTAAAGTTTGTTTCTGTTTTGCCTAGGCTAATATTGGGTCTGTATAATATTTGCATTACACACAGGGCAGTTTATCCACGACGGGCTGATGGCCTGCGTGGGAGTTCTGCAACGCAGCGTCACACCTGGGCTGTGTTCATTCCGCCCATTCTATTGCCCAAACAGAAACAAACTGAACGACACGGGAGTGACCTAAATGAACATGTCCAATAGTAACTCGTTTTGTTGTTGCTTTGTTTGGCTATCCGTTTTGGGTTTCTTAAACGGTAAACGGTTCCCGTAATGAATACACCTCTGCTTGCTTTTTTTGTTGTTGTTGTTGTTACTGTCCTGAAATCCAACAATTGTCCGTCCCGAGTTGGGTCGGTATCCTAGTGTCGTGTCTCGGTGCTACGACCAGGGGGCGTTAGTCTGTCGGAAAGGAGCTCATGCAGCGTCAAGTCTCCCCGGTGACATGAACCGACTCTAAACCGGGAGACACCGAAGAACATGGCGGCCACCGACCGTTCCCGGTCTGAAGCTGCAAAGCAACGACGGCAGAATCAATTACAGCGATGGCTGGGATCGGAAACCGATCTGACGGCACCGGGGACTCGGGATGGGTCAATGGGAACCGGGGGAACGCGGCGGGCCCGGGTTCGGTTCGCTCAGGGAGCCGTGTTTATGGCAGCCTGTTCGGCCGGGGACAGAGAGGAGGTCGCGGCGCTCCTAGGACAGGGCGCTGACATCAACCACGCCAATATAGACGGACTGACAGCGCTTCACCAGGTATTTAACCACCTCTGTTCTGGTTACACACTCACTGCGTTATTCCGCTCGTTGTGTGGGCGGCTGGAAACACTGGAGACACTGTGTTGTATCCTACGGACTAAAACTATAACATGTCTACAATAGCAACTGGAACACAAAGTAAACCCTTTGGTGAAAATGAACATCGACAAAAAGTAACATTTTAAGTTAACCACTCGACTTTTATCACGACCAAATCAGTGGTTTGAATATGTTTATAGAACGACACAACTTGTTAGTCGTGATGTTGGAACATTGTCATGATAGTTTCGGTGTGTGTGCTAAAGTAAGATTGGTTTATCCGAACTGTTGCCTTCCAAGTGTGTGTTCTCTCTCTCTTTCCTTCTCTCTCTCTTTCTCTCTCTCTCTGTCTCCTTCTCTGTCTCTCTTTCTCTGTCTCCTTCTCTCTCTGTCTCTTTCTCTCTCTCTCTGTCTCCTTCTGTCTCTCTGTCTCCTTCTCTGTCTCTCTCTCTTTCTGTCTCCTTCTCTGTCTCTCTTTCTCTCTCTCTCGGATGAACTCGACACAAGACGGAAAAGGCGGTTCCTAATGAGATGATTCCTACCCTACCATTACGCTTGTTTACACTGAGCTGCACTTGGGTCGGAACGCAATCACGGTTATATTAAGATGCCACGGAACAGGCTAGGGATATGAGTAGGAAAACTTACCTCATTGCAGGGATGGGATCAGGGCCATGAAGACCTCTGCAAACTTCCCTTTCAAAACAGTTGGTGCATATATTATGTAATTTGGAAATTGTTTTTTGAAGCTCATTTTAACTGCATTTCTATACAACAACAAAAATGCTATTTGGAGAACAGCAGAAAAATAACCCCAGCCGGTATCACTGCTGTAGCTTCATTCACCTCAGTCGATCTACGAACATATAGCCTATTAGCTATACAATTGTAACGTTAACCCCTGAAAGGGGGAAAGATGTGACCCATAGCATCAGCGACTGTTCAGTCAGTCGTAATGATGTAGAGCTCTTCTTTTGTCGACACCCATTCAGCATCGTTCACACCCTCTTAAGCTTTAGCCCCGCCCATCTCTTGAAGGAGTCACATGTGAGTCCATGTACTAAAACAACCAGAGATTTCAAGACTAAAAGCTGGTTTTTACTACGTCTATCGCCATTGTCTGTAGACAGTCGTCGCAGTGACATCATTAACATTCTATTGTCGTCCGACAAACAACTTTCGAAATAATGTTTTGGTTCGTTTCTAGGTTGTTAAGTATAGCTGGCTAATGTTAAGTTTAGCTGGCTAACGTTAAGTATAGCTGGCTAACGTTAAGTATAGCTGGCTAACGTTAAGTATAGCTGGCTAGCCAGTTCAAATAATGACCATGTTATATAGCTGACAACGTCTTCACTTCATACCTCATTTGTCTTCATTATTACAGGAAAATAAACTCACAACAAAATTATTATTTACAAGTTAATGGAGAGATAATTACAAACATCTGAGGGTTGTGACTAAATAAAAGCAGGGCATTCTACCGGAGAATTTTAGAACTTGGACACTGTCTCGTTGGCCTAACGTTACGTCCTAATTTGACTTTGGTGCAGGTCGTGTAGTTCTTGGCATTAGCATCTCTGGTAAACACACACTATATCAAATAAAATCAGTGTATTTGTCACATGCACAGGATACACAAGGTGTAAACAGTACAGTGAAATGTTTACTTGCATAGTGGTGTCTTTTGTTTAAACATGTAGCTAGCTCGCTAGCTAAACAATGAACCATAATCCCAACTCATAACGTTACTACTGTCCATGAATCTGCAGGTAGCTACATTTAACCAACTAGGTTCAATGTTAGCTAGCTAGCTAGCTGATATTAGGCTATAACTAACAATGCAAAACGCTTTCTGACATACAAATAATATTACTACTCAGATCATACACACGTAATGTCATCTGATTTAGTCACCTTAGAGGATTTTAACTTAGATTGGCTCAACCAATTGCCTCAGACCATTTTAGGAATATTTGACTTCACTTTAACTGGACTCAACTGATTGTAAAACAAACAAACAATCAAACTCCTTTCAGATTGACCTAATTCTGACTAATATCCCCCACTAGTACTTGTCGAGCAGTGTCTTTGCTAATGATCTCAGTCCTCCTATTGCAATGTATTGGAGATACCAAAGAGATTAACACTGTTCCTCGTATAATTATGAAGAGACATTTTTTTATAACGAGCGTTTCTTCATGATGTATTACTTAGCCTTTTCCTCTATCAGCTGCATCCTGAATTAGCTCTAGAATGGTTATCATCTATTTTTGTTTTTTTATCTTTCTGGAAGACAAACGTGCACCCTTTAAATGACTTAGAGTAAAAAGTAGAACACATCCTTGGTTTTCTACAAAACTTTCAGATCTTGTTATGATGAGAAATCAGACCTGGGCTATAAAACAACGACTCTGTAGCTGATTTAGTAGTTTCTCAAGCAATTGAAAAAAATATGCACTTCCTCAATCAAGAAAGCTAAATCTAGCTCATTTCTATTTGACTCTGCTGGTGATCCGTCTACATTTTGGAAGACCGGTTAACTGAATTGTGGAAATTCCTCTCCGTCCTAAGCAAGTTGTGTCAGACTGACATCATTACTGAGAAAAAAAAGAGATAACATGCTGATTAAAAGCGTCACTTATCTCAGGCAGGATTATTATTTAAATGAAAAGTTGCTTTAATTGACCCTGGTCAGCCAGTTAACTGCCTGCCCCTCTTCGAGTCTCTAGTTGACATGATGGAAGATCTGTCAACTTCTAGTGAATCTTTCTTTTCATTTCAGCAACTTTTCTACTTGTGATGCGCAAGATTGATGTAAAAACAATCTACTAGGGCTGATTTACATGATCCTGCAGCTTTCTGGTCCTCTGCATCATCTTTAAGGCCATTATTCTACACACTGGCTATTATTTTAATGAGATCTGCCCTGCAAAGCAAGACCAAATTTGAACCATTCATAGACGTCTGTTTTACAAGTTTGGACATCAAAGTACAGTAGAGTATAATACAGTACGCTATTGTGTACTCGACTCTGGTGTGTGCTACTGTGTACTTTACTGAACAATACTCTACTTTTCTTTTCTGCTGTACCGAACTCTACTTTTCTTTACTTTCCAAACTTGTGAACCCAACTGTAGGTTTGTGACTACTATGATTTCCCATTGTAGCCAATTCAATTACAGATAAAATACGTCACCAATTCCGTTACCGATTTCCGTTACCAACACTAACTAATTGATACCTTTACTTGTTACTTCTGTGTAGTTTCTTTATCCTCCCTGCTCATGAAGATATGTGGGTTTTTGTAATGGAATTTCAAGACACAGTGCAATGTTTATTTTTCTAAATTGTATTTAATGATAAAAAATAAATAAAAATACCCCCCCAATTTGGTGATTACGATCTTGTCTCATCGCTGCGACTACCCATCGGGCTCGGGAGAGGCAAAGTTCGAGTCATGCGTCCCCCTGAAACATGACCCGCCGAGCTTCTTAACGCCCGCTCGCTTAACCCGGAAGCCAGCTGCACCAATGTGCCCGAGGAAGCACCGTTCCTCAAGAGGAGCGAAACAAGGTTGTCCACTATCGGCATATCTATTTATTATGGCCATCAAAATGGTAGCTATTAAATTCATATCCAACAATAGTATCAATGGGTTAGAAATCCAGGGTTTATAAACAAAGGTGTCATGGTACGCTGATTATTCATGTTTTCTTTTAAATCCACAATTAGAATCCCTCCACGGCCTCGTGGAGGATCTAGATACTTTTTCTAACCTCTCTGGATTAAAACCAAATTGTGATCAGTAGTATTACGTATTGGATCACAAAAAAATATATAACTTTAACATTAGCATGTAGTTTACCAATAAAATGGTCTGATGGTGATGTGCACATACTCTGTATAAATATAACGAAGATAAATAAATTCAAACAGTTATCGTCTGTGGGACTAGGGGGATATCGTCTGTGGGACTATGGGGGATATCGTCTGTGGGACTAGGGGGATATCGTCTGTGGGACTATGGGGGATATCGTCTGTGGGACTATGGGGATATCGTCTGTGGGACATGGGGGATATCGTCTGTGGGACTAGGGGGATATCGTCTGTGGGACTAGGGGATATCGTCTGTGGGACTATGGGGGATATCGTCTGTGGGACTAGGGGATATCGTCTGTGGGACTATGGGGATATCGTCTGTGGGACATGGGGATATCGTCTGTGGGACTAGGGGGATATCGTCTGTGGGACTATGGGGATATCGTCTGTGGGACTATGGGGATATCGTCTGTGGGACATGGGGATATCGTCTGTGGGACTATGGGGATATCGTCTGTGGGACTAGGGGATATCGTCTGTGGGACTATGGGGGATATCGTCTGTGGGACTATGGGGATATCGTCTGTGGGACTAGGGGGATATCGTCTGTGGGACTAGGGGATATCGTCTGTGGGACTATGGGGATATCGTCTGTGGGACTATGGGGATATCGTCTGTGGGACTATAGAGATATCGTCTGTGGGACTAGGGGATATTGTCTGTGGGACTAGGGGATATAGTCTGTGGGACTAGGGGGATATCGTCTGTGGGACTAGGGGGATATCGTCTGTGTGACTAGGGGGATATCGTCTGTGGGACTAGGGGGATATCATCTATGTGACTAGGGGGATATCGTCTATGGGACTAGGGGGATATCGTCTGTGGGACTAGGGGGATATCGTCTATGGGACTAGGGGGATATCGTCTATGTGACTAGGGGGATATCGTCTATGGGCCTAGGGGGATATCGTCTATGGGACTAGGGGGATATCGTCTATGGGGATATCGTCTAGGGGGATATCGTCTATGGGACTATGGGGATATCGTCTAAGTTCGATAGGTCCAGTACACATCACTGCATTCTGTATCAGAATGTGGGCTGGCCCTCCTTGAAGTCTCGTAGATCAATGCATTGCACTCTTTTTGTCGATACAGCCCTCGACTCCATCACTGTCACACTGTGACTGTACAGACCCATTTCCTCAGCTTTTATGATACCCCCTTTATACACAAACACATAGCTGTTGCCTTACCTGGAGGGTCTCCTAACCTCTCTCCTTACCTAGAAGGTCTCCTAACCTCTCTCCTTACCTGGAGGGTCTCCTAACCTCTCTCCTTACCTGGAGGGTCTCCTAACCTCTCTCCTTACCTGAAGGGTGTCCTAACCTCTCTCCTTACCTGGAGGGTCTAACCTCTCTCCTTACCTGGAGGGTCTAACCTCTCCTTTGTTTTATTTGTTATTTAACCTTTATTTAACTAGGCAAGTCAGTTCAGAACAAATTCTTATTTACGATGACGGCCAAACCCGGACGGCGCTGGGCCAATTGTGTGCGGCCCTATGGGACTCCCAATCACGGCTGGTTGTGATACAGCCTGGAATCGAACCAGGGTCTGCAGTGACGCCTCTAGCATATAGGGGAGCCCCATCCCCTATATAGTGGGTCCAACCTTGTAACGAGATGGATTAGTGTCTCGTTTGACTCTCTTGGAAACTGTCTTGGAAAAATGGTTGTAGTCACACATCTCATCAATGCTGGCCTAATGAATTATAGAAGAAGACTAAGGCCTGTACGTCCACGCTCCTTATACCGTCTACTGAAAACTATCAGTCTGGAACAATCACACCATTTTCTGCTAATGACGAGAACATGTCTATGGGATGATGCGTCCGTGCACGTGTCGTTGAACTGCTCTCTTCTCTAGGTTTACGTCCCAAATGGCACCCTATTCCCTACGCGGTACACTACTTTTGACTGCGTAGGGAACAGGGTGCCAGTTGGGACGCAGCCTATACATTGGTCTGGTCCCGCCGTCACCCAGTGCCATCCATCCCTTTTTCTCCTCTGTTGCTCACTAGTTGCCTGGCAACAAGAATTAAATATAGGCCCTCGCTCCAAACTTTCCACCCCTTGTCCGTCTGAAGCCTCCGCCTTCTCCCTCTCCCTCCTCTGCCCCCTCGTTTTCCCTCTTCCCTCTCTCTCTCTCCCCCTTCCTCCCCTCTTCTCAGTCTCCCTCAGTCTCCCTTTCATATCCCGCTGGTGGGGATTTCAGATGAAGAAATGGAAAACGTTCTCCTTCTAGCTGCCGCTCAAGCTGCTGCTGCTGTTGTCTGAAGGCCATTTCCACAATGAATGAGTCACTTGATGACCCAGTGAATGAGCCACTGAACCTCTGGTAGAAAACTATGCACAGCCACATTCACAACATGGAGAACTGAAAGAGACGAGAAATGTCCTGTGTTCATTCATGCTAGTTGGCCCGTGGAGGGGAGTAGTTTGAGTCCCAAATAGAACCCTATTCCCTATATAGTGCACTACTTTTGACCAGGGCCCTATAGAACCCTATTCCCTATATAGTGCACTACTTTTAACCAGAGTCTCTATAGAACCCTATGGGGAATAGGGTGTTTGTTGGTACACAGACTATATGTTGCGGTGCAAAACCATAGAGCTGGGGACAGGAGTAAAGTATTAGCCTGGAGGGGGTCTCCCTGTTCCCCTCTCTCGTTCCTCTTTCTCTCTCTCTAGTGTAAATTAGCTCTAGGTTTTACAAGGCTCTAGTCTATGTAAAGTAGAGGCCTTACTACGAGTGTAGGTCTAGATGTAAGGTACTTTTATTGTTCCAGTCAACCAATTATCTCACTTTATGAACAAGGAAGTGGACCTAAAATAGCTTTGTAATTGGTTGATTTAAAAAGAAAGCCTCTTAGAGAATGGCTTATTGACGGTTGGCCTACCCAGTCCGAGTGAATGACAGAGCAGGGATCTCAGACTGGAAACTGGAGTAAGTGGTTTAGCGTGAGGTCTGGAGTTGTTTATTCGTTTAGCGTGAGGTCTGGAGTCGTTTATTCGTTTAGCGTGAGGTCTGGAGTCGGTTATTCGTTTAGCGCGAGGTCTGAAGTCGTTTATTCGTTTAGCGTGAGGTCTGAAGTCGTTTATTCGTTTAGCGTGAGGTCTGAAGTCGTTTATTCGTTTAGCGTGAGGTCTGGAGTCGTTTATTCGTTTAGCGTGAGGTCTGGAGTCGTTTATTCGTTTAGCGTGAGGTCTGGAGTCGTTTATTCGTTTAGCGTGAGGTCTGGAGTCGTTTATTCGTTTAGCGTGAGGTCTGGAGTCGTTTATTCGTTTAGTGTGAGGTCTGGAGTCGTTTATTCGTTTAGCGTGAGGTCTGGAGTCGTTTATTCGTTTAGTGTGAGGTGTTGGAGTCGTTTATTCGTTTAGCGTGAGGACTGGGGTCAAATCCTAACCTAGTACCCTGCAACCCCAAGTCAAATCCTAACCTAGTACCCTGCAACCCCCCAGTCAAATCCTAACCTAGTACCTTCTAAACATGCTCTTTTGTCTACCTACTAACCGCAGTCCCTTTAGAGACAGACAGACACTGCAGGTTTTACAACAGTCTAGATGTTTATTAGCTACCAACCCAAAGTTAGTTATCCAGAGGTGTGACACTAATCAAGTGGGCAGAATTGAGTTGGAAATAAAACATACACACCTTATTGGTTTAAATAGTCCAAAGTTAAGTCCAGAATAATAAATATGGTTATTTAACAGATGCTTTTATGCAACGGGACAGAAATGTCAACATTGACAGTGACCTGTATTTTATTCAATGGCCTGTTGCTAGCACCGCATACTAAACCATTTAGCCATCGAAACCACAATCTCATCTCTTAACAAGTCTCTGTTCCCCCATCTCTAGGTTGAGGAAAAATGGTTTAATCAATGTGTAAAGATTCAGTGTTTGATCATGTATCGTCTGATGAAGGTCTCATTAGATCCACAACTTACAGTATGCTTTTAAAATTTGATTTATAATCAAGGTCACTCACATCTCTCACCTTCCAATGTGTTTTCCTGTCCACTCACTCACATCTCTCACCTTCCAATGTGTTTCCTGTCCTCTCACTCACATCTCTCACCTTCCAATGTATTTTCCTGTCCTCTCACTCAAATCTCTCACCTTCCAATGTATTTTCCTGTCCTCTCACTCACATCTCTCACCTTCCAATGTATTTTCCTGTCCTCTCACTCACATCTCTCACCTTCCAATGTATTTTCCTGTCCTCTCACTCACATCTCTCACCTTCCAATGTATTTTCCTGTCCTCTCACTCACATCTCTCACCTTCCAATGTATTTTCCTGTCCTCTCACTCACATCTCTCACCTTCCAATGTATTTTCCTGTCCTCTCACTCACATCTCTCACCTTCCAATGTATTTTCCTGTCCTCTCACTCACATCTCTCACCTTCCAATGTGTTTTCCTGTCCTCTCACTCACATCTCTCACCTTCCAATGTATTTTCCTGTCCACTCACTCACATCTCTCACCTTCCAATGTGTTTTCCTGTCCTCTCCAGGCGTGTATAGATGAGAATGCAGAGATGGTCCAGTTCCTGGTGGAGAGTGGGAGTGACGTGAACCGGGGTGACAACGAGGGGTGGACTCCCCTCCACGCTGCTGCCTCCTGCGGGTTCATACAGATCACCAAGTGGGTCTTCTGTCTATTTAATGTTCCACTGTACTACTGGTTCTTCATCCCGGTCCTGAGGACCCCAAGGGGTGCACACCTCGTTCAACTAATCAACTCATAATCAAACCTTTGATCAGTGGAATCTGGTGTGTGGTGTTAAATGTGCTCCCCTTGGGTTGGGGTCCCCGGGACAAGGATGAAGAACCACTGCACTGTACAATACATTGATATTGATGTGGTGTTGTGTGTAGGAACCATTATGTTGTGTGTCTATGTTGCAGGTACCTGATAGAGCACGGTGCACGCGTCGGGGCGGTGAACAGTGAAGGAGAGCTTCCTCTGGATGTGGTCACTGAGGACGCTATGGAGAGACTGCTGAAGGGGGAGATCAAGAAACAAGGTAGTGTGTTAGGAGGTATTGATAGTCACGCCTTGTTAACACAAAGACCCGTATTAACATAGTCATTAACACGCTGAGGATGCTATAGGGAGAGACCTAGAAGCAGGGTAACTAGGGAGTATTCTGTAGTCTGGGTGTTCTATAATACTAGAAGCATGGTAACTAGGGATTATTCTGTAGTCTGGGTGTTCTATAATACTAGAAGCAGGGTAACTAGGGATTATTCTGTAGTCTGGGTGTTCTATAATACTAGAAGCAGGGTAACTAGGGATTATTATGTAGTCTGGGTGTTCTATAATACTAGAAGCAGGGTAACTAGGGATTATTCTGTAGTCTGGGTGTTCTATAATACTAGAAGCATGGTAACTAGGGAGTATTCTGTAGTCTGGGTGTTCTATAATACTAGAAGCAGGGTAACTAGGGATTATTATGTAGTCTGGGTGTTCTATAATACTAGAAGCAGGGTAACTAGAGATTATTATATAGTCTGGGTGTTCTATAATACTAGAAACAGGGTAACTAGGGATTATTTTGTAGTCTGGGTGTTCTATAATACTAGAAGCAGGGTAACTACGGATTATTATGTAGTCTGGGTGTTCTATAATACTAGAAGCAGGGTAACTAGGGAGTATTCTGTAGTCTGGGTGTTCTATAATACTAGAAGCAGGGTAACTACGGATTATTATGTAGTCTGGGTGTTCTATAATACTAGAAGCAGGGTAACTACGGATTATTATGTAGTCTGGGTGTTCTATAATACTAGAAGCAGGGTAACTACGGATTATATTGTAGTCTGGGTGTTCTATAATACTAGAAGCATGGTAACTAGGGATTATTTTGTAGTCTGGGTGTTCTATAATACTAGAAGCAGGGTAACTAGGGATTATTTTGTAGTCTGGGTGTTCTATAATACTAGAAGCAGGGTAACTAGGGATTATTATGTAGTCTGGGTGTTCTATAATACTAGAAGCAGGGTAACTACGGATTATTATGTAGTCTGGGTGTTCTATAATACTAGAAGCAGGGTAACTACGGATTATATTGTAGTCTGGGTGTTCTATAATACTAGAAGCATGGTAACTAGGGATTATTTTGTAGTCTGGGTGTTCTATAATACTAGAAGCAGGGTAACTAGGGATTATTTTGTAGTCTGGGTGTTCTATAATACTAGAAGCAGGGTAACTAGGGATTATTATGTAGTCTGGGTCCCCATCTGTTGCATGTCTCTCTTCCTCTCTCTTAGGGGTTGACGTGGACGTGGCGCGGCGGGAAGAGGAGCGGGTGATGCTGGCGGATGCCAACGCGGTGCTGGCAGGAAGTGGCGCGCTGACACCTCACCCTAACACCAAGGCCACAGCGCTGCACGTGGCCGCTGCCAAGGGCTACATAGAAGTCATGAAGTGAGTGGGTCAGGCGCTAGTCAGTGGGTCGGGCGCTAGTCAGTGGGTCAGGTGCTAGTCAGTGGGTCAGGTGCTAGTCAGTGGGTCGGGCGCTAGTCAGTGGGTCGGGCGCTAGTCAGTGGGTCGGGCGCTAGTCAGTGGGTCGGGCGCTAGTCAGTGGGTCGGGCGCTAGTCAGTGGGTCGGGTGCTAGTCAGTGGGTCAGGTGCTAGTCAGGTGCTAGTCAGTGGGTCGGGTGCTAGTCAGTGGGTCGGGTGTTAGTCAGTGGGTCGGGTGCTAGTCAGGTGCTAGTCAGTGGGTCAGGCGCTAGTCAGTGGGTCGGGTGCTAGTCAGTGGGTCAGGTGCTAGTCAGGTGCTGGTCAGTGGGTGGGTGCTGGTCGGTGGGTGGGTGTTGGTCGGTGGGTGGGTGCTGGTCAGGGTGCTGGTCAGTGGGTCAGGTGCTGGTCGGTGGGTCGGGTGCTAGTCAGGTGCTGGTCGGTGGGTCGGTGCTGGTCGGGTGCTGGTCGGTGGGTCGGTGCTGGTCAGGTGCTGGTCGGTGGGTGGTGCTGGTCGGTGGGTGGTGCTGGTCAGTGGGTCAGGTGCTGGTCGGGTGCTGGTCAGTGGGTCAGGTGCTGGTCGGTGGGTCGGCTGCTGGTCGGGTGCTGGTCAGTGGGTCGGGTGCTGGTCGGTGGGTCGGGTGCTGGTCAGGTGCTGGTCAGTGGGTCAGGGTGCTAGTGGGTCGGGTGCTGGTCAGGTGCTGGTCAGCAGTGCAGGGTCAGGTGCTGGTCAGTGGGTCGGGTCAGGTGCTGGTCAGTCAGGTGGGTCAGGTGCTAGTCGGGTGCTGGTCAGTGGGTCAGGTGCTGGTCAGTGGGTCAGGTGCTGGTCAGTGGGTCAGGTGCTGGTCGGTGGGTCGGGTGCTGGTCAATGGGTCAGGTGCTAGTCAGTGGGTCAGGTGCTAGTCAGTGGGTCGGGTGCTAGTCAGGTGCTAGTCAGTGGGTCGGGTGCTAGTCAGGTGCTGGTCGGTGGGTCAGGTGCTGGTCAGTAGGTCAGGTGCTGGTCAGTGGGTCAGGTGCTGGTCGGTATGTCGGGTGCTAGTCGGGTGCAGTCGGTGCTAGTCTGCTAGTCGGTGGGTCAGGGTGCTAGTCAGTGGGTCAGGTGCTAGTCAGTGGGTCAGGTGCTAGTCAGGTGCTAGTCAGTGGGTCAGGTGCTAGTCAGTGGGTCAGGTGCTAGTCAGGTGCTAGTCAGTGGGTCAGGTGCTAGTCAGTGGGTCAGGTGCTAGTCAGTGGGTCAGGTGCTAGTCAGTGGGTCAGGTGCTAGTCAGTGGGTCAGGTGCTAGTCAGTGGGTCAGGTGCTAGTCAGTGGGTCAGGTGCTGGTCAGTGGGTCAGGTGCTAGTCAGTGGGTCAGGTGCTAGTCAGTGGGGGGCACAATGCAAAAAGCCTGCATAGCCATATCATTACCTGTTCAGGAGTCTTATGGCTTGGGGGTATAAACTGTTGAGAAGCCTTTTTGTCCTAGACTTGGCACTCCGGTACCGCTTGCCATGCAGTAGTAGAGAGAACAGTCTATGACTGGGGTTGCTGGGGTCTTTGACAATATTTAGGGCCTTTCTCTGACACCGCCTGGTGTAGAGGTCTTGGATGGCAGGCAGCTTATCCCCAGTGATGTACTGGGCCGTACGTACTACCCTCTGTAGTGCCTTGCGGTCAGAGGCGGAGCAATTGCCGTACCAGGCAGTGATGCAACCAGTCAGGAGGCTCTCGATGGTGCAGCTGTAGAACCTTTTGAGGATCTCAGGACCCATGCCAAATCTTTTTAGTTTCCTGAGGGGGAAATTGACTTTGTCGTGCCCTCTTCACGACTGTCTTGGTGTGTTTGGATCATTCTAGCTTGTTGTTGATGTGGACACCAAGGAACTTGAAGCTCTCAACCTGCTCTACTACAGCCCCGTCGATGAGAATGGGAGCGTGCTCGGTCCTCCTTTTCCTGTAGTCCACAATCATCTCCTTAGTCTTGGCTACGTTGAGGGAGAGGTTGTTATTCTGGCACCACCTGGCCAGGTCTCTGACCTCCTCCCTGTAGGCTGTCTCGTCATTGTCGGTGATCAGGCCTACCACTGTTGTGTCATCTGCAAACTTAATGATTGTGTTGGAGTCGTGCCTGGCCATGCAGTTGTGGGTGAACAGGGAGTACAAGAGGGGACTGAGCACGCACCCCTGGGGAGCTCCAGTGTTGAGGATCAGTGTGGCAGATGTGTTGTTTACTACCCTCACCACCTGGGGGCGGCCCGTCAGGAAGTCCAGGATCTAGTTGCTGAGGGAGGTGTTTAATCCCAGGATCCTTAGCTTAGTGATGAGCTTTGAGGGCACTATGGTGTTGAACGCTGAGCTGTAGTCAATGAATAGCATTCTCACATACAGTGGGGCAAAAAAGTATTTAGTCAGCCACCAATTGTGCAAGTTCTCTCACTTAAAAAGATGAGAGAGACCTGTAATTTTCATCATAGGTACACTTCAACTATGACAGACAAAATGAGGAAAGAAAATCCAGAAAATCACATTGTAGGATTTTTAATGAATTTATTTGCAAATTATGGTGGAAAATAAGTATTTGGTCACATACAAACAAGCAAGATTACTGGCTCTCACAGACCTGTAACTTCTTCTTTAAGAGGCTCCTCTGTCCTCCACTCGTTACCTGTTATAATGGCACCTGTTATAATGGCATAATAATGGCACCTGGAACTTGTTATCAGTATAAAAGACACCTGTCCACAACCTCAAACAGTCACACTCCAAACTCCACTATGGCCAAGACCAAAGAGCTGTCAAAGGACACCAGAAACAAAATTGTAGACCTGCACCAGGTTGGGAAGACTGAATCTGCAATAGGTAAGCAGCTTGGTTTGAAGAAATCAACTGTGGGAGCAATTATTAGGAAATGGAAGACATACAAGATCACTGATAGTCTTCCTCGATCTGGGGCTCCACGCAAGATCTCACCCTGTGGGGTCAAAATGATCACAAGAACGGTGAGCAAAAATTCCAGAACCACACGGGGGGACCTAGTGAATGACCTGCAGAGAGCTGGGACCAAAGTAACAAAGCCTACCATCAGTAACACACTACGCCGCCAGGGACTCCAATCCTGCAGTGCCAGACGTGTCCCCCTGCTTAAGCCAGTACATGTTCAGGCCCGTCTGAAGTTTGCTAGAGAGCATTTGGATGATCCAGATGAGGATTGGGAGAATGTCATATGGTCAGATGAAACCAAAATAGAACTTTTTGGTAAAAACTCAACTAAATCGTGTTTGGAGGACAAAGAATGCTGAGTTGCATCCAAAGAACACCATACCTACTGTGAAGCATGGGGGTGGAAACATCATGCTTTGGGGCTGTTTTCTGCAAAGGGACCAGGACGACTGATCCGTGTAAAGGAAAGAATGAATGGGGCCATGTATCGTGAGATTTTGAGTGAAAACCTCCTTCCATCAGCAAGGGCATTGAAGATGAAACGTGGCTGGGTCTTTCAGCATGACAATGATCCCAAACACACCGCCTGGCAACGAAGGAGTGGCTTCGTAAGAAGCATTTCAAGGTCCTGGAGTGGCCTAGCCAGTCTCCAGATCTCAACCCCATAGAAAATCTTTGGAGGGAGTTGAAAGTCCGTGTTGCCCAGCGACAGCCCCAAAACATCACTGCTCTAGAGGAGATCTGCATGGAGGAATGGGCCAAAATACCAGCAACAGTGTGTGAAAACCTTGTGAAGACTTACAGAAAACGTTTGACCTCTGTCATTGCCAACAAAGGGTATATAACAAAGTATTGAGATAAACTTTTGTTATTGACCAAATACTTATTTTCCACCATAATTTGCAAATAAATAAATTAAAAATCCTACAATGTGATTTTCTGGATTTCTTTTTTCTCATTTCGTCTGTCATAGTTGAAGTGTACCTATGATGAAAATTACAGGCCTCTCTCATCTTTTTAAGTTGGAGAACTTGCACAATTGGTGGCTGACTAAATACTTTTTTGCCCCACTGTAAGTGTTCTTTTGTCCAGGTGGGAAAGGGCAGTGTGGAGTGCAATAGAGATTGCATCGTCTGTTGATCTGTTTGGGCGGTATGCAAATTGGAGGGGGGTCTAGGGTTTCTGGGATAATGTTGTTGATGTGAGCCATTACCAACCTTTCAAAGCACTTCGTGGCTACGGACGTGAGTGCTACGGGTCTGCAGTCGTTTAGGCAGGTTGCGTTTGTGTTCTTGGGCACAGGGACTATGGTGGTCTGCTTGAAGCATGTTGGTATTACAGACTCAATCAGGGACATGTTGAAAATGTCAGTGAAGACACCTGCCAGTTGGTCAGCACATGCCCGGAGCACACATCCTGATAATCCGTCCGGCCCCGCAGCCTTTTGAATGTTGACCTGTTTAAAGGTCTTACTCACGTCGGCTACGGAGAGCGTAATCACACAGTCGTCTGGAACAGCTGATGCTCTCATGCATGCCTCAGTGTTGCTTGCCTCGAAGCGAGCATAGAAGTGATTTAGCTCGTTTGGTAGGCTCATGTCACTGGGCAGCTCTCTGTTGTGCTTCGCTTTGTAGTCTGTAATAGTTTGCAAGCCCTGCCACATAAGACGAGCGTCAGAGCCGGTGTAGTAAGATTCAATCTAAGCCCTGTATTGACTCTTTCTAGCTTGTCTGCTTCTCTCCCTCACCTTCCTCTTCATCTCTCTCTCCCTCCTCTTCATCTCTCTCTCCCTCCTCTTCCCCTCCTCTCTCTCTCTCTCTCCCTCTCTCTCTCTGCCTCTCTCTCTCTCTCTGCCTCTCTCTCTCTCTCTGCCTCTCTCTCTCTGCCTCTCTCTCTCTCTGCCTCTCTCTCTCTCACCCTCTTCATGTCTCTCCCCCCCACAGGGTCCTGCTCCAGTGTGGTCTGGATTTAGACAGTGGTGATGTGGATGGCTGGACAGCCCTGCATGCTGCGGCTCACTGGGGGCAGCAGGAGGTGTGTTCTCTGCTGGCTGACAACATGTGTGACATGGCTGCTCTCAACAACGTGGTGAGTGGGAGAAGATACGCATACACCGAGTGTACGAAACATTAAGGACACCTAATTAGCATGTTCTAATCTGAGGTTAAATGGAGCTGAATATGTTGATAAAAGTCACCTTGTCCGAGAGAGAGATTTACATGGTTATAGAAACGTCACGCCTACATGAAACACAGCCCTTATTTGAAGGGTTTCTAAAATCCCCTATTGGAAAAACGATTGGAACCGTTTCCCTGTTTGACCGCTAGGTTTTATGGGTATTATGACACCTCCACTCTGGGGCTATATTCGTCTCCCTGTGTGCCCAGACACAGAGCATCTCAATCACGCTGAGTAATGGCTCATGCAATGTAAACACACCTATACTACATGCTGACACAGCAGTAATGGTACACAGGGGTTGGTAATGGAATCATCGCAAATGGCACCCTATTCCCTACATAGTACACTACTGTTGACCACGGCCCTGTAGAACCCTAAACCTTACATAGTACACTACTGCTCTTAATGCACTCTGTTAAATTACATGCAGTAAATGATATGTGTCCTTGTTCCAGGGACACCTCCCTCTATAGGCAGCAGATTACACCCTAGTGGACACCGATGCTCTACATTAAACCATGTGTGTCCTTGTTCCAGGGACACCTCCCTCTATAGGCAGCAGATTACACCTAGTGGACACCGATGCTCTACATTAAACCATGTGTGTCCTTGTTCCAGGGACACCTCCCTCTATAGGCAGCAGATTACACCCTAGTGGACACCGATGCTCTACATTAAACCATGTGTGTCCTTGTTCCAGGGACACCTCCCTCTATAGGCAGCAGATTACACCCTAGTGGACACCGATGCTCTACATTAAACCATGTGTGTCCTTGTTCCAGCGACACCTCCTCTATAGGCAGCAGATTACACCTAGTGGACACGATGCTCTACATTAAACCATGTGTGTCCTTGTTCCAGGGACACCTCCTCTATAGGCAGCAGATTACACCTAGTGGACACCGATGCTCTACATTAAACCATGTGTGTCCTTGTTCCAGGGACACCTCCCTCTATAGGCAGCAGATTACACCCTAGTGGACACCGATGCTCTACATTAAACCATGTGTGTCCTTGTTCCAGGGACACCTCCCTCTATAGGCAGCAGATTACACCTAGTGGACACCGATGCTCTACATTAAACCATGTGTGTCCTTGTTCCAGGACACCTCCCTCTATAGGCAGCAGATTACACCCTAGTGGACACCGATGCTCTACATTAAACCATGTGTGTCCTTGTTCCAGGACACCTCCCTCTATAGGCAGCAGATTACACCCTAGTGGACACCGATGCTCTACATTAAACCATGTGTGTCCTTGTTCCAGGGACACCTCCCTCTATAGGCAGCAGATTACACCCTAGTGGACACCGATGCTCTACATTAAACCATGTGTGTCCTTGTTCCAGGGACACCTCCCTCTATAGGCAGCAGATTACACCTAGTGGACACCGATGCTCTACATTAAACCATGTGTGTCCTTGTTCCAGGGACACCTCCCTCTATAGGCAGCAGATTACACCTAGTGGACACCGATGCTCTACATTAAACCATGTGTGTCCTTGTTCCAGCGACACCTCCCTCTATAGGCAGCAGATTACACCTAGTGGACACCCGATGCTCTACATTAAACCATGTGTGTCCTTGTTCCAGGGACACCTCCCTCTATAGGCAGCAGATTACACCCTAGTGGACACCGATGCTCTACATTAAACCATGTGTGTCCTTGTTCCAGGGACACCTCCCTCTATAGGCAGCAGATTACACCCTAGTGGACACCGATGCTCTACATTAAACCATGTGTGTCCTTGTTCCAGGGACAAACCCCTCTAGAAGTAGCCGATGATAACCTAGTGGAAACTCTTGAGGAGCTGACAAAGAAACAAAATGCTGTGAGTCTGTCTCCGTCCTAATGGCATCCTATTCCCTATAAAGTGCACTATTACTAATCTCAAATATATTTTGATTTGTTCAACACTTTTTTGGTTACTACATGATTCCATATGTGTTATTTCATAGTTTTGATGTCTTCACTATTATTCTACAATGTATAAAATAGTACAAATAAAGAAAAACCCTTGAATGAGTAGGTGTGTCCAAACTTTTCACTGGTACTGTATGTCATCCTGTATATGCAGGTGAAGTCGGAAGTTGACATACACCTCAGCCAAATACATTTCAACTCAGTTTTTCACAATTCCTGACGTTTAATCCTAGTAAAAAATCCCTGTTTTGGGTCAGTTAGGATCACCACTTTATTTTAAGAATGTAATAGTTGAGAGAATGATTTATTTCAGCTTTTATTTCTTTCATCACATTGCCAGTGGGTCAGAAGTTTACATACACTCAATTAGTATTTGGTAACATTGCCTTTACATTGTTTAACTTGGGTCAAACGTTTCGGGTAGCCTTCCACAAGCTTCCCACAATAAGTTGGGTGAATTGTGGCCCATTCCTCCTGACAGAGCTGGTGTAACTGAGTGCAATATATCCACATAATTTTCCATTCTCATGATGCCATCTATTTTGTGAAGTGCACCAGTCCCTCCTGCAGCAAAGCACCCCCACAACATGATGCTGCCACCCCCGTGCTTCACGGTTGGGATGGTGTTCTTCGGCTTGCAAGCCTCCCCCTTTTTCCTCCAAACATAACGATGGTCATTATGGCCAAACAGTTCTATTTTTGTTTCATCAGACCAGAGGACATTTCTCCAAAAAGTACGATCTTTGTCCCCATGTACAGTTGCAAACCATAGTCTGGCTTTTTTTATGGCGGTTTTGGAGCAGTGGCTTCTTCCTTGCTGAGCGGCCTTTCAGGTTATGTCGATATAGGACTCGTTTTACTGTGGATATAGATACTTTTGTACCTGTTTCCTCCAGCATCTTCACAAGGTCCTTTGCTGCTGTTCTGGGATTGATTTGCACTTTTTGCACCAAAGTACGTTCATCTCTAGGAGACAGAATGCGTCTCCTTCCTGAGCGGTATGACGGCTGCGTGGTCCCATGGTGTTTATACTTGCGTACTATTGTTTGTACAGATGAACGTGGTACCTTCAGGCATTTGGAAATTGCTCCCAAGGATGAACCAGACTTGTGGAGGTCTACAATTTTTTTTCTTCTGAGGTCTTAACTAATTTATTTAGATTTTCCCATGATGTCAAGCAAAGAGGGACTGAAAGGACTGAAATCGTGAAGGACTGAAATCCTGCAGCGCCCGCAAGGTCCCTCTGCTCAAGAAAGCACATATACATGCCCGTCTGAAGTTTGCCAATGAACATCTGAATGATTCAGAGGACAACTGGGTGAAAGTGTTGTGGTCAGATGAGACCAAAATGGAGCTCTTTGGCATCAACTCAACTCACCGTGTTTGAAGGAGGAGGAATGCTGCCTATGACACCAAAAACACCATCCCCGCCGTCAAACATGGAGGTGGAAACATTATGCTTTGGAGGTGTTTTTCTGCTAAGGGGACAGGACAACTTCACCGCATCAAAGGGATGATGGACGGGGCCATGTACCGTCACATCTTGGGTGAGAACCTCCTTCCCTCAGCCAGGGCATTGAAAATGGGTTGTGGATGGGTATTCCAGCATGACAATGACCCAAAACACACGGCCAAGGCAACAAAGGAGTGTCTCAAGAAGAAGCACATTAAGGTCCTGGAGTGGCCTAGCCAGTCTCCAGACCTTAATCCCATAGAAAATCTGTGGAGGGAGCTGAAGGTTCGAGTTGCCAAACGTCAGCCTCGAAACCTTAATGACATGGAGAAGATCTGCAAAGAGGAGTGGGACAAAATCCCTCCTGAGATGTGTGCAAACCTGGTGGCCAACTGCAAGAAACATCTGACCTCTGTGATTGCCAACAAGGGTTTTGCCACCAAGTACTAAGTCATGTTTTGCAGAGGGGTCAAATTTCCCTATTTCCCTCATTAAAATGCAATTCCATTTATAACATTTTTCACATGCGTTTTTCTGGATTCTTTTGTTGTTATTCTGTCTCTCACTGTTCAATTAAACCTACCATTAAAATGATAGACTGATCATTTCTTTGTCAGTGGGCAAACGTACAAAATCAGCAGGGCATCAAATACTTTTTTCCCTCACTGTATGTTAACTTCTGACCCACTGGAATTGTGATACAGTGAATTATAAGTGAAATAATCTGTCTGTAAACAATTGTTGGAAAAATTACTTGTGTCATGCACAAAGTAGATGTCCTAACTGACTTGCCAAAACTATAGTTTGTTAACAAGAAATTTGTGGAGTGGTTGAAAAACAAGTTTTAATGACTCCAACCTAAGTGTATGTAAACTTCCGACTTCAACTGTATCTCTGTATATTTACTGTGTATGTCTTCCTGTATATTTACTCTGTATATATCTCTGTATATATCTCTGTATATATCTCTGTATATTTACTTTGTAAATGCCTTCCTGTATATTTACTCTGTATATATTTCTGTATGTGTCTTCCTGTAAATTTACTCTGTATATATCTCTGTATATGTCTTCCTGTATATTTACTCTGTATATGTCTTCCTGTATATTTACTCTGTATATATCTCTGTATATTTACTCTGTATATACATGTCTTCCTGTATGTTTACTCTGTATATATTTCTGTATATGTCTTCCTGTATGTTTACTCTGTATATATTTCTGTATATGTCTTCCTGTATATTTACTCTGTATATGTCTTCCTGTATGTTTACTCTGTATATATTTCTGTATATTTACTCTGTATTTGTCTTCCTGTATGTTTACTCTGTATATATTTCTGTATGTCTTCCTGTAAATTTACTCTGTATATGTCTTCCTGTATATTTACTCTGCATACGTCTTCCAGGTTATTTACTCTGTATATCTCTCTCTCTCTCTAGCTGCGTACAGAAAAAGCCAAGCTGTCCCAGCCTCCTGTCATTGAGACCAGCCCTCCTATCAATATGGCATCGGTTCGACCACGCAAGTCAGTGCCCCAGCACGTCTGTTGTCTGTGCCAGTCTGTTACCCACCGAGGAATCACTGATACAGAACCACAGACGTAGCTTAGAGTGTTACTGATATGAGCCAAGAGAATCAGACACCGTCTGTTACCCACCTGACACCTCTCTACCAATAGAATCAGACACCGTCTGTTACCCACCTGACACCTCTCTACCAATAGAATCAGACACCGTCTGTTACCCACCTGACACCTCTCTACCAATAGAATCAGACACCGTCTGTTACCCACCTGACACCTCTCTACCAATAGAATCAGTTATGAACAAATTGTTATATACAGTGACGGCCTGGTCATCCAATAGTATTCATGTAGTTATGCTGTCCCTCAGTCTCCCACACAGAATCAATGTACAGTCCACCTCCTGGAAGCTCTCCCTCAGTCTCCCACACAGGATCCATTTACAGTCCACCTCCTGGAAGCTCTCCCTCAGTCTCCCACACAGGATCCTGTTACAGTCCACCTCCTGGTTTTGTTTGTTTTTGTTTACACACACACACACACACACACTGATTGTCTACACATTTAGTGATCACCCTCACTGATTGTTTCCTCCATGCCTACTTGTCATCCTCCCCCCACCGCCTCCCCTTCCCCTGCAGGACCTCAATCTCTCGTATGAGCAGCCGGGAGAAGATCTGCCTCCACGAGAGAGAGAAGCACCCTCCCCCTGCCCTGACCAGCAGCCCTGCTGAGGATGAGGATGAGGAGGGGGGCCAGACCCAGCATGGGACCCAGGGAACACAGGGACAGGCCAAGGCCTCCAGCAGCTCCAGTTCAGAAGAAGAGGAGGATGAGTCTGAGAGCGATGCAGAATCAGGTGAGAGACTGAGAGAAAATTAAGTTTCATGAACCAGGGTCCCTGGTGTCAAGTCCATTTCAGTCTAGTCAATTCATTAAGTAAAATGTGAGTTTACTGAATTGAAATGGACCTAAACCCTGTCATGACTCATGCCTACAAGACTGCAACCCAATGTCGACTTGTTCTATTGTAGAGAATCCTGTCGACTTGTTCTGTTGTAGAGAATCACGTCGACTTGTTCTGTTGTAGAGAATCCTGTCGACTTGTTCTGTTGTAGAGAATCACGTCGACTTGTTCTGTTGTAGAGAATCACGTCGACTTGTTCTGTTGTAGAGAATCCTGTCGACTTGTTCTGTTGTAGAGAATCATGTCGACTTGTTCTGTTGTAGAGAATCCTGTCGACTTGTTCTGTTGTAGAGAATCACGTCGACTTGTTCTGTTGTAGAGAATCACGTCGACATGTTCTGTTGTAGAGAATCCTGTCGACTTGTTCTGTTGTAGAGAATCACGTCGACTTGTTCTGTTGTAGAGAATCCTGTCGACTTGTTCTGTTGTAGAGAATCACGTCGACTTGTTCTGTTGTAGAGAATCACGTCGACTTGTTCTGTTGTAGAGAATCCTGTCGACTTGTTCTGTTGTAGAGAATCATGTCGACTTGTTCTGTTGTAGAGAATCCTGTCGACTTGTTCTGTTGTAGAGAATCATGTCGACTTGTTCTGTTGTAGAGAATCCTGTCGACTTGTTCTGTTGTAGAGAATCACGTCGACTTGTTCTGTTGTAGAGAATCCTGTCGACTTGTTCTGTTGTAGAGAATCACGTCGACTTGTTCTGTTGTAGAGAATCACGTCGACTTGTTCTGTTGTAGAGAATCCTGTCGACTTGTTCTGTTGTAGAGAATCCTGTCGACTTGTTCTGTTGTAGAGAATCCTGTCGACTTGTTCTGTTGTAGAGAATCACGTCGACTTGTTCTGTTGTAGAGAATCCTGTCGACTTGTTCTGTTGTAGAGAATCATGTCGACTTGTTCTGTTGTAGAGAATCCTGTCGACTTGTTCTGTTGTAGAGAATCACGTCGACTTGTTCTGTTGTAGAGAATCCTGTCGACTTGTTCTGTTGTAGAGAATCATGTCGACTTGTTCTGTTGTAGAGAATCCTGTCGACTTGTTCTGTTGTAGAGAATCATGTCGACTTGTTCTGTTGTAGAGAATCCTGTCGACTTGTTCTGTTGTAGAGAATCCTGTCGACTTGTTCTGTTGTAGAGAATCACGTCGACTTGTTCTGTTGTAGAGAATCAAATCGACTTGTTCTGTTGTAGAGAATCCTGTCGACTTGTTCTGTTGTAGAGAATCCTGTCGACTTGTTCTGTTGTAGAGAATCCTGTCGACTTGTTCTGTTGTAGAGAATCCTGTCGACTTGTTCTGTTGTAGAGAATCACGTCGACTTGTTCTGTTGTAGAGAATCACGTCGACTTGTTCTGTTGTAGAGAATCCTGTCGACTTGTTCTGTTGTAGAGAATCCTGTCGACTTGTTCTGTTGTAGAGAATCCTGTCGACTTGTTCTGTTGTAGAGAATCACGTCGACTTGTTCTGTTGTAGAGAATCCTGTCGACTTGTTCTGTTGTAGAGAATCATGTCGACTTGTTCTGTTGTAGAGAATCCTGTCGACTTGTTCTGTTGTAGAGAATCATGTCGACTTGTTCTGTTGTAGAGAATCCTGTCGACTTGTTCTGTTGTAGAGAATCCTGTCGACTTGTTCTGTTGTAGAGAATCACGTCGACTTGTTCTGTTGTAGAGAATCACGTCGACTTGTTCTGTTGTAGAGAATCCTGTCGACTTGTTCTGTTGTAGAGAATCCTGTCGACTTGTTCTGTTGTAGAGAATCCTGTCGACTTGTTCTGTTGTAGAGAATCCTGTCGACTTGTTCTGTTGTAGAGAATCCTGTCGACTTGTTCTGTTGTAGAGAATCCTGTCGACTTGTTCTGTTGTAGAGAATCACGTCGACTTGTTCTGTTGTAGAGAATCATGTCGACTTGTTCTGTTGTAGAGAATCCGTGTACTTGTTCTGTTGTAGAGAATCATGTCGACTTGTTCTGTTGTAGAGAATCCTGTCGACTTGTTCTGTTGTAGAGAATCCTGTCGACTTGTTCTGTTGTAGAGAATCACGTCGACTTGTTCTGTTGTAGAGAATCACGTCGACTTGTTCTGTTGTAGAGAATCCTGTCGACTTGTTCTGTTGTAGAGAATCCTGTCGACTTGTTCTGTTGTAGATAATCCTGTCGACTTGTTCTGTTGTAGAGAATCCTGTCGACTTGTTCTGTTGTAGAGAATCCTGTCGACTTGTTCTGTTGTAGAGAATCCTGTCGACTTGTTCTGTTGTAGAGAATCATGTCGACTTGTTCTGTTGTAGAGAATCCTGTCGACTTGTTCTGTTGTAGAGAATCACGTCGACTTGTTCTGTTGTAGAGAATCCTGTCGACTTGTTCTGTTGTAGATAATCCTGTCGACTTGTTCTGTTGTAGAGAATCACGTCGACTTGTTCTGTTGTAGAGAATCATGTCGACTTGTTCTGTTGTAGAGAATCACGTCGACTTGTTCTGTTGTAGAGAATCACGTCATTAACGGGCTGTTGGTGATTGTTGCAGAGAAAGCCAAAAACCGAGAGATCATCAACAACTTGAACAACAAACGCAACAGCTCCTCCCCCCATGCTACCTCCACGGCAACCAGCACTTCAGGAAACACGGGTAAAAAGGTACGCCACGGTTTCTGTTGATGTTTGAACGTCAGAATGCAGCGTAGGGCAGCTATGACTTCGTAGCTCCCTGGGGATGGAGTCAGCCAAGGCCTGGGGGGGGGAGACTCAGATGAACAATTGACTATTAAAAGTGATTTGGTAAATTGCCTTTGATTAGCTCTGTTGGCAGGTCATTAATCTGAGTTGATTTGATCAGTGAATCGTAAATCTCTCTCTCCTTCTGCAGCAGGACTCAGGGAAGCCCCCGGCCCCAGAGGTGGCACCTAGCCCAGCCCCTGGTGCCACCCCTGGCTCCTGGAGGACCTCTCTTCGTAAGGCAGGCAGCTCCGTGACCCTGGGGCCTTCAAGTGCCACCGACCCAAGCCAGGAGTCCACCCGCGGGGCGCCTGAGTCGGGCCTGGGTATGATCCGCTCTGCCTCCAGCCCACGCCTCAGCTATGACACCACTACAAACACCAAGGTACTGGAACCAGGCCACATTGATGGTAAAAACACAACTTTGAAAGGTACCGGAGCATCACAGGAGCGTCACAGGCTGAGAATTAATTCGAACACTTTGTGACAACTGCTGATTACTTACAAATACAGTACAGGAGCATCACAGGGTGAATTGTAGTTGTATTTCTTTGATTCCTCTCCTCATTTCCTTCTCAAAACAACCTCCAATCTATTTAGAGAAGTAGGCAAGGAGAGAGGACACGAGGAATCAAGGAAATACAACTGCATCTTAGACTGGACCAACTACATCAACACCTCTAATACACTACTGTCCTCTTAGACTGGACCAACTACATCATCACCTCTAATACACTACTGTCCTCTAAGACTGGACCAACTACATCAGCACCTCTAATACACTACTGTCCTCTAAGACTGGACCAACTACATCAGCACCTCTAATACACTACTGTCCTCTAAGACTGGACCAACTACATCAGCACCTCTAATACACTACTGTCCTCTTAGACTGGACCAACTACATCAGCACCTCTAATACACTACTGTCCTCTTAGACTGGACCAACTACATCAGCACCTCTAATACACGACTGTCCTCTTAGACTGGACCAACTACATCATCACCTCTAATACACTACTGTCCTCTTAGACTGGACCAACTACATCAGTACCTCTAATACTCTACTGTCCTCTAAGACTGGACCAACTACATCAGCACCTCTAATACACTACTGTCCTCTTAGACTGGACCAACTACATCAGTACCTCTAATACACTACTGTCCTCTTAGACTGGACCAACTACATCAGTACCTCTAATACACTACTGTCCTCTTAGACTGGACCAACTACATCAGTACCTCTAATACACTACTGTCCTCTTAGACTGGACCAACTACATCAGTACCTCTAGTACACTACTGTCCTCTTAGACTGGACCAACTACATCAACACCTCTAATACACTACTGTCCTCTTAGACTGGACCAACTACATCAGTACCTCTAATACACTACTGTCCTCTTAGACTGGACCAACTACATCAGCACCTCTAATACACGACTGTCCTCTTAGACTGGACCAACTACATCAGTACCTCTAATACACTACTGTCCTCTTAGACTGGACCAACTACATCAGCACCTCTAATACACTACTGTCCTCTTAGACTGGACCAACTACATCAGCACCTCTAATACACGACTGTCCTCTTAGACTGGATCAACTACATCAGTACCTCTAATACACTACTGTCCTCTTAGACTGGACCAACTACATCAGCACCTCTAATACTCTACTGTCCTCTTAGACTGGACCAACTAGTTAGTAGTGATATGTTTGAAACTTTTCAAAGCCAGGTATTGATAGATCATCAAACGTCCTTGTACTTTCAGGAACCCAGGACTGCCAGAGTGAACCCCAGTCCAACGAGGCGTCTCTTCAATATGCCAGACAGCAACCCAGACAGCACTAGCAGGTGGGCTAAGCTTCTCACATGATGCTCTCACGTACCACAGTATGAAATGGCTGTGAAAGGCTACTCATCAGCTTCTGTGTTTGTGTGACTGAGCGTGTGTGTGTGTGACTGAGCGTGTGTGTGTGACTGAGCTTCACTGCATCCCCCTCCTCCTCTCTCAGCTGGCTGAGTCATAGCTCCTCTTACCCCCCCTCCTCTCTCCCTCTCTCTCAGCTGGCTGAGTCGTAGCTCCTCTTACACCCGCCGCCTGAATAGCACAGGATGTGATCTCAGTAGCTCCACCCCCTCCTTGTCTCTCAGGTATGTCCTACAGCCTTGGCTCCATCCGTTGGTGTGTCTGCCCACTCTTGGGGTTTCTGGTTGAAGTGTGAATTTCCCATATTCTGTGGTGTTTTGTATGTTCAGTATTATTGCTGGATGTTTTATGTTCAGTCAGCCTTTCTTCAACCAGGTTCAGACACGAAACGCCACTTGGTCTGTTTAACCATTTATTAGAAAAGATTACAACGCATGCAATACGTTTTTCTTGGCCTGTAGACTCTGCTCTCTCACTACCAGCATCACGTTAAGATAATAATAGTTACAGGCAGAGAGCAACGTATGTTGTATCAACCTCCTGCAGGAAGGAAAACCAGAACCTAACAGGACGGAGGCAAAGCAGAAAACAGACATGTATAGTACACCAATAGCATGTCACCAGGAGCACCAGGATATAGCCAGGAGCACCAGGATATAGCCAGGAGCACCAGGATATAGCCAGGAACACCAGGACATAGCCAGGAACTCCAGGACATAGCCAGGAGCACCAGGACATAGCCAGGAGCGCCAGGACATAGTCAGGAACGCCAGGACATAGCCAGGAACGCCAGGACATAGCCAGGAACGCCAGGACATAGCCAGGAACGCCAGGACATAGCCAGGAACGCCAGGACATAGCCAGGAACACCAGGACATAGCCAGGACATAGCCAGGAACGCCAGGACATAGCCAGGAACACCAGGACATAGCCAGGAACACCAGGACATAGCCAGGAACGCCAGGACATAGCCAGGAACGCCAGGACATAGCCAGGAACACCAGGACATAGCCAGGAACACCAGGACATAGCCGTCAGAGAAGTGTGTGCAGAAACTGGTGGACTAAATTGGCAGACATATTAACGTAGAGTGACTATCTAATTGGTGCAGCTGATGCAGCACTGGAGTTTCCTGTCTGAACCGGCTGCCCTTGATGCGGTCTTAATCAAATCAAATCAAATTGTATTTGTCACATACACATGGTTAGCAGATGTTAATGCGAGTGTAGCGAAATGCTTGTGCTTCTAGTTCCGACCATGCAGTAGTATCTAACAAGTAATCTAACAAATTCACAACTACCTTATACACACAAGAGTAAAGGAATCAATACGAGTATGTACATATAAATATATTGATGAGCGATGGCCGAACGGCATAGGCAAGATGCAGTAGATGGTATGGAGTACAGTATATACATATGAGATGAGTAATGTAGGATATGTAAACATTATATAAAGTGGCATTGTTTAAAGTGGCTAGTGATACATTTATTACATACAATTTTTTATTATTAAAGTGGCTAGAGATTTGAGTCGATGGCCAAACGGCATAGGCAAGATTCAGTAGATGGTATAGAGTACAGTGTATACATTTGATATGAGTATGTCGGATACGTAAACATTATATACAAAATTGTTTAAAGTGGCTAGTGATACATTTATTACATCCAATCCTATTATTTAAAGTGGCTAGAGATTTAAGTCAATATGTTGGCAGTAGCCATTCAATGTTAGTGATGGCTGTTAAACAGTCTGATGGCCTTGAGATAGAAGCTGTTTTTCAGTCTCTCGGTCCCAGCTTTGATGCACCTGTACTGACCTCGCCTTCTGGATGATAGCGGGGTGAACAGGCAGTGGCTCGGGTGGTTGTTGTCCTTGATGATCTTTTTGGACTTCCTCACCACGCCGAATTTCTTCAGCCTCCTGAGGTTGAAGAGGCGCTGTTGCGCCTTCTTCACCACGCTGTCTGTGTGGGTGGACCATTTCAGTTTGTCCGTGATGTGTACGCCGAGGAAAATACAACTTTCCACCTTCTCCACTACTGTCCCGTCGATGTGGATAGGGGGGTGCTCCCTCTCCTGTTTCCTGAAGTCCACGATCATCTCCTTAGTTTTGTTGACGTTGAGTGAGAGGTTATTTTTCTGACACCACACTCCGAGGGCCCTCACCTCCTCTCTGTAGGCCGTCTCGTTGTTGTTGGTAATCAAGCCTACCACTGTAGTGTCGTCAGCAAACTTGATGATTGAGTTGGATGCGTGCTTGGCCACGCAGTCATGGGTAAACAGGGAGTACAGGAGAGGGCTGAGAATGCACCCTTGTGGGGCCCCAGTGTTGAGGATCAACTGGGTGGAGATGTTGTTTCCTACCCTCACCACCTGGGGCCGGCCCGTCAGGAAGTCCAGGACCCAGTTGCACAGGGCTGGGTCGAGACCCAGGGTCTCGAGCTTAATGACGAGCTTGGAGGGTACAATGGTGTTAAATGCTGAGCTGTAGTCGATGAACAACATTCTTACATAGGTATTCCTCTTGTCCAGATGGGTTAGGGCAGTGTGATTGCGATTGCGTCGTCTGTGGACCTATTGGGACGGTAAGCAAATTGGAGTGGGTCCAGGGTGTCTGGCAGGATGGAGGTGATATGATCCTTGACTAATCTCTCAAAGCACTTCATGATGACGGAAGTGAGTGCTACGGGGCGATAGTCATTTAGCTCAGTTACCGTAGCTTTCTTGGGAACAGGAACAATGGTGGCCCTCTTGAAGCATGTGGGAACAGCAGACTGGGATAGGGACTGATTGAATATGTCCGTAAACACACCAGCCAGCTGGTCTGCGCATGCTCTGAGGACACGGCCAGGGATGCCATTTGGGCCGGCAGCCTTGCGAGGGTTAACCCATTTAAATGTTTTACTCACGTTGGCTGCGGTGAAGGAGAGCCCGCAGGTTTTGGTAGCGGGCCATGTCGGTGGCACTGTATTGTCCTCAAAGCGAGCAAAGAAGTTGTTTAGTTTGTCTGGGAGCAGGACGTCGAGGTCTGTGACGGGGCTGGTTTTCTTTTTGTAGTCTGTGATTGACTGTAGACCCTGCCACATTCCTCTCGTGTCTGAGCCGTTGAATTGTGACTCTACTTTGTCTCTATATTGACACTTAGCTTGTTTGATTGCCTTGCGGAGGGAATAGCTACACTGTTTGTATTCAGTCATGTTTCCGGTCGCCTTACCCTGGTTAAAGCAGTGGTTCGCTTTCAGTTTCTTGTGAATGCTGCCATCAATCCACGGTTTCTGGTTGGGGAAGGTTTTAATAGTTGCTATGGGTACAACATCACCGATGCACCTGCTAATAAACTTATGCTGTAGGGAATATGCTGTAGAGCAGGGGTTATGCTGTAGGGAATATGCTGTAGGGCAGGGGTTATGCTGTAGGTAATATGCTGTAGAGCAGGGGTTATGCTGTAGAGCAGGGGTTATGCTGTAGGGAATATGCTGTAGAGCAGGGGTTATGCTGTAGGTAATATGCTGTAGAGCAGGGGTTATGCTGTAGAGCAGGGGTTATGCTGTAGAGAATTTGCTGTAGGGAATATGCTGTAGAGCAGGGGTTATGCTGTAGGGAATATGCTGTAGGGCATATGCTGTAGAGCAGGGGTTATGCTGTAGAGAATTTGCTGTAGGGCATATGCTGTAGAGCAGGGGTTATGCTGTAGGGCATATGCTGTAGAGCAGGGGTTATGCTGTAGGGCATATGCTGTAGAGCAGGGGTTATGCTGTAGGGCATATGCTGTAGAGCAGGGGTTATGCTGTAGGGCATATGCTGTAGAGCAGGGGTTATGCTGTAGGGCATATGCTGTAGAGCAGGGGTTATGCTGTAGGGAATATGCTGTAGGGCAGGGATTATGCTGTAGGGAATATGCTGTAGAGCAGGGGTTATGCTGTAGGGCATATGCTGTAGAGCAGGGGTTATGCTGTAGGGCATATGCTGTAGAGCAGGGGTTATGCTGTAGGGAATATGCTGTAACTCAGGAGTTCCCAAACATTTTTGACCCACGACTCCATTGTGATATCTGTAAATTCTGTTGACCCCAACGATGTGAACAAAAATGATGTAATTAACAGCCAATTTTTACTTGGGCCTATGGCCATCATTGAAAAACATTAACAGTATTTCTGATTGTCTTCTCTACAAATGGACGTTAGCTGTGAGGGATACGCACATTTGGAGAGCATAAGCTGGGGAGTTTTTGAGTCAGAGTTTCCTCTTGATTGCTAGAAATTGTATAAATTATTTGTTTAACGGTGTTATCTGACAAAGGCATTGATGTGAGTCTCTGTGCCTCTGCCTCCCCACTCATTGTTTTCACCATATCAATCAATTGTGGCAGGTAATATCAAAGTCTCTGCAGTAGTGCGTGGTTTCATAGTGTAGTGGGTCTAGTCATTCACCATGGGAATGATTCAATAGTGTGTGGTTTCATAGTGTAGTGGGTCTAGTCATTCACCATGGGAATGATTCAATAGTGTGGTTTCATAGTGTAGTGGGCCAAGTCATTCACCATGGGAATGATTCAATAGTGTGTGGTTTCATAGTGGGTCTAGTCATTCACCATGGGAATGATTCAATAGTGTGGTTTCATAGTGTAGTGGGTCTAGTCATTCACCATGGGAATGATTCAAGTACAGCAGTCAAGTGCGGCCTTTTCCCATGATTTCCCATGACTCTCTGGTTAAATGTTATCCTTTTAGATTTTAATCATTTTCATTTACATGTTTTAAGTTCTCCCGCGACCCCATTTTCATAGCAGTCGCGACCCCTGGTTTTGGGAACCACTGCTGTAGGGAAGATGCTGTTAGGAATATGCTGTGGTTTATTATGGTCTGTAAGTCTGGTCTAAATTCCCAGCTCATCCTATGGACGCAGACTGGATGACCCCACAGTGACCTCTACAACCGGAACTGGAAGTAGCTGCCCTGCTGGACTCGGTCGTCTCAACATCCTAGTGGCCCAGAGGTGTGTGTGTGATTGGCTCTTTCTCAGTTGTCTCACACGTCTTTCACTGCATTGATCTGAGAGAACGGAGCAGGTGAGCGCTACGCCTGATGACCAGCTTCCGTCATGTACATAATGTATTCCCACCCCTTTACCTTTTTCCACATGTTGCCGTTACGGCCTGAATTACTAACCTAAATGACAGTGTGGAAAGAAGGAAGACTGTACAGAATAGAATTATTCCAAAACATGCATTATTTGTTCCTTAATACAACGTGTTATGTTTGGGGAAAATCCAACACAACACATTGCTGAGTAACACTCTTCAAATTTTCAAGCATGGTGGTGGCTACGTCATGTTATGGGTATGCTTGTCATCAGCAAGGACTAAGGAGTTGTTTTTTTTTGTTGATAAAAATAAACGGAATAGAGCTAAGCACAGGCAAAATCCTACAGGAAGACCTTTGTTCAGTCTGCTTTCCAACAGACAAATTCACCTTTCATCAGGACAATTACCTAAAACAGGCCAAATGTTATCTGGAGTTGCTTACCTAGATGACATTGAGTGTTCCCAAGTGGCCTAATTACAGTTCTGACTTAAATCGGTTTTAAAATCAATAGCAAGACTTGGAAATGGCTGTCTAGCAATGTTCAACAACCTAATTGACAGAGCTTAAAGACTTTTTTTTAACGGGCAAATATTGTACAATCCAGGAATGCTTTTACAGGCTTTCAGGTTATGTCGATATAGGACACGTTTTACTGTGGATATAGATACTTTTGTACCTGTTTCCTCCAGCATCTTTGCAAGGTCCATTGCTGTTGTTCTGGGATTGATTTGCACTTTTCGCACCAAAGTACGTTCATCTCTAGGAGACAGAACGCGTCTTCTTCCTGAGCGGTATGACGGCTGCGTGGTCCCATGGTGTTTATACTTGCGTACTATTGTTCGTACAGATGAACGTGGTACCTTCAGGCATTTGGAAATTGCTCCCAAGGATGAACAAGACTTGTGGAGGTCTAGATTTTTTTGGCTTGGCTGATTTCTTTTGATTTTCCTATGATGTCAAGCAAAGAGGCACAGAGTTTGAAGGTAGGCCTTGAAATACATCCACAGGTACACCTCCGGGGCGGCAGGTAGCCTAGTGGTTAGAGCGTTGGACTTGTTGGACTTGCGTAGAGCGTTGGACTTGTAACCGAAGGGTTGCAAGTTCGAATCCCCGAGCTGACAAGGAAAAAAATCTGTCGTTCTGCCCTGAACAAGGCAGTTAACCCACTGTTCCCGGGCGCCAAGACGTGGATGTCGATTAAGGCAGCCCTCCGCACCTCTCTGATTCAGAGGGGTTGGGTTAAATGCGGAAGACACATTTCGGTTGAAGGCATTCGGTTGTACAACTGACTAATAATGGTGACTTTGACTTTGACTTTGACTTTGACTCCAATTGACTCAAATTATGTCAATTAGCCTTTCAGAAGCCTCTAAGGCCATTACATAATTTTCTGGAATTTTCCAAGCTGTTTAAAGGCACAGTCAACTTAGTGTAGGTAAACTTCTGACCCACTGGAATTGTGATACAGTGAATTATAAGTGAAATAATCTGTCTGTAAACAATTGTTGTAAAAATGACTTGTGTCATGCACACAGTAGATGTCCTAACCGACGATAGTTTGTTAATTAACAAGACATTTGTGGAGTGGGTGAAAAACTAGTTTTAATGACTCCAACCTAAGTGTATGTAAACTTCCGACTTCAACTGTGTATATATATATATATATATATAAACTCAGCAAAAAAATGTATGTCCCTTTTTCAAAGATAATTTTGTAAAAATCCAAATAACTCCACAGATCTTCATTGTAAAGGGTTTAAACACTGTTTCCCATGCTTGTTCAATGAACCATAAACAATTAATGAACATGCACCTGTGGAACTGTCATTAAGACAATAACAGCTTACAGACGGTAGGCAATTAAGGTCACAGTTATGAAAACTTAGGGCACTAAAGAGGCCTTTCTACTGACTCTGAAAAACACCAAAAGAAAGATGCCCAGGGTCCCTGCTCATCTGCGTGAACGTGCCTTAGGCATGCTGCAAGGAGGCATGAGGCCTGTAGATGTGGCCAGGGCAATACATTGCAATGTCCGTACTGTGAGACGCCTAAGACGGGGAGACAGGACGGACAGCTGATTGTCCTCGCAGGATCGGTACATCCGAACACCGGGACAGGTACAGGATGGCAACAACAACTGCCCGAGTTACACCAGGAACGCACAATCCCTCCATCAGTGCTCAGACTGTCCGCAATAGGCTGTGAGAGGCTGGACAGGGCTTGTAGGCCTAATGTAAAGCAGGTCCTCACCAGACATCACAGGCAACAACATCACCTATGGGCACAAATCCACCGTCGCTAGACCAGACAGGACTGCCAAAAAGTGCTCTTCACTGACGAGTCGCGGTTTTGTCTCACCGGGGGTGATGGTCGGATTCGCATTTATCATCGAAGGAATGAGCGTTACACCGAGGCATGTACTGGAGTGGGATCGATTTGGAGGTGGAGGGTCCATCATGGTTTGGGGCGGTGTGTCACAGCATCATCGGACTGAGCTTGTTGTCATTGCAGGCAATCTCAAAGCTGTGCGTTACAGGGAAGACATCCTCCTCCCTCATGTGGTACCCTTCCTGCAGGCTCATCCTGACATGACCCTCCAGCATGACAATGCCACCAGCCATACTGCTCGTTCTGTGCGTGATTTCCTGCAAGACAGGAATGTCAGTGTTCTGCCATGGCCAGCGAAGAGCCCGGATCTCAATCCCATTGAGCACGTCGGGGACCTGTTGGATCGGAAGGTGAGGGCTAGGGCCATTCCCCCCCAGAAATGTCTGGGAACTTGCAGGTGCCTTGGTGGAAGAGTGGGGTAACATCTCACTGCAAGAACTGGCAAATCTGGTGCAGTCCATGAGGAGGAGATGCACTGCAGTAGTTAATGCAGCTGGTGACCACACCAGATACTGACTGTTACTTTTGATTTTGACAAAGAAAATTGACAAAAATTACAATTTAATCCATTTTAAATTCAAGCTGTAACACAACAAAATGTGTTAAAAGGACAGGGGAGGAGAGGGGAGGAGGCGAGGATAGGTGGAGGGGGTAGGACGAGAGGACAGGCGAAGACAGGGGAGGAGGAGGGGAGGACAGGGGAGTAGGAGTGGAAGACAGGGAAGGAGACGCAGAGGGGTGGAGATGGGGAGAGGCCAGATTTTTGTAGTGTCTGTTAAAAAGGTACCAAAACCAATTATCTGCCATGCAAGCCTAACCCTAAGCCATTTATCTCCCTCAGACTGGCTCAGGAGCAGGCAGAGAAGAAGAAGGAGCAGTGTTCTGTCAACTCCAACTCTGTCACCACGACGACCGGCGGTGGCAGTGACTTGGAGACAAAGCAGAGGCGCAAGTGAGTCTGTTTGCCATGACGACAGCGATGTTCCAGCATTTACAGAGACAGTCTGTTTAATGGATGTTTGAACGTTCACCTTTAAACACTGGCATGCTGGGAGTGTTTGGCTGCAGTTGTAGATGAGTGTTGGTGAATGGTATATAGTTGAGGTTATCTGCAATGCCAATGTCTGGTGTAGTAGTGTAGACTGCCAACTCTGGACCATGCATGGTCACCTGTAATGGGGGTTCAAATCGCTGATCTGCAAGTTTTAAATTCTGTCCATTTCTGTTTCCCACTTAAATAAAACCCACTTACCTTCCTAACTGTCTAAATAAATGTAGATTTATAAATGTAGATGAATGTAGTCATATATTTATAAATGTCGACATATATTTATGAATGTACAGTCGTGGCCAAAAGTTTTGAGAATGACACAAATATACATTTTCACAAAGTCTGCTGCTTCAGTTTGTATGATGGCAATTTGCATATACTCCAGAATGTCATGAAGAGTGATCAGATGAATTGCAATTAATTGCAAAGTCCCTCTTCGCCATGCAAATGAACTGAATCCCCAAAAAACATTTCCACTGCATTTCAGCCACAAAAGGACCAGCTGACATCATGTCAGTGATTCTCTCGTTAACACAGGTGTGAGTGTTGACGAGGACAAGGTTGGAGATCACTCTGTCATGCTAAGTGGCCAAAGTTTTGAGAATGACACAAATATGAATTTCCACAAAGTTTGCTGCTTCAGTGTCTTTATATATTTTTGTCAGATGTTACTATGGAATACTGAAGTATAATTACAAGCATTTCACAAGTGTCAAAGGCTTTTATTGACAATTACATGAAGTTGATGCAAAGAGTCAATATTTGCAGTGTTGTCCCTTCTTTTCCAAGACCTCTGCAATCCGCCCTGGCATGCGGTCAATTAACTTCTGGGCCACATCCTGACTGATGGCAGCCCATTCTTACATAATCAATGCTTGGAGTTTGTCAGAATTTGGGGTTTTGTTTGTCCACCCGCCTCTTGAGGATTGACCACAAGTTCTCAATGGGATTAAGGTCTGGGGAGTTTCCTGGCCATGGACCCAAAATATCAATGTTTTGTTCCCCGAGCCACTTAGTTATCACTTTTGCCTTATGGCAAGGTGCTCCATCATGCTGGAAAAGGCATTGTTCATCACCAAACTGTTCCTGGATGGTTGGGAGAAGTTGCTCTCGGAGGATGTGTTGGTACCATTCTTTATTCATGGCTGTGTTCTTAGGCAAAATTGTGAGTGAGCTCACTCCTTTGGCTGAGAAGCAACCCCACACATGAATGGTCTCAGGATGCTATACTGTTGGCATGACACAGGACTGATAGTAGGGCTCACCTTGTCTTCTCCGGACAAGCTTTTTTAAGAATGCCCCAAACAATCGAAAAGTGGATTCATCAGAGAACTTTACCCCAGTCCTCAGCAGTCCAATGCCTGTACCTTTTGCAGAATATCAGTCTGTCCCTGATGTTTTTCCTGGAGAGAATTGGCTTCTTTGCTGCCCTTCTTGACACCAGGCCATCCTCCAAAAGTCTTCACCTCACTGTGCGTGCAGATGCACTCACACCTGCCTGCTGCCATTCCTGAGCAAGCTCTGTACTGGTGGTGCCACGATCCCACAGCTGAATCAACTTTAGGAGACGGTCCTGCTGGACTTTCTTGGGGGCCCTGAAGCCTTCTACACAACAATTGAACCGCTCTCCTTGAAGTTCTAGATGATCCGATAAATGGTTGATTTAGGTGCAATCTTACTGGCAGCAATATCCTTGCCTGTGAAGCCCTTTTTGTGCAAAGCAATATGACGGCACGTGTTTCCTTGCAGGTAACCATGGTTGTCAGAGGAAGAACAATGATTCAAAGCACCACCCTCCTTTTGAAGCGTCCAGTCTGTTATTTGAACTCAATCAGCATGACAGCGTGATCTCTAGCCTTGTCCTCGTCAACACTCACACCTGTATTATTAAGAGAATCACTGACATTATGTCAGCTGGTCCTTTTGTGGCAGGGCTGAAATGCAGTGGAAATGTTTTTGGGGGATTCAGTTCATTTGCATGGCAAAGAGGGACTTTGCAATTAATTGCAATTCATCTGATCCCTCTTCATGACATTCTGGAGTATATGCAAATTGCCATCATACAAACTGAGGCAGCAGACTTTGTGAAAATGTATATTTGTGTCATTCTCAACTTTTGGCCACGACTGTAGTCATATATTTATAAATGTAGATGAATGTAGTCATTATTATAAATGTAGTTATAGATTTATAAATGTAGATGAATGTAGTCATTGTTATAGATTTATAAATGTAGATGAATGTAGTCATTATTTTAAATGTAGTTATAGATTTATAAATGTAGATGAATGTAGTCATTATTATAAATGTAGTTATATTCATAAATGTAGATTTAAAAAATAAACATTATTTCAACTTTATTTTAACCAGGTAGGCAAGTTGAGAACAAGTTCTCATTTACAACTGCGACCTGGCCAAGATAAAGCAAAGCAGTTCGACACATACAACAACCCAGAGTTACACATGGAGTAAACAAACATACAGTCAATAATACAGTAGAAAAAACTAATATATTTACAAAGAGTGCAAATGAGGTAAGATAAGGAAGGTAAGGCAATAAATAGGCCATGGTGGCAAAGTAATTACAATATAGCATTTAATCATTGGAATGGTAGATGTGCAGTAGATGAATGTGCAAAGTAGAACAACTGGGGTGCAAAGGAACAAGATAAATAAATAAATACAGTAGGGGATGAGGTAGTTGGTTGGGCTATTAACAGATGGGCTATATACAGGTGCAGGGGTCTGTGAACTGCTCTGACAGCTGGTGCTTAAAGCTGGTGAGGATAGATAAGTGTCTCCAGTTTCAGAGATTTTTGTAGTTCGTTCCAGTCATTGGCAGCAGAGATGAATGTAGTTGACTGTAGTGATAGATTTATAAATGTAGATGAATGTAGTTCTATGTTCTGTGTGTTCCCCTCAGCTCCTAATCTGATCCCGATGTGTGATGTCCAAATGTTGTGATAATGTCATGGGCAATGTTCTGTGTTCCCCGGTCCAGATCCTACTTGACCCCGGTTCGTGATGAGGAGGCAGAGGCTCAGAGGAAGGCTCGCTCCAGACATGCCAGACAGTCACGACGATCCACTCAGGTAGGCCCACCTGCCTAGCCATATACATTTAACTACGTTGAAGGCTGGCCCGCCAGACGGTCAGGACCATCCACTCAGGTCAAATCCTGCTCGTTCAGGAGATGTATAGTGTAGGTCCACGTTGAGCCAACTGACATTCCAATTCGCGCTGTAGTCATACAACCGACATACTCACACAATAGGATTGAATCAGAATTTGGAATTTCAGTTTTATTTCCTGAATTGAAATGTAATTGACCCCGAGGTGCTTTAGTTTGGTGAAGTAGATCAAACCGCTGCTTAATTATCATTGTTTATACTATTCAGTGATTATGTTGATCTGACATAATAAGAGAAATGGATTACATGGAATGGATTACAACAAATTTACTGTAAATCTGTTACGTTACCGGCAAATATATTGTAATCAGATTACAGATGCTTTTGATAAACTAGATGTGACTACTTCTGAAAGGATGTTTGCGAGAGAGGAGGAAAAAATATATATATATTTGACACTTCTCTGTTTTTTTTTATATCTGTATTTTGGCCCCAATACAGATGTGAATTGAAGAAGCGTAAAAGCTGCCTATTAGTCATTGTGCTCCACACTGTCAAAAGCCCCACTCCTGGTCTTCGTTGTTATGGCTCAATCAAATTCATGCTAAATAGAAAGAAGATCCATAATGGACACGTGGTCTAACTCACACACTTCTTATAGACTTAAAGGGGGCAATCTGTAGTTTCTACATCCATTTTTGGACTTATAAATGAATTATATATATACCCATTGATTCTTGAAGAATTTAACTTTAAGATGCCTCATGAGCTTTAGTTCATCTGTTACGAGAATCCAAAATATACAACTGTTTTTCTCCAATGTTTGTAAACATTGTATTAAGTAAACAAACATTGTACAGCCTCATAACATGGTGATTCCATTTCTCCAGCACCATCCCTCCCCATTTGTTATTGTTTCAACTGTGGATTCACCCTTTAAACAGCTGCAAATTAAAGAGATGTTTAAGTGTCACCAACTAAAACATTAACAATAGGCCTATAGAAAATGCACCATGTGGCGTGAATTTTTTTACATGCAAATTGCACTTTTCTGTAGTGCTCCTAGCGTGACATTCCACGAGAGCAGCATTTATTTTTCAACTTGAAGCAATAAGCTCAATCAGTCGTCCATGACAACTAAATCATGAACAACAGAGTAGGCTAACAAGTCCTTCGTTTTTGGGGTCAAAATATTTGGCTAATCTATACTTCCATATTTCCAAGTCTTTCTATACTTCTGATAGACTTTTTTAATTTTTTTATCTAAAGATATAACTTAAGCTGTCGTCACGGCAAAGGGTGGCTACTTTGAAAAATCTCAAATATTTTTATTTGTTTAACACTTTTTTTGGTTACTACACGAATCCATATGTGTTATTTCATAGTGTTGATGTCTTCACTATTATTCTACAATGCAGAAAATAGTAAAAATAAAGAAAAACCCTTGAATCAGTAGGTGTGTCCAAACATTTTACTGGTACTGTATAATTTTTTGACTTGACTTGAAAAGACAACTTGATTTGTTCTTAAAATGCACAACTTGGACTTGACTTTACCTACTCTACTGGGGACTCTACTGGGGACTCTACTGGGGACTCGACTGGGGACTTGACTGGGGACTCGACTGGGGACTCTACTGGGGACTCGACTGGGGACTCGACTGGGGGACTCGACTGGGGACTCTACTGGGGACTCGACTGGGGACTCTACTGGGGACTCTACTGGGGTCTCTACTGGGGACTCTACTGGGGTCTCTACTGGGGTCTCTACTGGGGTCTCTACTGGGGACTCGACTGGGGACTCGACTGGGGACTCGACTGGGGACTCGACTGGGGTCTCGACCGGGTCTCGACCGGGGTCTCGACTGGGGTCTCGACTGGGGTCTCTACTGGGGACTCTACTGGCGTCTCTACTGGGGACTCGACTGGGGACTCGACTGGGGACTTGAGACATGCTTGTGACTGGAATAATAGCGACTTGGTCCCACCTCTGGTAAACTCGAACATTGATTTATCCTGCAATAGATGTCATTCAGTTGGTAATATTCCTTTTTGTATTTTTTCTAATTCCCTCTTAAGGATAAAGTAATCTAAAAGTAACTGAATGTAATCAGATTATGCTACTATGATCAGGTAGCCTAGCGGTTAGCGCGTTGGACTAGTAACCGAAAGGTTGCTGGATCGAATCCAAGAGCTGACAAGGTAAATATCTGTCATCCCGCACCAGAACAAAGCACACTGTTCTCCAGTAGGCCGTCATTGTAAATAATAATTTGTTCTTAACTGGCTCGTCTAGTTAAATAAAGGTTACATTTAAACATTTTTTAAATAATCAAAAAACTGATTTGACATTTTGAAAGTAACATGACCGGCACCTTCTATCTGTTGTCCAATCAGGGAGTGACGCTCACAGACCTGCAGGAAGCTGAGAAGACAATGAAGACGGCCCAGACGGACGAAGGGAGAGAGAAGACAAGGAAAGAGGAGGAGGAGGAGGCGGCCAATAAGAAGAGAGCAGAAGAGGGGGTGAGAGCAGTGTTTTATATATTGTAATGTCAAAGGGCTTATGAGGGGTGTGTACGACATCGTGACGTCACCCACCACGGGGCCTACTGTCGCCCTTGGCCAGGGGTAGGCAACAGGCCGCCCCCCCGGGGCCAAAACCGTGGATGGTTTTTCTAAGCCACCCAAGGTTGTTAAAAAATATATATTCAAAAATAACTTGTTTAATTTAGGAAATCTGTTCCTAAGTATTCCCAGGAATAAGAGAGGTGTGATTGTGTCTCGATGTAATCCAGGTATGAAATTATTGTTATTTTTCCAATACAAACTCCCCCGACCATCCACTCAGATAAATAAATATCGCCCCGGCTGCCTACCCTGGGATTTTCCTGGCCAGTGGTATTGACGGTGCTGAGTTGTGTTACACCTGTATGTTGGATGTGATAGCGACGGTAAATAACTGTGTTTATGTATTACGTTATGGTTGTATTGTTATTGTCTTCAGGAGGTAAGCTGGAGGTTCCGTATCGCCAACCTGCAGAAGTCTGACCTGTTGGGGCTGACTCAACCGGCTGGTACCCCTCGCCCCCCAACCTCCAGCCAGGAGACTAGTGGAGGGGAAAGTGAGAGTGACCGTATCGCCAGGGAGAGACGGAGGGCCAGGAGGAGAGTTCAGAGGGCTGGAGAGGTGAGTGCATTGTGATCTGTCATAGCCATGCTTTATAACCAGGGTGGTTAGAACTGGTTCAGAACCTAAAACAGGAGGAAAAAAAAACTAAAATGTTCAAGGAACAGAAACGGAACCAGGAACGAAAGTGATCTATACTGTTCCAGAACAGAACCGTTATTTTAAAAGCATGGGTACCGGTTAATAATGTTATTTTAAGTTGTGTCTATGCAAAACACTTCCTCTGTCACTTAGAAACTTGTTCCAGTGTCTGTGCTTTTTTAGGCTACCTGCCGCTCCCCCCTCTGAATCCCAGGCTACTGTAGCCCCTCCCCCCTCTGAAGCAGGCTACTGTAGCCCCTCTCCCCTCTGAAACAGGCTACTGTAGCCCCTCCCCCCTCTGAAACAGGCTACTTTAGCTCCTCCCCCCTCTGAAACAGGCTACTGTACTGACGTTACAATTACTATTCAGAAGATGGGGAGAGAGATTTTTGGATTAACTAGTACTAATACTATAAGCTTAGTGATCACATTTCACGTTGGATTTATTAACTACAAAAAGGTAAGAAGTGTTTTTAATTCTGGTGCCGCTCTGCACACACAAGCGTGTTAGCTAGCTCAAAGGACATTCAACGTTCCTCCATAGAAGCCGCTCCTCTTAGGTATAGTTCTGTAGACCTGATTCAGATAATGAATGTCATAACAAGATGCCCAGCGCTTCAAGCCTCCTTCCTCAACCCTCTCTTGCTCTCTCCTCGCCTGCAGAACGTCAGTTGCGTCTTGCGCCACAGACTACACTTGTGTGTCCGTCGCGCATCTAAACATCTAGCTGACCTGCTCCGTCTGCACTGATTGGGGAATGACATTTCATGAGATAAATGTCAACAACTGTTGATTTCACAGGTTTAAAAAAAGAACAGAAAGGATCCAAATTAACTGGTTCTTGTTTTGGGGTTCAAACCGGGTTCAGAACTGTATTTTGCTGGTCAGAACAGTAGAGCAGAACGCTAAAAATAATGGTTCTGTTCAGAACGAAACGATTGGTAAATAATGTCGGTTCCAACCCCTGTAACTCCTATTACAACCTTTGCTCATGAGGATGGCATCGGCATCATATATGGGCAGCAGGAAGCCGAGAAGTTAAGAACGTCGGGCCAGTAACCAAAAGACGACTAGGTGAACTATCTCTCTGTTCCCTTTTGAGCAAGGCTCATAACCCTCTTTTCTCCTGCAAGGTGGTTGCATGAGCTAGTCCTGATTTATAACCTTTCAACAGGGCATTATAACCTGTCGTAGTCCTGTTTGTAACTGGTTACTAGGTTATATCCTGGTAATAACCTGTCGTAATGATGATTGACATCCATAATGTGTTGACCTGCTGATCTCTGTGGTCCTGTAGAGTGATGACAATGAGCCCAGTGGCGAGGAGGGGTTTGGAGGCAGTGGGCACTCCAGCACCAGGTATGGATCTGACCTTTACACTTTGATCTGTCCTAACTGTCATAGTAGTGAGTAACATCTGAGGAGTCACTTTAATATCTCTGTCCTGGTTCCTGACTGTCATAGTAGTGAGTAATATCTGAGGAGTCACTATAATATCTCTGTCCTGTTTCCTGACTGTCATTATAATATCTCTGTCCTGTGCTTTACCCAGGTCTGACGTGTCATGTAACGACTGTATCGACAGAGGAGGAGGCTCTGAGACCAACGATTACAAGAAGGTAGGCACATGGAATAACATTTGAATGGTTGGAAGGGTCTAGTCAATAAAAAACATGTATTAATGAAAATGAAATGTTTTTCTGTCCCAGCTGTTTGAGGTGGTGTCCAGGGAGAATGGTCAGCTCCAGTCTCAACTGCAGGACACCCAGAGGACCATCTCTCAGACCAGACTGGACCTGGACAAGGCTGCACAGGTCAGACGCACAGACGCACACGCACACACCAGAGTCGACAAGCCTACCCAGGTCAAACACTAAGGTTACATTGCTATGTGTCTTCTATTGAAAATAACTGATAGGTAGTTTTAAGTCGCTGAAAGAAGTCTGGTCGCATTTGGACTCAACGTCACCTTAGAGTCGCCCTGGGGTGAACTGAGTACAGTGAAGGGTGCACGGATAAGTGGTTTAGGTCAGAGACTGTGTAAAATCTTCGCAATGCGCTCGCTTAGCATTTGGTTCACACATTCTCTATGGGATTTGACATGTATTTGTTGCCATCGCTAACCTTTTGGTGTACTGAGAGGCTGTGGGGTTAGAATATAGTGCCCCTTGTGTTCCGTGGCGGAATTACAGAATATCCCGGCTATGGGCACAAGGTCAATGTTGAAGGTGTGACCATCTGGATGCCGCTCAAGCCTAACTTACACTAACAACATTAAACATTTCATGATGACCACGATAGACAGTCTTCTACAGCCTTTCAATTGGACCTGCAAACTCTATAACGTTTATTGACATGAACAATGTATCTGCTGGTCTGTGTGTTGCATCCTACAGAGACAGGAGCGCTTTAGTGATTGTTCGGCAATGTTAGAGATGGAGAAGAAGGTGAGTGTCTCTCCTTCCTGCCGTGTGTGGCTTGTGTCGTGTTATATGTACAGCAGCTAGTGTCAAAACACCTGATGCTGAGCCTGGCCTCACGACTGACTGCCACTGCCTGACCTTCGTTCCTCTCTCTCTCTGTCTCTCTGTCTCTGTCGCTGTGTGTCTCTCTCTCTCTGTCTCTGTCTCTCTCTGTCTCTGTCGCTGTGTGTCTCTCTGTCTCTCTCTCTGTCTCTGTCTCTCTCTCTGTATGTCTCTCTCTGTATATCTCTCTGTCTGTCTCTCTCTCACACTCTCTCTCTCTGTCTCTCTCTCACACTCTCTCTCTCTGTCTCTCTGTCTCTGTCGCTGTGTGTCTCTCTGTCTCTCTCTCTGTATGTCTCTCTGTATATCTCTCACATTCTCTCTCGCTCTGTCTCTCTGTCTCTGTCGCTGTGTGTCTCTCTCTCTGTATATCTCTCGCTCTGTCTCTCGCTCTCATCAGGAGCGTCGGATGTTGGAGCGGCGTGTGGCTGAGCTGGAGGCAGAGTTGAAGGTGAAAATAAATAATCAAATAGTATGCGAAATCTTTCAAATCCATTATCTGGGCTTGATTGAGATTGCCTGTTGCACTGGAACCAATAGAGCAGCCGTTTGCTAAACGCTCAAAGTATTTGAAAGATGACAAATAGTATTTGAAAACCAGCTTTTATTCCACACAGACACTGCATGCACACGCCTGATTACAGCTCGTGGCTTCTTTCAACAGCTTGTGCTGTAAATCACCAGTGTTGTAGCAGTACGTTGAGTCTGAGTCCAAAATCTCACCCTATTCCCTATATAGTGCACTACTTTTGTCCAGAGTCATAATACCCATAAAACCTAGCGGTCAAACAGGGAAATGTTTCCAATTGTTTTTCCACCATTCATTTTCCCATAAGGGATCTTAGAAACTCTTAAAATAAGGGCTGTTTTTCGTGTAGTCGTGACGTTTTGATAACCGTGCAAATCTCTCTCGGACAAGGTGACTGAAGTCAATGTTAATTCGTTTTCAGCCCAACAAACAGCTGAAGTCAATGAGTTTTCAGCCCAACAAACAGCTGAAGTCAATGAGTTTTCAGCCCAACAAACAGCTGAAGTCAATGTTTGTGTCTCAAATGGCCCTTTTGGCCTGGTAAAAAGTAGTGCACTGAGTATGCCAAACATAAGGAACACATCTGCCTAATATTGCCCTCAGAACAGCCTCAATTCGTCATGTCACGGACTCTACAAGGTGTCGAAAGCGTTCCACAGGGATGCTGGCACATGTCGTGGCCAGTGCTTCCCACAGTTGTGTCAAGTTGGCTGGATGTCCTTTGGGTGGTGGACCATTCTTGATACACACGAGCACCTACCAGCACCTACCACCGTACCCCGCTCAGTGGCACTTAAATATATTTTGTCTTGCCCATTCACCCTCTAAATGGCACATACACAATCCATGTCTCAAGGCTTAAAAATCCTTATTCAACCTGTCTCCTCCCCTTCATCTACACTGATCAGTCTGGTCAGACCTGGTCAGTCTATGTCATGGAACGAGCAGGTGTTCTTAATGTTTTGTCCACTCAGTGTGTAGTCAATGTTAGTTTTCAGCATTGGATGAATCTATTGTCAGTTTTTCAGCCAATAACCAACTTTGTTCCTCTAGGTGCTAGGTGACCTGAGAGCTGACAACCAGCGACTGAAAGATGAGAACGGAGCGCTGATCAGGGTCATCAGTAAGCTTTCCAAATAGACGAGAGAGGACGAGAGAGAGAGAGAGAGAGAGAGAGAGAGAGAGAGAGAGAGAGAGAGAGAGAGAGGACGAGAGAGAGAGAGGACGAGAGAGAGAGAGGACGAGAGAGAGAGAGAGAGAGAGACGAGAGAGAGAGAGAGGACGAGAGAGCGCCAACAGGGATGCCCCCCTGCTTCCTCCCATCATCCACTCCTCCTAGTGCCAAAGAATGAGAGAGAGGTGGGGGCAGACTAGCAGATGAAAAGCAACAGCAGAATGTGGTAATCTGACCTGATTGTGACGTCTCTTAGTCCTCCTGACCATTCGCTGTGGCTTGTTGTGTGTGCCTTATGCCCACTTTGAGGACAACCATGACAACTGTGGTGTGTGTGCCTTATGCCCACCCCCCACACACACACGACACGACACACCCCACCATGCACATTGGACCAGTCCAAGGCATCTTGTTCCCTTTACATAGCTCTCCCACTTAGTATGTATTTGTTTTGCGACCACATTCACACAACCTTTTCCACCAAGCCACTCCACTATTAACTACTGATCTCAGTCACTCCCACTCAAACTATCCTACCCACAAATACGCTCCTTGACATCGACTCCATCCAGACCCTGGATCCATACCGTAGACATCCAGACCCTGGATCCATACCGTAGACATCCAGACCCTGGATCCATACCGTAGACATCCAGACCCTGGATCCATACCGTAGACATCCAGACCCTGGATCCATACCGTAGACATCCAGACCCTGGATCCATACCGTAGACATCCAGACCCTGGATCCATACCGTAGACATCCAGACCCTGGATCCATACCGTGAACATCCAGACCCTGGATCCATACCGTAGACATCCAGACCCTGGATCCATACCGTAGACATCCAGACCCTGGATCCATACCGTAGACATCCAGACCCTGGATCCATACCGTAGACATCCAGACCCTGGATCCATACCGTAGACACAGCATCCATACATACAGCTAAACAGAAACCAGCACCTTTCATAACAGTTTGGGCCTGTTTCCCGGACAGAGATTAAGCCTAGTCCAGACCTAATGGAGCGTTATGCGTTGCATTGAACAAGCCCACGACTAGAGGGGATCTACACATCCCACACCTGGGAATACTGCCGCTGTCTGGGAAACCATCCCACACCCATGAGCCTCTTTAATCTGGTAGTGTCATTCCACATCCATGAGCCTCTTTAATCTGGTAGTGTCATTCCACATCCATGTGTTTAACCCACCACTCCTCCTCCTCACACACTACTGTTAAAGTCTACATCCCAAATGCCACCCTATCCAATATGTAGTGGATTACTTTAGGGCTCTAGTCAAAAGTAGTGCACTAAATAGGGAATTAGGGTGCCTTTTGGGACGTTTCCAGACCACAGACACACTCCATGCTCCTTTAAATGACCACAGACAGAGCAGTCTGTTGACCACTGCACTTTACTTACAATCAGGCAGGCAAAGTTAAGCGATCACAGATCAGTGCAGCACCAGGCAAAGTTAAGCGATCACAGATCGGTGAGGCTTCGCCACCATCCTGTACAAGTCATACTGTACAAAACAGCTCCTCTCCTACACGAATCTGCATCCCAACAATCTCTCCTTTCTCCTGACTGACTAAAAGTATTGTGGTGTGCAGGCGTGGGCTTCAGGGGGTTTCACCATGTTCTTTGTACCGGGATGCATGAGGACTCCCTCCTCAGGTTTCTATTGGCTAAGAGAGAGAGGGGGAGCTAGTTTATCACCTCAGTCCTGATGATAGAATCTTGTTGTTCTGGAAAAGCCTATATGCTATGCATTGTTTTTAATTATTATTATCGTGATAAAATATTATTTTCATATTTTTTACATTTATCTGATGTTAATCTCTCCCGCTTTGAAAGGGAGGCAAATTGTTGGTTATCTATATTATATTACACATGTATAAATAAATAATATTAGTCATGAATGAATAATAATAACCTTCAGAAGGTCATTCCATGTATTCTTCTTCCCCCCACCATGTTGGTCTAATGTATTAAATGATGACGGAACCTAATAAAGGATTTGTGTGTCTGCATCCAGTGTTTGATTTCTGTGTCTGTTTCCAGGGGTTGACTGTGTGTCTGTATCCAGGGGTTGACTGTGTGTCTGCATTCAGTGTTTGATTTCTGTGTCTGTTTCCAGGGGTTGACTGTGTGTCTGTATCCAGGGGTTGACTGTGTGTCTGCATTCAGTGTTTGATTTAATTCTGTGTCTGTTTCCAGGGGTTGACTGTGTGTCTGTATCCAGGGGTTGACTGTGTGTCTGTATCCAGGGGTTGACTGTGTGTCTGCATTCAGTGTTTGATTTAATTCTGTGTCTGTTTCCAGGGGTTGACTGTGTGTCTGTATCCAGGGGCTGACTGTGTGTCTGCATCCAGGGGTTGACTGTGTGTCTGTATCCAGGGGTTGACTGTGTGTCTATCCAGGGGTTGACTGTGTGTCTGTATTCAGGGGTTGACGGTAGGTCTGTATCCAGGGGTTGACTGTGTGTCTGTATCCAGGGGTTGACTGTGTGTCTGTATCCAGGGGTTGACGGTCTGTCTGTATCCAGGGGTTGACTGTCTGTCTGTATCCAGGGGTTGACTGTGTGTCTGTATCCAGGGGTTGACTGTGTGTCTGCATCCAGTGTTTGATTTAATTCTGTGTCTGCATCCAGGGGTTGACTGTGTGTCTGTATCCAGGGGTTGACTGTGTGTCTGTATCCAGGGGTTGACTGTGTGTCTGTATCCAGGGGTTGACTGTGTGTCTGTATCCAGGGGTTGACGGTGTGTCTGTATCCAGGGGTTGACTGTGTGTCTGTATCCAGGGGTTGACGGTGTGTCTGTATCCAGGGGTTGACGGTGTGTCTGTATCCAGGGGTTGACGGTGTGTCTGTATCCAGTGGTTGACTGTGTGTCTGTATCCAGGGGTTGACTGTGTGTCTGTATCCAGGGGTTGACGGTGTGTCTGTATCCAGGGGTTGACGGTGTGTCTGTATCCAGGGGTTGACTGTGTGTCTGTATCCAGGGGTTGACTGTGTGTCTGTATCCAGGGGTTGACGGTGTGTCTGTATCCAGTGGTTGACTGTGTGTCTGTATCCAGTGGTTGACTGTCTGTATCCAGGGGTTGACGGTGTGTCTGTATCCAGGGGTTGACGGTGTGTCTGTATCCAGTGGTTGACGGTGTGTCTGTATCCAGTGGTTGACTGTGTGTCTGTATCCAGGGGTTGACGGTGTGTCTGTATCCAGTGGTTGACTGTGTGTCTGTATCCAGTGGTTGACTGTCTGTATCCAGTGGTTGACTGTGTGTCTGTATCCAGTGGTTGACTGTCTGTATCCAGTGGTTGACTGTGTGTCTGTATCCAGTGGTTGACTGTCTGTATCCAGTGGTTGACTGTGTGTCTGTATCCAGTGGTTGACTGTCTGTATCCAGGGGTTGACTGTCTGTATCCAGGGGTTGACTGTGTGTCTGTATCCAGGGGTTGACTGTGTGTCTGTATCCAGGGGTTGACTGTGTGTCTGTATCCAGGGGTTGACTGTGTGTCTGTATCCAGGGGTTGACTGTCTGTATCCAGTGGTTGACTGTCTGTATCCAGGGGTTGACTGTCTGTATCCAGTGGTTGACTGTCTGTATCCAGGGGTTGACTGTCTGTATCCAGGGGTTGACTGTCTGTATCCAGTGGTTGACTGTGTGTCTGTATCCAGTGGTTGACTGTCTGTATCCAGGGGTTGACTGTCTGTATCCAGGGGTTGACTGTCTGTATCCAGGGGTTGACTGTCTGTATCCAGTGGTTGACTGTCTGTATCCAGGGGTTGACTGTCTGTATCCAGTGGTTGACTGTCTGTATCCAGTGGTTGACTGTGTGTCTGTATCCAGTGGTTGACTGTCTGTATCCAGGGGTTGACTGTCTGTATCCAGGGGTTGACTGTCTGTATCCAGGGGTTGACTGTGTGTATCCAGTGGTTGACTGTCTGTATCCAGTGGTTGACTGTGTGTCTGTATCCAGTGGTTGACTGTCTGTATCCAGGGTTGACTGTCTGTATCCAGTGGGTTGACTGTCTGTATCCAGGGGTTGACTGTGTGTATCCAGTGGTTGACTGTCTGTATCCAGTGGTTGACTGTCTGTATCCAGGGGTTGACTGTCTGTATCCAGTGGTTGACTGTGTGTCTGTATCCAGTGGTTGACTGTCTGTATCCAGGGGTTGACTGTCTGTATCCAGGGGTTGACTGTCTGTATCCAGGGGTTGACTGTCTGTATCCAGGGGTTGACTGTGTGTGACAGTTGACAGAAGTACGAGGATCCTTTTATTTTCAGGTTTAGTCGAGTCTATCCAGTACTTAGCAAACCATTCCTCTGAGAGTTCAAACGATGTCTCGTGTTTTTTATGAATACTCTTATGTTTGAACAATAATTACTTGGCCTGAATTTGCATGTGAAGGGCTAGTTAATTTCCAGTACAGTACCACGTGATGTACTAGCAGATATAGATATATATATATATATATAGATATATATACACAGTGCTCAAAACATTAAGAACACCTGCTCTTTCTATGACATAAACTGACCAGGTGAAAGCTAGGATCCCTTATTGATGTCCCCTGTTAAAGCCACTTTAAAATCAGTGTAGATGAAGGGTAGAAAATACAGATTGTTTTTATGTCTTGAGACAGTTGAGACATGGGTTGTGTATGAGTGCCATTCAGAGGGTGAACGGGCAAGACATTGAACGTATCCATATCCATAACCCCGTTCAAAAGGCACATATTGAAGTGCCTTTTGAACGGGGTTATGGTAGTAGGTGCCAGGGGTACCGGTTTGTGTCAAGAACTGCAACGCTGCTGGGTTTTTCACACTCAACAGTTTCCCCGTGTGTATCAAGAATGGTCCACCGACCCAAAGGACATCCAGCCAACTTGACACAGCTGTGGGGAAGCATTGGAGTCAACATGGACCAGCATCCCTGTGTCCAAAATGGCAACCTATTCCCTGTAGTGCACAACTTTACAGGGCTCTGGTCAAAAGTAGTGCACTATATAGGGAATAGGGTGCCATTTGGTATGCACATAAGTGTGCAAGTAGTTCTGTGACCTTTAAGGTCTGCCTGGCTGGTTCAGGATGTTCATGCTAACATTGATGACTCCATTGCCAAAAGATGCACATCAATCTGCCTTACGTTGTCTGGAAGTTTAGAGTCTTCTGTTGTCTCTCTCTCTCTCTCCACACACTCCAAGCCCCCCACCCTGTCAGTGCGCCCTGCTGGCGTGCCTGTTAGCCAGATGTCCCACATCACCAGAAGAGCTGGAATAGTGACCACAGAGGAGGAGAGGACAGAGTGTGTGTAGTCATTTCAGCCTAAATTGTTGATCAGAGGAATGTTGTCATCGTTTGATTACCCCGACAGTTGCAAGGTCAAGCTTACTTCTTGCAAAATTGCATCTCCAAGACTTACTGCAAGTGTAAGGGTCTGTTTCCCTTAAACCTAGTCCTGGACTAAATACCATGCTCACACGAGCATCTCTATTGTAATTGCTTTTTAGTCCAGAACTAGGTTTAATCTGTGTCTGGGAAACCAGCCCATCGTGTTTTATATAGGCTCAAAGAAGGCAGGGACCCTAAGACGTTTTTGGCGACATACTGTAGGTTCCCATCCATACATAACACATACACACTGGTTCCATCCCCATCCATACATAACACATACACACTGGTTCCATCCCCATCCATACATAACACATACACACTGGTTCCATCCCCATCCATACATAACACATACACACTGGTTCCATCCCCATCCATACATAACACATACACACTGGTTCCATCCCCGTCCATGAGTAACACACTGGTTCCATCCATCCATCCATCCATGAGTAACACACTGGTTCCATCCCCATCCATACATAACACATACACACTGGTTCCATCCCCGTCCATGAGTAACACACTGGTTCCATCCATCCATCCATCCATCCATCCATCCATGAGTAACACACTGGTTCCATCCCCATCCATACATAACACAAACACACTGGTTCCATCCCCGTCCATGAGTAACACACTGGTTCCATCCATCCATCCATCCATCCATGAGTAACACACTGGTTCCATCCATCCATCCATCCATCCATTAGTAACACTATGGTTCCATCCATCCATCCATGAGTAACACTATGGTTCCATCCATCCATGAGTAACACTATGGTTCCATCCATCCATCCATGAGTAGCACTATGGTTCCATCCATCCATCCATGAGTAACACTATGGTTCCATCCATCCATCAATGAGTAACACACTGGTTCCATCCATCCATGAGTAACACTATGGTTCCATCCATCCATGAGTAGCACTATGGTTCCATCCATCCATCCATGAGTAACACTATGGTTCCATCCATCCATCCATCCTTGAGTAACACTATGGTTCCATCCATCCATCCATGAGTAACACTATGGTTCCATCCATCCATCCATCCATGAGTAACACTATGGTTCCATCCATCCATGAGTAACACTATGGTTCCATCCATCCATCCATGAGTAACACTTTGGTTCCATCCATCCATCCATGAGTAGCACTATGGTTCCATCCATCCATCCATGAGTAACACTATGGTTCCATCCATCCATCCATGAGTAACACTTTGGTTCCATCCATCCATCCATGAGTAACACTATGGTTCCATCCATCCATCCATGAGTAACACTATGGTTCCATCCATCCATCCATCCATGAGTAGCACTATGGTTCCATCCATCCATCCATGAGTAACACTATGGTTCCATCCATCCATGAGTAACACTATGGTTCCATCCATCCATGAGTAACACTATGGTTCCATCCATCCATCCATGAGTAACACTATGGTTCCATCCATCCATGAGTAACACTATGGTTCCATCCATCCATCCATGAGTAACACTTTGGTTCCATCCATCCATCCATGAGTAGCACTATGGTTCCATCCATCCATCCATGAGTAACACTATGGTTCCATCCATCCATCCATGAGTAACACTATGGTTCCATCCATCCATCCATGAGTAGCACTATGGTTCCATCCATCCATCCATGAGTAACACTATGGTTCCATCCATCCATGAGTAACACTTTGGTTCCATCCATCCATCCATGAGTAACACTATGGTTCCATCCATCCATCCATGAGTAACACTATGGTTCCGTCCATCCATCCATCCATGAGTAGCACTATGGTTCCATCCATCCATCCATGAGTAACACTATGGTTCCATCCATCCATGAGTAACACTTTGGTTCCATCCATCCATCCATGAGTAACACTATGGTTCCATCCATCCATCCATGAGTAACACTATGGTTCCATCCATCCATGAGTAACACTTTGGTTCCATCCATCCATCCATGAGTAACACTATGGTTCCATCCATCCATCCATGAGTAACACTATGGTTCCATCCATCCATCCATGAGTAACACTATGGTTCCATCCATCCATCCATGAGTAACACTATGGTTCCATCCATCCATCCATGAGTAACACTATGGTTCCATCCATCCATCCATGAGTAACACTATGGTTCCATCCATCCATCCATGAGTAACACTATGGTTCCATCCATCCATCCATCCATGAGTAACACTATGGTTCCATCCATCCATGAGTAACACTATGGTTCCATCCATCCATCCATCCATGAGTAACACTATGGTTCCATCCATCCATCCATGAGTAACACTATGGTTCCATCCATCCATCCATGAGTAACACTATGGTTCCATCCATCCATCCATGAGTAACACTATGGTTCCATCCATCCATCCATGAGTAACACTATGGTTCCATCCATCCATCCATGAGTAACACTATGGTTCCATCCATCCATCCATGAGTAACACTATGGTTCCATCCATCCATCCATGAGTAACACTATGGTTCCATCCATCCATCCATGAGTAACACTATGGTTCCATCCATCCATCCATGAGTAACACTATGGTTCCATCCATCCATCCATCCTTGAGTAACACTATGGTTCCATCCATCCATCCATCCATGAGTAACACTAGGGTTCCATCCATCCATGAGTAACACTAGGGTTCCATCCATCCATGAGTAACACTATGGTTCCATCCATCCATCCATGAGTAACACTATGGTTCCATCCATCCATCCATGAGTAACACTATGGTTCCATCCATCCATGAGTAACACTATGGTTCCATCCATCCATGAGTAACACTTTGGTTCCATCCATCCATCCATGAGTAACACTATGGTTCCATCCATCCATCCATGAGTAACACTATGGTTCCATCCATCCATCCATGAGTAGCACTATGGTTCCATCCATCCATCCATGAGTAACACTATGGTTCCATCCATCCATGAGTAACACTTTGGTTCCATCCATCCATCCATGAGTAACACTATGGTTCCATCCATCCATCCATGAGTAACACTATGGTTCCATCCATCCATCCATCCATGAGTAACACTATGGTTCCATCCATCCATCCATGAGTAACACTATGGTTCCATCCATCCATCCATGAGTAACACTATGGTTCCATCCATCCATCCATGAGTAACACTATGGTTCCATCCATCCATGAGTAACACTATGGTTCCATCCATCCATCCATGAGTAACACTATGGTTCCATCCATCCATCCATGAGTAGCACTATGGTTCCATCCATCCATCCATGAGTAACACTATGGTTCCATCCATCCATCCATGAGTAACACTTTGGTTCCATCCATCCATCCATGAGTAACACTATGGTTCCATCCATCCATCCATGAGTAACACTATGGTTCCATCCATCCATCCATCCATGAGTAGCACTATGGTTCCATCCATCCATCCATGAGTAACACTATGGTTCCATCCATCCATCCATGAGTAACACTATGGTTCCATCCATCCATCCATGAGTAACACTATGGTTCCATCCATCCATCCATGAGTAACACTATGGTTCCATCCATCCATCCATATGAGTAACACTATTGGTTCCATCCATCCATCCATGAGTAACACTATGGTTCCATCCATCCATCCATGAGTAACACTATGGTTCCATCCATCCATCCATGAGTAACACTATGGTTCCATCCATCCATCCATGAGTAACACTATGGTTCCATCCATCCATCCATCCATGAGTAACACTATGGTTCCATCCATCCATGAGTAACACTATGGTTCCATCCATCCATCCATCCATGAGTAACACTATGGTTCCATCCATCCATGAGTAACACTATGGTTCCATCCATCCATCCATGAGTAACACTATGGTTCCATCCATCCATCCATGAGTAACACTATGGTTCCATCCATCCATCCATGAGTAACACTATGGTTCCATCCATCCATCCATGAGTAGCACTATGGTTCCATCCATCCATCCATGAGTAACACTATGGTTCCATCCATCCATCCATGAGTAACACTATGGTTCCATCCATCCATGAGTAACACTATGGTTCCATCCATCCATCCATGAGTAACACTATGGTTCCATCCATCCATCCATGAGTAACACTATGGTTCCATCCATCCATCCATGAGTAACACTATGGTTCCATCCATCCATCCATGAGTAACACTTTGGTTCCATCCATCCATCCATGAGTAGCACTATGGTTCCATCCATCCATCCATGAGTTACACTATGGTTCCGGCCATCCATCCATGAGTAACACTATGGTTCCATCCATCCATCCATGAGTAACACTATGGTTCCATCCATCCATGAGTAACACTATGGTTCCATCCATCCATGAGTAACACTATGGTTCCATCCATCCATCCATGAGTAACACTATGGTTCCTTCCATCCATGAGTAACACTATGGTTCCATCCATCCATCCATGAGTAACACTATGGTTCCATCCATCCATCCATGAGTAACACTATGGTTCCATCCATCCATCCATGAGTAACACTTTGGTTCCATCCATCCATGAGTAGCACTATGGTTCCATCCATCCATCCATGAGTTACACTATGGTTCCATCCATCCATCCATGAGTAACACTATGGTTCCATCCATCCATGAGTAACACTATGGTTCCATCCATCCATCCATGAGTAACACTATGGTTCCATCCATCCATCCATGAGTTACACTATGGTTCCATCCATCCATCCATGAGTAACACTATGGTTCCATCCATCCATGAGTAACACTATGGTTCCATCCATCCATCCATGAGTAACACTATGGTTCCATCCATCCATCCACCCATGAGTAACACTATGGTTCCATCCATCCATCCATGAGTAACACTATGGTTCCATCCATCCATCCATGAGTAACACTATGGTTCCATCCATCCATCCATGAGTAACACTATGGTTCCATCCATCCATCCATCCATGAGTAACACTATGGTTCCATCCATCCATGAGTAACACTATGGTTCCATCCATCCATCCATGAGTAACACTATGGTTCCATCCATCCATCCATGAGTAACACTATGGTTCCATCCATCCATCCATCCATGAGTAACACTATGGTTCCATCCATCCATCCATGAGTAACACTATTTTTCCATCCATCCATCCATCCATGAGTAACACTATGGTTCCATCCATCCATCCATCCATGAGTAACACTATGGTTCCATCCATCCATCCATGAGTAACACTATGGTTCCATCCATCCATCCATGAGTAACACTTTGGTTCCATCCATCCATCCATGAGTAGCACTATGGTTCCATCCATCCATCCATGAGTTACACTATGGTTCCGGCCATCCATCCATGAGTAACACTATGGTTCCATCCATCCATCCATGAGTAACACTATGGTTCCATCCATCCATGAGTAACACTATGGTTCCATCCATCCATGAGTAACACTATGGTTCCATCCATCCATCCATGAGTAACACTATGGTTCCTTCCATCCATGAGTAACACTATGGTTCCATCCATCCATCCATGAGTAACACTATGGTTCCATCCATCCATCCATGAGTAACACTATGGTTCCATCCATCCATCCATGAGTAACACTTTGGTTCCATCCATCCATGAGTAGCACTATGGTTCCATCCATCCATCCATGAGTTACACTATGGTTCCATCCATCCATCCATGAGTAACACTATGGTTCCATCCATCCATGAGTAACACTATGGTTCCATCCATCCATCCATGAGTAACACTATGGTTCCATCCATCCATCCATGAGTTACACTATGGTTCCATCCATCCATCCATGAGTAACACTATGGTTCCATCCATCCATGAGTAACACTATGGTTCCATCCATCCATCCATGAGTAACACTATGGTTCCATCCATCCATCCATGAGTAACACTATGGTTCCATCCATCCATCCATGAGTAACACTATGGTTCCATCCATCCATCCATGAGTAACACTATGGTTCCATCCATCCATCCATGAGTAACACTATGGTTCCATCCATCCATCCATCCATGAGTAACACTATGGTTCCATCCATCCATGAGTAACACTATGGTTCCATCCATCCATCCATGAGTAACACTATGGTTCCATCCATCCATCCATGAGTAACACTATGGTTCCATCCATCCATCCATCCATGAGTAACACTATGGTTCCATCCATCCATCCATGAGTAACACTATTTTTCCATCCATCCATCCATCCATGAGTAACACTATGGTTCCATCCATCCATCCATCCATGAGTAACACTATGGTTCCATCCATCCATGAGTAACACTATGGTTCCGTCCATCCATCCATCCATGAGTAACACTATGGTTCCATCCATCCATCCATGAGTAACACTATGGTTCCATCCATCCATCCATCCATGAGTAACACTATAGTTCCATCCATCCATCCATGAGTAACACTATGGTTCCATCCATCCATCCATGAGTAACACTATGGTTCCATCCATCCATCCATGAGTAACACTATGGTTCCATCCATCCATCCATCCATGAGTAACACTATGGTTCCATCCATCCATCCATCCATGAGTAACACTATGGTTCCATCCATCCATGAGTAACACTATGGTTCCGTCCATCCATCCATCCATGAGTAACACTATGGTTCCATCCATCCATCCATGAGTAACACTATGGTTCCATCCATCCATGAGTAACACTATGGTTCCATCCATCCATCCATGAGTAACACTATGGTTCCATCCATCCATCCATCCATGAGTAACACTATGGTTCCATCCATCCATGAGTAACACTATGGTTCCATCCATCCATGAGTAACACTATGGTTCCATCCATCCATCCATGAGTAACACTATGGTTCCATCCATCCATCCATCCATGAGTAACACTATGGTTCCATCCATCCATGAGTAACACTATGGTTCCGTCCATCCATCCATCCATGAGTAACACTATGGTTCCATCCATCCATCCATGAGTAACACTATGGTTCCATCCATCCATGAGTAACACTATGGTTCCATCCATCCATCCATGAGTAACACTATGGTTCCATCCATCCATCCATCCATGAGTAACACTATGGTTCCATCCATCCATGAGTAACACTATGGTTCCGTCCATCCATCCATCCATGAGTAACACTATGGATCCATCCATCCATCCATGAGTAACACTATGGTTCCATCCATCCATCCATCCATGAGTAACACTATGGTTCCATCCATCCATCCATCCATGAGTAACACTATGGTTCCATCCATCCATGAGTAACACTATGGTTCCATCCATCCATCCATGAGTAACACTATGGTTCCATCCATCCATCCATGAGTAACACTATGGTTCCATCCATCCATGAGTAACACTATGGTTCCATCCATCCATCCATGAGTAACACTATGGTTCCATCCATCCATCCATGAGTAACACTATGGTTCCATCCATCCATCCATCCATGAGTAACACTATTTTTCCATCCATCCATCCATGAGTAACACTATGGTTCCATCCATCCATCCGTCCATCCATCCATGAGTAACACTATGGTTCCATCCATCCATCCATGAGTAACACTATGGTTCCGTCCATCCATGAGTAACACTATGGTTCCATCCATCCATCCATCCATGAGTAACACTATGGTTCCGTCCATCCATGAGTAACACTATGGTTCCGTCCATCCATGAGTAACACTATGGTTCCATCCATCCATCCATGAGTAACACTATGGTTCCGTCCATCCATCCATCCATGAGTAACACTATGGTTCCGTCCATCCATCCATCCATGAGTAACACTATGGTTCCATCCATCCATCCATCCATGAGTAACACTATGGTTCCATCCATCCATCCATGAGTAACACTATGGTTCCATCCATCCATGAGTAACACTATGGTTCCATCCATCCATGAGTAACACTATGGTTCCATCCATCCATCCATGAGTAACACTATGGTTCCGTCCATCCATCCATCCATCCATCCATGAGTAACACTATGGTTCCATCCATCCATCCATCCATCCATCCATCCATGAGTAACACTATGGTTCCATCCATCCATCCATGAGTAACACTATGGTTCCATCCATCCATGAGTAACACTATGGTTCCATCCATCCATCCATGAGTAACACTATGGTTCCGTCCATCCATCCATGAGTAACACTATGGTTCCGTCCATCCATCCATCCATGAGTAACACTATGGTTCCATCCATCCATGAGTAACACTATGGTTCCATCCATCCATCCATCCATCCATGAGTAACACTATGGTTCCATCCATCCATGAGTAACACTATGGTTCCGTCCATCCATCCATGAGTAACACTATGGTTCCGTCCATCCATCCATCCATGAGTAACACTATGGTTCCATCCATCCATCCATGGGCACCAGTCATTCAGTATTTAGCCCATTCCCAGACAGAGATAGACAGAGAATAAGAGAGAGATAGAGAGAATGCTAGTTCCAACTATGTGTGCTGTGCTGCGAGCAGCTAGAGTAGAGAGAGAGAAAGGCAGATAGTCCCGTCTGACCTCTGTCCTCTCCTGTAGGAATATTGCTGCTGACATCAAGCTGAGCTCCTCATATAGTAGGCCTGGCTGACTCAGCTCCTCACAAGGTAGGCCTGGCTGACTCAGCTCCTCATAAAGTAGGCCTGGCTGACTCAGCTCTTCACAAGGTATGCCTGGCTGGCTCAGCTCCTCATAAAGTAGGCCTGGCTGACTAAGCTCCTCATAAAGTAGGCCTGACTGGCCTAGGCTCTCCTCTTTCTAAATATCCATCCAGTCTGAGAAAGACTGAGTGAGAGAGAGGAAAGGAACAGGGGGGGAAGAGAGAGAAGCGGATGGATTGCAGCCTTTTATGGGCAAAGCACTGCTTTTCCCAGGGTTTGTGGCTTTCACCCACGGCAAGCAGCCAGCCAGCCAACAGAGGACAAACAGCCCCCTGGCGACATCTAGTGGTAGACCTGTGACAGTGTTGGATTTCAGATGTACTGTATTTGCTTGGTTCAAATCCATCCCTTCAAATTCCCAACCATATTTTCCCACAAACCTAAATCCAATCCGCGGCCTAGGGATCCTGTCCCGGTACCTAGTGAGCAAAACCTGGTTGAAAAGACGTCCGGATGATGTATTTTTATGACATCTTATTCTGCTCGCAAACTGGTTTGAAATGGACGTTTTCTTTTACAGATTTTTACTGACCAAAATATTACGTATTTTTCTGACAGCTACGCAACCAGTTGGTCATAATTGTGACCTCTGTCTGACCAGTTTGGGGCGGCAGGGTAGCCTAGTGGTTAGAGCAGTAACCGAAAGGTTGCAAGTTCAATTCCCCGAGCTGACAAGGTACAAATCTGTCATTGAAAATAAGAATTTGTTCTTAATTGCAATTCTGAAGTCTAATACATCCACAGTGCGATATCAAGTGATTTGCCATTTTTTTGCCAAAGTTTAACTAATCGTCTTTTGTTTCATTTATAAAACAATAGTATAAACAGTATTAACCATTATCTAGTACCAATATGGCATGATTCCACTATTGGTATGTTTGAATCAGTTCCAATGCAGAATTTTTATTTTGAAGGCGAACTGCAAATTCCACTTGTGAAAAATCATTTATTGTTGGCTAGCTTCACATAGGTGGCGCTGGCAGTGCCTGTTGATGAAAAATGACTCATCTTCAGAAGACCTGATTTTCCGAGTGGAGGCATGCATCAAAAACTTGGGTTAGCTGGCTGCTACAAATATATTTGCTAGCTATACATCTGATTGATAAAATGTATAAGGTGCAATATGCCGAAACCACTTCACCATTTCCTATTTGCTAAAATTCTAATATTTTGCCTATTAGAATAATTGTACCATCTAAATCGCTGTGAAATATATATTTTCAATAACCCCAAAATATTGTATTTTCAGCTGTTTGAAGCTGGTGTACGAAACCTAAAGTAAAAGATTAAAAAAAAAAAATGTAAGAAGGAAGCATAGAAATAGCACACAGAACAGATCTACCACTTCTTAGACTTGCTTTCAATGAGAATCACAGATCTATAATTCACATTTATATTAGTGATGTTATAGTCGATAATAGAGCTATGCTAGTGTGCTGATCCCTGTATCACTTTATCCGAAGCACGTGATCATTAACGTCGGAAGCTTTGTTTTGTCGAACAACCCACCCGATTGGTTTGGTAGAAGACAAAAAGGCTACACTGCACACGCACAACGGGATGTCATCTTTAATAATTTGTCTGCTCTAAATTATTTTCACCAGCAGATGGCCACTGGTGTACACTGTGTTGATCAAATCCTCGAGTAATTAACCTGTTTTCGACACAAGTGGCTGGAAAACCTCAATGCTTCAGGAAAGCTTCGTTTTCCCCATCACTCATTTCTATGTGAATTGGGTCAGATCGCCCTCAAAATTACATATTGCAGCTTTAACTAGCCAGCGATCTTGAAGCTGCTAGCTAACCTTAGCTAACTCCCACAATCAGAGTTCACTTTAGCTAGCTAGATGGAATGTAGCTAGGTTACTAACAAAGAACAACTAGCTATATAACTGGTAGCTATATTTTGAAGCGTGTTACTTTCTAGTTAACACTTTCTGTCAAACTAGTTTGTTCCCTGTTTATTGATGCATTGGCTGTGCTGTTTTCATATCATTTGGATGATTAGGGGGCTTGTGCACATTTACATGAACGTTTCATTAGGTAGTTAGCCAAGTTGTGTTAACTGTGTCAACTAACCTCCAGATGAGCTTCAATACCATACAACTTAAATGCAAGTAAAACTAAATGTATGCTCTTCAACCGATCGCTGCCCACACCCTGCCCGCCCGTCCAGCATCACTACTCTGGACGGTTCTGACTTAGAATATGTGGACAACTATAAATACCTTGGTGTCTAGCTAGACTGTAAACTCTCTTTCCAGACTCACATCAAACATCTCCAATCCGAAATTAAATCTAGAATCGGCTTCCTATTTCGCAACAAAGCATCCTTCACTCATGCTGCCAAACATACCCTCGTAAAACGGACTATCCTACCGATCCTCGACTTCGGCGATGTAATTTATAAAATAGCCTCCAACACTCTACTCAGCAAATTGGATGCAGTCTATCACAGTGCCATCCATTTTGTCACCAAAGCCCCATATTGTTAAGGCTGTGGTTCCGTTAGTGAAAAGAGTCAGGCGCAGGAGGGTTGAGATGCGTGTAAAGGTGATTTAATTCGACCACCATACCCAAATGCAAACAAACACTGGCGTGGCAAACTACCAACACAATCAGAATAACGGGCGAACAAAAACAACCCAGAACAACGAAAACAAATGCCAGCCCTCAGTAACACAGACTGAGAAAAACACATAACAAATAGCAATCACGCACAATGGGAAGAAGGGAAGGAATATAACAGGGGCGTGATGGGGAGAAAATGAACAACAGGTGTGTTACAATCAAGACAAAACCAACAGACACACGAAAAGGGGAGCGGTGATGGTTAGAAAACCTGTGACGTCGACCGCCCTGAACACCGCCCGAACAAGAAGAGGGACCGACTTCGGCGGAAGTCGTGACACATATACTACCCACCACTGCGACCTGTATGCTCTCGTTGGCTGTCCCTCGCTTAATATTCGTTGCCATACCCACTGGCTGCAGGTCATCTATAAGTCTTTGCTAGGTAAAGCCCCGCCTTATCTCAGCTCACTGGTCACCATAGCAGCACGCGCTCCAGCAGGTACAATGAGCGAAAAAAGTATTTGATGCCCTGCTGATTTTGTACGTTTGCCCACTGACAAAGAAATGATCAGTCTATAATTTTAATGGTAGGTTTATTTGAACAGTGAGAGACAGAATAACACCAAAAAATCCAGAAAACCGCATGTGAAAAATGTTATAAATTGATTTGCATTTTAATGAGGGAAATAAGTATTTGACCCCTCTGCAAAACATGACTTAGTACTTGGTGGCCAAACCCTTGTTGGCAATCACAGAGGTCAGACGTGTCTTGTAGTTGTCCATCAGGTTTGCACACATCTCAGGAGGGATTTTGAAAAAGTAGAAAAACATGTTGACTTAACCTCCTTGTAGAGAAACGCCAATGCCATCCTCCTCTCCTTTCATGTTGCCGAAACGGTCTAGCACTCTGTCATACAGCACACGCTTTTAGTTGTTGTTGTCCTAGACTACCTGGCTCAAACGCTTGCTCGCTAGCCTAACCTCCTTTCATGGGCAGTGCTGAGCCAGTTAGTTAACATTAGCCTACTACATCTAGCTACACATTGAACTTCCATCCTCTCAGATCAGGGGCACAAAAATTGAATTTATGGTTGGATCAGAATCGTTGTTATAATCATTGGCCAGTACAGTGATTGAAGCAAAACCACAAGTCCCAATCCCCATCTCCATCCGTGGCTAATTTTGGAAAAGTCTGATTTTAGCTAGCTAGCCACCGGAGGACAACGACACAACGAGATGCAACAATTGAAGTTTTTTTTCTATCAATAATGATATTTGGCTTTTGAAGTGATTGGTCTGAAGCCAGATTCCCTTGACACTTTTTTTTGGAACATCCACAGCTGAGTTAGCTCAGTTTAGCTCAACGCTGATGGGCTATTATTGAATATAGGGAGGTGGGGATAGGTGGAGGTGGAGGTGGAGGGGAGGAGGGAGGGAGGTGGGGATGGGTGAGGACATGGCCAGGTGTGCAGCATGTTTAGCTGAGGGCAGTGGTTAGACTCATGCACTCAACTTGAACAGTATAATGTTTGTCCTTGGAGGGTTTTCTGGACGAGCAACATATCTGACAACAGGCTGGCCTGCACTCTGTTGGTCTTTTGGTGTAGTGGAACGGGACACAACAATTGCCTGGCTGTCACTCTGTTGGTCTTTTGGTGTAGTGGAGCGAGACACAACAATTGCCTGGCTGTCACTGTGTTTTGTCTTTTGGTGTAGTGGAACGGGACACAACAATTGCCTGGCTGTCACTGTGTTTTGTATTTTGGTGTAGTGGAGCGAGACACAACAATTGCCTGGCTGTCACTCTGTTGGTCTTGACAATTGCCTGGCTGTCACTGTGTTTTGTATTTTGGTGTAGTGGAGCGAGACACAACAATTGCCTGGCTGTCACTCTGTTGGTCTTGACAATTGCCTGGCTGTCACTGTGTTTTGTATTTTGGTGTAGTGGAGCGAGACACAACAATTGCCTGGCTGTCACTCTGTTGGTCTTGACAATTGCCTGGCTGTCACTGTGTTGGTCTTTTGGTGTAGTGGAGCGAGACACAACAATTGCCTGGCTGTCACTGTGTTGGTCTTGACAATTGCCTGGCTGTCACTGTGTTGGTCTTTTGGTGTAGTGGAGCGAGACACAACAATTGCCTGGCTGTCACTGTGTTTTGTATTTTTGGTGTAGTGGAGCGAGACACAACAATTGCCTGGCTGTCACTGTGTTGGTCTTTGGTGTAGTGGAGCGAGACACAACAATTGCCTGGCTGTCACTGTTGGTCTTGACAATTGCCTGGCTGTCACTGTGTTGGTCTTGACAATTGCCTGGCTGTCACTCTGTTGGTCTTGACAATTGCCTGGCTGTCACTGTGTTGGTCTTTGGTGTAGTGGAGCGAGACACAACAATTGCCTGGCTGTCACTGTGTTGGTCTTTTTGGTGTAGTGGAGCGAGACACAACAATTGCCTGGCTGTCACTGTGTTTTGGTCTTTGGTGTAGTGGAGCGACACAACAATTGCCTGGCTGTCACTGTGTTGGTATTTTGGTGTAGTGGAGCGAGACACAACAATTGCCTGGCTGTCACTGTGTTTTGTCTTTTGGTGTAGTGGAGCGAGACACAACAATTGCCTGGCTGTCACTGTGTTGGTCTTTGGTGTAGTGGAGCGAGACACAACAATTGCCTGGCTGTCACTGTGTTGGTCTTTTTGGTGTAGTGGAGCGAGACACAACAATTGCCTGGCTGTCACTGTGTTGGTCTGTACTGTGGTGTGTAGTGGAGCGAGACACAACAATTGCCTGGCTGTCACTGTGTTGGTCTCGACAATTGCCTGGCTGTCACTGTGTTTTGTCTTTTGGTGTAGTGGAGCGAGACACAACAATTGCCTGGCTGTCACTCTGTTGGTCTTGACAATTGCCTGGCTGTCACTGTGTTTTGTATTTTGGTGTAGTGGAGCGAGACACAACAATTGCCTGGCTGTCACTGTGTTGGTCTTTTGGTGTAGTGGAGCGGACACAACAATTGCCTGGCTGTCACTGTGTTGGTATTTTGGTGTAGTGGAGCGAGACACAACAATTGCCTGGCTGTCACTCTGTTGGTCTTGACAATTGCCTGGCTGTCACTGTGTTTTGTATTTTGGTGTAGTGGAGCGAGACACAACAATTGCCTGGCTGTCACTGTGTTGGTCTTTTGGTGTAGTGGAGCGAGACACAACAATTGCCTGGCTGTCACTGTGTTGGTCTTGACAATTGCCTGGCTGTCACTGTGTTGGTCTTTTGGTGTAGTGGAACGGGACACAACAATTGCCTGGCTGTCACTGTGTTGGTCTTTTGGTGTAGTGGAGCGAGACACAACAATTGCCTGGCTGTCACTGTGTTGGTCTTTTGGTGTAGTGGAGCGAGACACAACAATTGCCTGGCTGTCACTCTGTTGGTCTGACAATTGCCTGGCTGTCAGTGTTGGGTGTAGTGGAACGACACAACAATTGCCTGGCTGTCACTGTGTTTTGTATTTTGGTGTAGTGGAGCGAGACACAACAATTGCCTGGCTGTCACTGTGTTGGTCTTTTGGTGTAGTGGAGCGAGACACAACAATTGCCTGGCTGTCACTGTGTTTTGTATTTTGGTGTAGTGGAGCGAGACACAACAATTGCCTGGCTGTCACTGTGTTGGTCTTTTGGTGTAGTGGAGCGAGACACAACAATTGCCTGGCTGTCACTGTGTTGGTCTTTGGTGTAGTGGAGCGAGACACAACAATTGCCTGGCTGTCACTGTGTTGGTCTTGACAATTGCCTGGCTGTCACTGTGGTCTTGGACACAACAATTGCCTGGCTGTCACTGTGTTTTGTATTTTGGTGTAGTGGAGCGAGACACAACAATTGCCTGGCTGTCACTGTGTTGGTCTTGACAATTGCCTGGCTGTCACTGTGTTGGTCTTGACAATTGCCTGGCTGTCACTGTGTTGGTCTTTGACACACAACAATTGCCTGGCTGTCACTGTGTTGGTCTTTTGGTGTAGTGGAGCGAGACACAACAATTGCCTGGCTGTCACTGTGTTGGTCTTGACAATTGCCTGGCTGTCACTGTGTTTTGTCTTTTGGTGTAGTGGAGCGAGACACAACAATTGCCTGGCTGTCACTGTGTTGGTCTTTTGTATTTTGGTGTAGTGGAGCGAGACACAACAATTGCCTGGCTGTCACTGTGTTGGTCTTTTGGTGTAGTGGAGCGAGACACAACAATTGCCTGGCTGTCACTCTGTTGGTCTTGACAATTGCCTGGCTGTCACTGTGTTTTGTCTTTGGTGTAGTGGAGCGACACAACAATTGCCTGGCTGTCACTGTGTTGGTCTTTGGTGTAGTGGAGCGAGACACAACAATTGCCTGGCTGTCACTGTGTTGGTCTTTTGGTGTAGTGGAGCGAGACACAACAATTGCCTGGCTGTCACTCTGTTGGTCTTGACAATTGCCTGGCTGTCACTGTGTTGGTCTTTTGGTGTAGTGGACGACACAACAATTGCCTGGCTGTCACTGTGTTGGTCTTTGGTGTAGTGGAGCGAGACACAACAATTGCCTGGCTGTCACTGTGTTGGTCTTTTGGTGTAGTGGAGCGAGACACAACAATTGCCTGGCTGTCACTGTGTTGGTCTTTTGGTGTAGTGGAGCGAGACACAACAATTGCCTGGCTGTCACTGTGTTTTGTATTTTGGTGTAGTGGAGCGAGACACAACAATTGCCTGGCTGTCACTGTGTTGGTCTTTGGTGTAGTGGAGCGAGACACAACAATTGCCTGGCTGTCACTGTGTTGGTCTTTTGGTGTAGTGGAGCGAGACACAACAATTGCCTGGCTGTCACTGTGTTTTGTATTTGGTGTAGTGGAGCGAGACACAACAATTGCCTGGCTGTCACTGTGTTTTGTATTTTGGTGTAGTGGAGCGAGACACAACAATTGCCTGGCTGTCACTGTGTTGGTCTTTTGGTGTAGTGGAGCGAGACACAACAATTGCCTGGCTGTCACTCTGTTGGTCTTTTGGTGTAGTGGAGCGAGACACAACAATTGCCTGGCTGTCACTGTGTTTTGTATTTTGGTGTAGTGGAGCGAGACACAACAATTGCCTGGCTGTCACTGTGTTGGTCTTTTGGTGTAGTGGAGCGAGACACAACAATTGCCTGGCTGTCACTGTGTTGGTCTTTTGGTGTAGTGGGCGAGACACAACAATTGCCTGGCTGTCACTGTGTTTTGTCTTTTGGTGTAGTGGAGCGAGACACAACAATTGCCTGGCTGTCACTGTGTTTTGTATTTTGGTGTAGTGGAGCGAGACACAACAATTGCCTGGCTGTCACTGTGTTGGTCTTTTGGTGTAGTGGAGCGAGACACAACAATTGCCTGGCTGTCACTGTGTTGGTCTTTGGTGTAGTGGAACGGGACACAACAATTGCCTGGCTGTCACTGTGTTTTGTATTTTGGTGTAGTGGAGCGAGACACAACAATTGCCTGGCTGTCACTGTGTTGGTCTTTTGGTGTAGTGGAGCGAGACACAACAATTGCCTGGCTGTCACTGTGTTGGTCTTTTGGTGTAGTGGAGCGAGACACAACAATTGCCTGGCTGTCACTCTGTTGGTCTTGACAATTGCCTGGCTGTCACTGTGTTTTGTCTTTTGGTGTAGTGGAGCGAGACACAACAATTGCCTGGCTGTCACTGTGTTGGTCTTTTGGTGTAGTGGAGCGAGACACAACAATTGCCTGGCTGTCACTGTGTTTGGTCTTTGGTGTAGTGGAGCGAGACACAACAATTGCCTGGCTGTCACTGTGTTTTGTATTTTGGTGTAGTGGAGCGAGACACAACAATTGCCTGGCTGTCACTGTGTTGGTCTTTTGGTGTAGTGGAGCGAGACACAACAATTGCCTGGCTGTCACTGTGTTGGTCTTTTGGTGTAGTGGAGCGAGACACAACAATTGCCTGGCTGTCACTCTGTTGGTCTTGACAATTGCCTGGCTGTCACTGTGTTGGTCTTTTGGTGTAGTGGAGCGAGACACAACAATTGCCTGGCTGTCACTCTGTTGGTCTTGACAATTGCCTGGCTGTCACTGTGTTTTGTCTTTTGGTGTAGTGGAGCGAGACACAACAATTGCCTGGCTGTCACTGTGTTTTGTATTTTGGTGTAGTGGAGCGAGACACAACAATTGCCTGGCTGTCACTGTGTTGGTCTTTGGTGTAGTGGAGCGAGACACAACAATTGCCTGGCTGTCACTGTGTTGGTCTTGACAATTGTGGTGTAGTTGGTCTTGACACAACAATTGCCTGGCTGTCACTGTGTTTTGTATTTTGGTGTAGTGGAGCGAGACACAACAATTGCCTGGCTGTCACTGTGTTGGTCTTTGGTGTAGTGGAGCGAGACACAACAATTGCCTGGCTGTCACTGTGTTGGTCTTTGGTGTAGTGGAGCGAGACACAACAATTGCCTGGCTGTCACTGTGTTTTGTATTTTGGTGTAGTGGAGCGAGACACAACAATTGCCTGGCTGTCACTGTGTTTTGTATTTTGGTGTAGTGGAGCGAGACACAACAATTGCCTGGCTGTCACTGTGTTGGTCTTGACAATTGCCTGGCTGTCACTCTGTTGGTCTTGACAATTGCCTGGCTGTCACTGTGTTTTGTATTTTGGTGTAGTGGAGCGAGACACAACAATTGCCTGGCTGTCACTGTGTTGGTCTTGACAATTGCCTGGCTGTCACTGTGTTGGTCTGACTTTGCCTGGTGTAGTGGAGTCTTGACACAACAATTGCCTGGCTGTCACTGTGTTGGTCTTTTGGTGTAGTGGAGCGAGACACAACAATTGCCTGGCTGTCACTGTGTTGGTCTTGACAATTGCCTGGCTGTCACTGTGTTTTGTATTTTGGTGTAGTGGAGCGACACAACAATTGCCTGGCTGTCACTCTGTTGGTCTTTTGGTGTAGTGGAGCGAGACACAACAATTGCCTGGCTGTCACTGTGTTGGTCTTTTGGTGTAGTGGAGCGAGACACAACAATTGCCTGGCTGTCACTGTGTTGGTCTTGACAATTGCCTGGCTGTCACTGTGTTGGTCTTTGGTGTGTAGTGGAACGGACACAACAATTGCCTGGCTGTCACTGTGTTGGTCTTTTGGTGTAGTGGAACGGGACACAACAATTGCCTGGCTGTCACTGTGTTGGTCTTTTGGTGTAGTGGAGCGAGACACAACAATTGCCTGGCTGTCACTCTGTTGGTCTTGACAATTGCCTGGCTGTCACTGTGTTGGTCTTTTGGTGTAGTGGAACGGGACACAACAATTGCCTGGCTGTCACTGTGTTGGTCTTTGGTGTAGTGGAACGGGACACAACAATTGCCTGGCTGTCACTGTGTTGGTCTTTGGTGTAGTGGAGCGAGACACAACAATTGCCTGGCTGTCACTGTGTTGGTCTTGACAATTGCCTGGCTGCACTTGCCTGGCTGTCACTCTGTTGGTCTTGACAATTGCCTGGCTGTCACTGTGTTTTGTCTTTTGGTGTAGTGGAGCGAGACACAACAATTGCCTGGCTGTCACTGTGTTGGTCTTTTGGTGTAGTGGAGCGAGACACAACAATTGCCTGGCTGTCACTCTGTTGGTCTTTAATTGCCTGTGTCAGTGGGTGTAGCGAGACACAACAATTGCCTGGCTGTCACTGTGTTTTGTATTTTTGGTGTAGTGGAGCGAGACACAACAATTGCCTGGCTGTCACTGTTGGTCTTGACAATTGCCTGGCTGTAGTGGTCTTGACAATTGCCTGGCTGTCACTGTGTTTTGTATTTTGGTGTAGTGGAGCGAGACACAACAATTGCCTGGCTGTCACTGTGTTGGTCTTTTGGTGTAGTGGAGCGAGACACAACAATTGCCTGGCTGTCACTGTGTTGGTCTTTTGGTGTAGTGGAGCGAGACACAACAATTGCCTGGCTGTCACTGTGTTGGTCTTTGGTGTAGTGGAGCGAGACACAACAATTGCCTGGCTGTCACTGTGTTTTGTATTTTGGTGTAGTGGAGCGAGACACAACAATTGCCTGGCTGTCACTGTGTTTTGTATTTTGGTGTAGTGGAACGGGACACAACAATTGCCTGGCTGTCACTGTGTTTTGTATTTTGGTGTAGTGGAGCGGGACACAACAATTGCCTGGCTGTCACTGTGTTGGTATTTTGGTGTAGTGGAGCGAGACACAACAATTGCCTGGCTGTCACTGTGTTGGTCTTGACAATTGCCTGGCTGTCACTGTGGCGTGGTCTTGGACACAATTGCCTGGCTGTCACTGTGTTGGTCTTTTTGGTGTAGTGGAGCAGGACACAACAATTGCCTGGCTGTCACTGTGTTGGTCTTTTGGTGTAGTGGAGCGAGACACAACAATTGCCTGGCTGTCACTCTGTTGGTCTTGACAATTGCCTGGCTGTCACTCTGTTGGTCTTTTGGTGTAGTGGAGCGAGACACAACAATTGCCTGGCTGTCACTGTGTTGGTCTTTTGGTGTAGTGGAACGGGACACAACAATTGCCTGGCTGTCACTGTGTTGGTCTTTTTTGGTGTAGTGGAGCGAGACACAACAATTGCCTGGCTGTCACTCTGTTGGTCTTGACAATTGCCTGGCTGTCACTGTGTTGGTCTTTTGGTGTAGTGGAACGGACACAACAATTGCCTGGCTGTCACTGTGTTGGTCTTTGGTGTAGTGGAGCGAGACACAACAATTGCCTGGCTGTCACTCTGTTGGTCTTGACAATTGCCTGGCTGTCACTGTGTTGGTCTTTGGTGTAGTGGAACGAGACACAACAATTGCCTGGCTGTCACTGTGTTGGTCTTTTGGTGTAGTGGAACAGGACACAACAATTGCCTGGCTGTCACTGTGTTGGTATTTTGGTGTAGTGGAGCGAGACACAACAATTGCCTGGCTGTCACTCTGTTGGTCTTGACAATTGCCTGGCTGTCACTGTGTTGGTCTTGTGTAGTGGAACAGGACACAATTGCCTGGCTGTCACTGTGTTGGTCTTTTGGTGTAGTGGAGCGAGACACAACAATTGCCTGGCTGTCACTCTGTTGGTCTTGACAATTGCCTGGCTGTCACTGTGTTGGTCTTTTGGTGTAGTGGAACGGGACACAACAATTGCCTGGCTGTCACTGTGTTGGTCTTTTGGTGTAGTGGAACGAGACACAACAATTGCCTGGCTGTCACTGTGTTGGTCTTTGGTGTAGTGGAGCGAGAGACAACAATTGCCTGGCTGTCACTGTGTTGGTCTTTGGTGTAGTGACAATTGCCTGGCTGTCACTGTGTTGGTCTGGTGTGGCTGTCACTGTGGGTGTAGTGGAGCGAGACACAACAATTGCCTGGCTGTCACTGTGTTGGTCTTTTGGTGTAGTGGAGGCGAGACACAACAATTGCCTGGCTGTCACTGTGTTTGTGTTGTCTTTTGGTGTAGTGGAGCGAGACACAACAATTGCCTGGCTGTCACTGTGTTGGTCTTTTGGTGTAGTGGAGCGAGACACAACAATTGCCTGGCTGTCACTGTGTTGGTCTTTTGGTGTAGTGGAGCGAGACACAACAATTGCCTGGCTGTCACTGTGTTTTGGTCTTTGGTGTAGTGGAGCGAGACACAACAATTGCCTGGCTGTCACTGTGTTGGTCTTGACAATTGCCTGGCTGTCACTGTGTTGGTATTTTGGTGTAGTGGAACGGACACAACAATTGCCTGGCTGTCACTGTGTTGGTCTTTGGTGTAGTGGAGCGAGACACAACAATTGCCTGGCTGTCACTCTGTTGGTCTTGACAATTGCCTGGCTGTCACTGTGTTGGTCTTTTGGTGTAGTGGAACGGGACACAACAATTGCCTGGCTGTCACTGTGTTGGTCTTTTGGTGTAGTGGAGCAGACACAACAATTGCCTGGCTGTCACTGTGTTGGTCTTTTGGTGTAGTGGAGGCGAGACACAACAATTGCCTGGCTGTCACTCTGTTGGTCTTGACAATTGCCTGGCTGTCACTGTGTTGGTCTTTGGTGTAGTGAACGGGACACAACAATTGCCTGGCTGTCACTGTGTTGGTCTTTTGGTGTAGTGGAACGGACACAACAATTGCCTGGCTGTCACTGTGTTGGTCTTTTGGTGTAGTGGGCGAGACACAACAATTGCCTGGCTGTCACTCTGTTGGTCTTGACAATTGCCTGGCTGTCACTGTGTTTGGTCTTTTGGTGTAGTGGAACGAGACACAACAATTGCCTGGCTGTCACTGTGTTGTGTTGGTCTTTGGTGTAGTGGAGCGAGACACAACAATTGCCTGGCTGTCACTGTGTTGTCTTTTGGTGTAGTGGAGCGAGACACAACAATTGCCTGGCTGTCACTGTGTTGGTCTTTGGTGTAGTGGAGCGAGACACAACAATTGCCTGGCTGTCACTGTGTTTTGTATTTTGGTGTAGTGGAGCGAGACACAACAATTGCCTGGCTGTCACTGTGTTGGTCTTTGGTGTAGTGGAGCCGAGACACAACAATTGCCTGGCTGTCACTCTGTTGGTCTTTTGGTGTAGTGGAGCGAGACACAACAATTGCCTGGCTGTCACTGTGTTTTGTATTTTGGTGTAGTGGAGCGAGACACAACAATTGCCTGGCTGTCACTGTGTTTTGTATTTTGGTGTAGTGGAACGGGACACAACAATTGCCTGGCTGTCACTGTGTTGGTCTTTTTGGTGTAGTGGAGCGAGACACAACAATTGCCTGGCTGTCACTGTGTTGGTCTTTTGGTGTAGTGGAGCGAGACACAACAATTGCCTGGCTGTCACTGTGTTTTGTATTTTGGTGTAGTGGAGCGAGACACAACAATTGCCTGGCTGTCACTGTGTTTTGTATTTTGGTGTAGTGGAGCGAGACACAACAATTGCCTGGCTGTCACTGTGTTGGTCTTTTGGTGTAGTGGAACGGGACACAACAATTGCCTGGCTGTCACTGTGTTGGTATTTTGGTGTAGTGAACGAGACACAACAATTGCCTGGCTGTCACTCTGTGTTGGTCTTGCCTGGCTGTCACTGTGTTGGTCTGGTGTAGTGGACACAACAATTGCCTGGCTGTCACTGTGTTGGTCTTAGTGGGCCTGGCTGCTGACAATTGCCTGGCTGTCACTGTGTTGGTATTTTGGTGTAGTGGAACGAGACACAACAATTGCCTGGCTGTCACTGTGTTGTATTTTGGTGTAGTGGACGGGACACAACAATTGCCTGGCTGTCACTGTGTTTTGTATTTTGGTGTAGTGGAGCGAGATACAACAATTGCCTGGCTGTCACTGTGTTGGTCTTTTGGTGTAGTGGAACGGGACACAACAATTGCCTGGCTGTCACTGTGTTGGTCTTTTGGTGTAGTGGAACAGGACACAACAATTGCCTGGCTGTCACTGTGTTTTGTCTTTTGGTGTAGTGGAGCGAGACACAACAATTGCCTGGCTGTCACTGTGTTGGTCTTTTGGTGTAGTGGAGCGAGACACAACAATTGCCTGGCTGTCACTGTGTTTTGTCTTTTGGTGTAGTGGAGGGACACAACAATTGCCTGGCTGTCACTCTGTTGGTCTTGACAATTGCCTGGCTGTCACTGTGTTTTGTCTTTTGGTGTAGTGGAGCGAGACACAACAATTGCCTGGCTGTCACTATGTTGGTCTTTTGGTGTAGTGGAGCGAGACACAACAATTGCCTGGCTGTCACTGTGTTGTTCTTTTGGTGTAGTGGAACGGGACACAACAATTGCCTGGCTGTCACTGTGTTTTGTATTTTGGTGTAGTGGAGCGAGACACAACAATTGCCTGGCTGTCACTGTGTTTTGTATTTTGGTGTAGTGGAGCGAGACACAACAATTGCCTGGCTGTCACTGTGTTGGTCTTGACAATTGCCTGGCTGTCACTGTGTTGGTCTTGACAATTGCCTGGCTGTCACTCTGTTGGTCTTGACAATTGCCTGGCTGTCACTGTGTTGGTCTTTTGGTGTAGTGGAGCGAGACACAACAATTGCCTGGCTGTCACTGTGTTGGTCTTGACAATTGCCTGGCTGTCACTGTGTTTTGTATTTTGGTGTAGTGGAACGGGACACAACAATTGCCTGGCTGTCACTGTTTGTATTTTGTGTGTAGTGGAGCAGGACACAACAATTGCCTGGCTGTCACTGTGTTTTGTATTTTGGTGTAGTGGAACGGGACACAACAATTGCCTGGCTGTCACTGTGTTGGTCTTTTGGTGTAGTGGAACGGGACACAACAATTGCCTGGCTGTCACTGTGTTGGTCTTTTGGTGTAGTGGAGCGAGACACAACAATTGCCTGGCTGTCACTGTGTTTTGTCTTTTGGTGTAGTGGAGCGAGACACAACAATTGCCTGGCTGTCACTGTGTTGGTCTTTTGGTGTAGTGGAGCGAGACACAACAATTGCCTGGCTGTCACTGTGTTGGTCTTTTGGTGTAGTGGAGCGAGACACAACAATTGCCTGGCTGTCACTGTGTTGGTCTTTTGGTGTAGTGGAGCGAGACACAACAATTGCCTGGCTGTCACTGTGTTGGTCTTTTGGTGTAGTGGAGCGAGACACAACAATTGCCTGGCTGTCACTGTGTTGGTCTTTTGGTGTAGTGGAGCGAGACACAACAATTGCCTGGCTGTCACTGTGTTTTGTCTTTTGGTGTAGTGGAGCGAGACACAACAATTGCCTGGCTGTCACTGTGTTGGTCTTGACAATTGCCTGGCTGTCACTGTGTTGGTCTTTTGGTGTAGTGGAACGGGACACAACAATTGCCTGGCTGTCACTGTGTTGGTCTTTTGGTGTAGTGGAGTGAGACACAACAATTGCCTGGCTGTCACTCTGTTGGTCTTGACAATTGCCTGGCTGTCACTGTGTTGGTCTTTTGGTGTAGTGGATCGGGACACAACAATTGCCTGGCTGTCACTGTGTTGGTCTTTTGGTGTAGTGGAACGGGACACAACAATTGCCTGGCTGTCACTGTGTTGGTCTTTTGGTGTAGTGGAGCGAGACACAACAATTGCCTGGCTGTCACTCTGTTGGTCTTGACAATTGCCTGGCTGTCACTGTGTTGGTCTTTTGGTGTAGTGGAACGGGACACAACAATTGCCTGGCTGTCACTGTGTTGGTCTTTTGGTGTAGTGGAACGGGACACAACAATTGCCTGGCTGTCACTGTGTTTGTATTTTGGTGTAGTGGAGCGAGACACAACAATTGCCTGGCTGTCACTCTGTTGTTCTTGACAATTGCCTGGCTGTCACTGTGTTGGTCTTTTGGTGTAGTGGAACGGGACACAACAATTGCCTGGCTGTCACTGTGTTGCTCTTTTGGTGTAGTGGAGCGAGACACAACAATTGCCTGGCTGTCACTGTGTTTTGTCTTTTGGTGTAGTGGAGCGAGACACAACAATTGCCTGGCTGTCACTGTGTTGGTCTTTTGGTGTAGTGGAGCGAGACACAACAATTGCCTGGCTGTCACTGTGTTTTGTATTTTGGTGTAGTGGAGCGAGACACAACAATTGCCTGGCTGTCACTGTGTTGGTCTTTTGGTGTAGTGGAGCGAGACACAACAATTGCCTGGCTGTCACTCTGTTGGTCTTTTGGTGTAGTGGAGCGAGACACAACAATTGCCTGGCTGTCACTGTGTTTTGTATTTTGGTGTAGTGGAGCGAGACACAACAATTGCCTGGCTGTCACTGTGTTTTGTATTTTGGTGTAGTGGAACGGGACACAACAATTGCCTGGCTGTCACTGTGTTGGTCTTTTGGTGTAGTGGAACGGGACACAACAATTGCCTGGCTGTCACTGTGTTTTGTATTTTGGTGTAGTGGAGCGAGACACAACAATTGCCTGGCTGTCACTGTGTTTTGTATTTTGGTGTAGTGGAGCGAGACACAACAATTGCCTGGCTGTCACTGTGTTGGTCTTTTGGTGTAGTGGAACGGGACACAACAATTGCCTGGCTGTCACTGTGTTGGTATTTTGGTGTAGTGGAACGGGACACAACAATTGCCTGGCTGTCACTGTGTTTTGTATTTTGGTGTAGTGGAGCGAGACACAACAATTGCCTGGCTGTCACTGTGTTTTGTATTTTGGTGTAGTGGAGCGAGACACAACAATTGCCTGGCTGTCACTGTGTTGGTCTTTTGGTGTAGTGGAACGGGACACAACAATTGCCTGGCTGTCACTGTGTTGGTCTTTTGGTGTAGTGGAACAGGGACACAACAATTGCCTGGCTGTCACTGTGTTTTGTCTTTTGGTGTAGTGGAGCGAGACACAACAATTGCCTGGCTGTCACTGTGTTGGTCTTTTGGTGTAGTGGAGCGAGACACAACAATTGCCTGGCTGTCACTGTGTTTTGTCTTTTGGTGTAGTGGAACGGGACACAACAATTGCCTGGCTGTCACTCTGTTGGTCTTGACAATTGCCTGGCTGTCACTGTGTTTTGTCTTTTGGTGTAGTGGAGCGAGACACAACAATTGCCTGGCTGTCACTATGTTGGTCTTTTGGTGTAGTGGAGCGAGACACAACAATTGCCTGGCTGTCACTGTGTTGTTCTTTTGGTGTAGTGGAACGGGACACAACAATTGCCTGGCTGTCACTGTGTTTTGTATTTTGGTGTAGTGGAGCGAGACACAACAATTGCCTGGCTGTCACTGTGTTTTGTATTTTGGTGTAGTGGAGCGAGACACAACAATTGCCTGGCTGTCACTGTGTTGGTCTTGACAATTGCCTGGCTGTCACTGTGTTGGTCTTGACAATTGCCTGGCTGTCACTCTGTTGGTCTTGACAATTGCCTGGCTGTCACTGTGTTGGTCTTTTGGTGTAGTGGAGCGAGACACAACAATTGCCTGGCTGTCACTGTGTTGGTCTTGACAATTGCCTGGCTGTCACTGTGTTTTGTATTTTGGTGTAGTGGAACGGGACACAACAATTGCCTGGCTGTCACTGTGTTTTGTATTTTGGTGTAGTGGAACGGGACACAACAATTGCCTGGCTGTCACTGTGTTGGTATTTTGGTGTAGTGGAGCGAGACACAACAATTGCCTGGCTGTCACTCTGTTGGTCTTGACAATTGCCTGGCTGTCACTCTGTTGGTCTTGACAATTGCCTGGCTGTCACTGTGTTGGTCTTTTGGTGTAGTGGAACGGGACACAACAATTGCCTGGCTGTCACTGTGTTGGTCTTTTGGTGTAGTGGAACGGGACACAACAATTGCCTGGCTGTCACTGTGTTGTTCTTTTGGTGTAGTGGAGCGAGACACAACAATTGCCTGGCTGTCACTCTGTTGGTCTTGACAATTGCCTGGCTGTCACTGTGTTGGTCTTTTGGTGTAGTGGAACGGGACACAACAATTGCCTGGCTGTCACTGTGTTGGTCTTTTGGTGTAGTGGAACGGGACACAACAATTGCCTGGCTGTCACTCTGTTGGTATTTTGGTGTAGTGGAGCGAGACACAACAATTGCCTGGCTGTCACTCTGTTGTTCTTGACAATTGCCTGGCTGTCACTGTGTTGGTCTTTTGGTGTAGTGGAACGGGACACAACAATTGCCTGGCTGTCACTGTGTTGTTCTTTTGGTGTAGTGGAACGGGACACAACAATTGCCTGGCTGTCACTGTGTTTTGTATTTTGGTGTAGTGGAGCGAGACACAACAATTGCCTGGCTGTCACTGTGTTGGTCTTTTGGTGTAGTGGAACGGGACACAACAATTGCCTGGCTGTCACTGTGTTGGTCTTTTGGTGTAGTGGAGCGAGACACAACAATTGCCTGGCTGTCACTGTGTTGGTATTTTGGTGTAGTGGAGCGAGACACAACAATTGCCTGGCTGTCACTCTGTTGGTCTTGACAATTGCCTGGCTGTCACTCTGTTGGTCTTGACAATTGCCTGGCTGTCACTGTGTTTTGTATTTTGGTGTAGTGGAGCGAGACACAACAATTGCCTGGCTGTCACTGTGTTGGTCTTGACAATTGCCTGGCTGTCACTGTGTTGGTCTTGACAATTGCCTGGCTGTCACTCTGTTGGTCTTGACAATTGCCTGGCTGTCACTGTGTTGGTCTTTTGGTGTAGTGGAGCGAGACACAACAATTGCCTGGCTGTCACTGTGTTGGTCTTGACAATTGCCTGGCTGTCACTGTGTTTTGTATTTTGGTGTAGTGGAACGGGACACAACAATTGCCTGGCTGTCACTGTGTTTTGTATTTTGGTGTAGTGGAACGGGACACAACAATTGCCTGGCTGTCACTGTGTTGGTATTTTGGTGTAGTGGAGCGAGACACAACAATTGCCTGGCTGTCACTCTGTTGGTCTTGACAATTGCCTGGCTGTCACTCTGTTGGTCTTGACAATTGCCTGGCTGTCACTGTGTTGGTCTTTTGGTGTAGTGGAACGGGACACAACAATTGCCTGGCTGTCACTGTGTTGGTCTTTTGGTGTAGTGGAACGGGACACAACAATTGCCTGGCTGTCACTCTGTTGGTATTTTGGTGTAGTGGAGCGAGACACAACAATTGCCTGGCTGTCACTCTGTTGTTCTTGACAATTGCCTGGCTGTCACTGTGTTGGTCTTTTGGTGTAGTGGAACGGGACACAACAATTGCCTGGCTGTCACTGTGTTTTGTATTTTGGTGTAGTGGAGCGAGACACAACAATTGCCTGGCTGTCACTGTGTTGGTATTTTGGTGTAGTGGAGCGAGACACAACAATTGCCTGGCTGTCACTCTGTTGGTCTTGACAATTGCCTGGCTGTCACTGTGTTGGTCTTTGGTGTAGTGGAACGACACAACAATTGCCTGGCTGTCACTGTGTTTTGTATTTTGGTGTAGTGGAACGAGACACAATTTGCCTGGCTGTCACTGTGTTTTGTCTTTTGGTGTAGTGGAGCGAGACACAACAATTGCCTGGCTGTCACTGTGTTGGTCTTTTGGTGTAGTGGAGCGAGACACAACAATTGCCTGGCTGTCACTGTGTTGGTATTTTGGTGTAGTGGAGCGAGACACAACAATTGCCTGGCTGTCACTGTGTTGGTATTTTGGTGTAGTGGAGCGAGACACAACAATTGCCTGGCTGTCACTGTGTTTTGTATTTTGGTGTAGTGGAGCGAGACACAACAATTGCCTGGCTGTCACTGTGTTTTGTATTTTGGTGTAGTGGAGCGAGACACAACAATTGCCTGGCTGTCACTGTGTTTTGTATTTTGGTGTAGTGGAGCGAGACACAACAATTGCCTGGCTGTCACTCTGTTGGTCTTGACAATTGCCTGGCTGTCACTCTGTTGGTCTTGACAATTGCCTGGCTGTCACTGTGTTGGTCTTTTGGTGTAGTGGAGCGAGACACAACAATTGCCTGGCTGTCGCTCTGTTGGTCTTGACAATTGCCTGGCTGTCACTATGTTGGTCTTGACAATTGCCTGGCTGTCACTGTGTTGGTCTTTTGGTGTAGTGGAACGGGACACAACAATTGCCTGGCTGTCACTGTGTTGGTCTTTTGGTGTAGTGGAACGGGACACAACAATTGCCTGGCTGTCACTGTGTTGGTCTTTGGTGTAGTGGAGCGAGACACAACAATTGCCTGGCTGGCTGTCACTGTGTTTTGTCTTTTGGTGTAGTGGAGCGAGACACAACAATTGCCTGGCTGTCACTGTGTTGGTCTTTTGGTGTAGTGGAGCGAGACACAACAATTGCCTGGCTGTCACTGTGTTTTGTATTTTGGTGTAGTGGAGCGAGACACAACAATTGCCTGGCTGTCACTGTGTTGGTCTTTTGGTGTAGTGGAGCGAGACACAACAATTGCCTGGCTGTCACTGTGTTGGTCTTTTGGTGTAGTGGAGCGAGACACAACAATTGCCTGGCTGTCACTGTGTTTTGTATTTTGGTGTAGTGGAGCGAGACACAACAATTGCCTGGCTGTCACTCTGTTGGTCTTTTGGTGTAGTGGAGCGAGACACAACAATTGCCTGGCTGTCACTGTGTTTTGTCTTTTGGTGTAGTGGAGCGAGACACAACAATTGCCTGGCTGTCACTGTGTTTTGTATTTTGGTGTAGTGGAGCGAGACACAACAATTGCCTGGCTGTCACTGTGTTGGTCTTTTGGTGTAGTGGAGCGAGACACAACAATTGCCTGGCTGTCACTGTGTTGTTCTTTTGGTGTAGTGGAGCGGGACACAACAATTGCCTGGCTGTCACTGTGTTTTGTCTTTTGGTGTAGTGGAGCGAGACACAACAATTGCCTGGCTGTCACTCTGTTGGTCTTTTGGTGTAGTGGAACGGGACACAACAATTGCCTGGCTGTCACTGTGTTTTGTCTTTGGTGTAGTGGAGCGAGACACAACAATTGCCTGGCTGTCACTGTGTTTTGTCTTTTGGTGTAGTGGAGCGAGACACAACAATTGCCTGGCTGTCACTGTGTTGGTCTTTTGGTGTAGTGGAACGGGACACAACAATTGCCTGGCTGTCACTGTGTTGGTATTTTGGTGTAGTGGAGCGAGACACAACAATTGCCTGGCTGTCACTGTGTTTTGTCTTTTGGTGTAGTGGAACGGGACACAACAATTGCCTGGCTGTCACTGTGTTGGTCTTTTGGTGTAGTGGAGCGAGACACAACAATTGCCTGGCTGTCACTGTGTTTTGTATTTTGGTGTAGTGGAGCGAGACACAACAATTGCCTGGCTGTCACTCTGTTGGTCTTGACAATTGCCTGGCTGTCACTGTGTTTTGTCTTTTGGTGTAGTGGAGCGAGACACAACAATTGCCTGGCTGTCACTGTGTTGGTCTTTTGGTGTAGTGGAGCGAGACACAACAATTGCCTGGCTGTCACTGTGTTTTGTATTTTGGTGTAGTGGAGCGAGACACAACAATTGCCTGGCTGTCACTCTGTTGGTCTTGACAATTGCCTGGCTGTCACTGTGTTTTGTCTTTTGGTGTAGTGGAACGGGACACAACAATTGCCTGGCTGTCACTGTGTTGGTCTTTTGGTGTAGTGGAACGGGACACAACAATTGCCTGGCTGTCACTGTGTTGGTCTTTTGGTGTAGTGGAGCGAGACACAACAATTGCCTGGCTGTCACTGTGTTGTTCTTTTGGTGTAGTGGAACGGGACACAACAATTGCCTGGCTGTCACTGTGTTTTGTATTTTGGTGTAGTGGAGCGAGACACAACAATTGCCTGGCTGTCACTGTGTTTTGTATTTTGGTGTATTGGAGCGAGACACAACAATTGCCTGGCTGTCACTGTGTTTTGTATTTTGGTGTAGTGGAGCGAGACACAACAATTGCCTGGCTGTCACTGTGTTTTGTCTTTTGGTGTAGTGGAGCGAGACACAACAATTGCCTGGCTGTCACTGTGTTGGTCTTTTGGTGTAGTGGAGCGAGACACAACAATTGCCTGGCTGTCACTGTGTTGGTCTTTTGGTGTAGTGGAATGGGACACAACAATTGCCTGGCTGTCACTGTGTTTTGTCTTTTGGTGTAGTGGAGCGAGACACAACAATTGCCTGGCTGTCACTGTGTTTTGTCTTTTGGTGTAGTGGAACGGGACACAACAATTGCCTGGCTGTCACTGTGTTGGTCTTTTGGTGTAGTGGAGCGAGACACGACAATTGCCTGGCTGTCACTGTGTTTTGTCTTTTGGTGTAGTGGAGCGAGACACAACAATTGCCTGGCTGTCACTGTGTTGGTCTTTTGGTGTAGTGGAACGGGACACAACAATTGCCTGGCTGTCACTGTGTTGGTCTTGACAATTGCCTGGCTGTCACTGTGTTTTGTATTTTGGTGTAGTGGAGCGAGACACAACAATTGCCTGGCTGTCACTGTGTTTTGTATTTTGGTGTAGTGGAGCGAGACACAACAATTGCCTGGCTGTCACTGTGTTTTGTCTTTTGGTGTAGTGGAACGGGACACAACAATTGCCTGGCTGTCACTGTGTTGGTCTTTTGGTGTAGTGGAGCGAGACACAACAATTGCCTGGCTGTCACTGTGTTTTGTATTTTGGTGTAGTGGAGCGAGACACAACAATTGCCTGGCTGTCACTGTGTTGGTCTTTTGGTGTAGTGGAACGGGACACAACAATTGCCTGGCTGTCACTGTGTTGGTATTTTGGTGTAGTGGAACGGGACACAACAATTGCCTGGCTGTCACTGTGTTGGTCTTTTGGTGTAGTGGAACAGGGACACAACAATTGCCTGGCTGTCACTGTGTTTTGTATTTTGGTGTAGTGGAGCGAGACACAACAATTGCCTGGCTGTCACTGTGTTTTGTCTTTTGGTGTAGTGGAACGGGACACAACAATTGCCTGGCTGTCACTCTGTTGGTCTTGACAATTGCCTGGCTGTCACTGTGTTTTGTCTTTTGGTGTAGTGGAGCGAGACACAACAATTGCCTGGCTGTCACTGTGTTTTGTCTTTTGGTGTAGTGGAACGGGACACAACAATTGCCTGGCTGTCACTCTGTTGGTCTTGACAATTGCCTGGCTGTCACTGTGTTTTGTCTTTTGGTGTAGTGGAGCGAGACACAACAATTGCCTGGCTGTCACTGTGTTTTGTATTTTGGTGTAGTGGAGCGAGACACAACAATTGCCTGGCTGTCACTCTGTTGGTCTTGACAATTGCCTGGCTGTCACTGTGTTTTGTCTTTTGGTGTAGTGGAACGGGACACAACAATTGCCTGGCTGTCACTGTGTTGGTCTTTTGGTGTAGTGGAACGGGACACAACAATTGCCTGGCTGTCACTGTGTTGGTCTTTTGGTGTAGTGGAACGGGACACAACAATTGCCTGGCTGTCACTGTGTTGGTCTTTTGGTGTAGTGGAGCGAGACACAACAATTGCCTGGCTGTCACTGTGTTTTGTATTTTGGTGTAGTGGAGCGAGACACAACAATTGCCTGGCTGTCACTGTGTTTTGTCTTTTGGTGTAGTGGAACGGGACACAACAATTGCCTGGCTGTCACTGTGTTGGTCTTTTGGTGTAGTGGAGCGAGACACAACAATTGCCTGGCTGTCACTGTGTTTTGTATTTTGGTGTAGTGGAGCGAGACACAACAATTGCCTGGCTGTCACTGTGTTTTGTCTTTTGGTGTAGTGGAGCGAGACACAACAATTGCCTGGCTGTCACTGTGTTTTGTCTTTTGGTGTAGTGGAACGGGACACAACAATTGCCTGGCTGTCACTGTGTTGGTCTTTTGGTGTAGTGGAGCGAGACACAACAATTGCCTGGCTGTCACTGTGTTTTGTATTTTGGTGTAGTGGAGCGAGACACAACAATTGCCTGGCTGTCACTGTGTTGGTCTTTTGGTGTAGTGGAACGGGACACAACAATTGCCTGGCTGTCACTGTGTTGGTCTTGACAATTGCCTGGCTGTCACTGTGTTTTGTATTTTGGTGTAGTGGAGCGAGACACAACAATTGCCTGGCTGTCACTGTGTTTTGTCTTTTGGTGTAGTGGAGCGAGACACAACAATTGCCTGGCTGTCACTGTGTTGGTCTTTTGGTGTAGTGGAGCGAGACACAACAATTGCCTGGCTGTCACTGTGTTGGTCTTGACAATTGCCTGGCTGTCACTGTGTTGGTCTTTTGGTGTAGTGGAACGGGACACAACAATTGCCTGGCTGTCACTGTGTTGGTCTTTGGTGTAGTGGAACGGGACACAACAATTGCCTGGCTGTCACTGTGTTGGTCTTTTGGTGTAGTGGAGCGAGACACAACAATTGCCTGGCTGTCACTGTGTTGGTCTTTTGGTGTAGTGGAGCGAGACACAACAATTGCCTGGCTGTCACTGTGTTGGTCTTTTGGTGTAGTGGAGCGAGACACAACAATTGCCTGGCTGTCACTGTGTTTTGTATTTTGGTGTAGTGGAGCGAGACACAACAATTGCCTGGCTGTCACTCTGTTGGTCTTGACAATTGCCTGGCTGTCACTGTGTTTTGTCTTTTGGTGTAGTGGAACGGGACACAACAATTGCCTGGCTGTCACTCTGTTGGTCTTTTGGTGTAGTGGAACGGGACACAACAATTGCCTGGCTGTCACTGTGTTGGTCTTTTGGTGTAGTGGAGCGAGACACAACAATTGCCTGGCTGTCACTGTGTTGGTCTTGACAATTGCCTGGCTGTCACTGTGTTGGTCTTTTGGTGTAGTGGAGCGAGACACAACAATTGCCTGGCTGTCACTGTGTTGGTCTTGACAATTGCCTGGCTGTCACTGTGTTGGTATTTTGGTGTAGTGGAGCGAGACACAACAATTGCCTGGCTGTCACTCTGTTGGTCTTGACAATTGCCTGGCTGTCACTGTGTTGGTCTTTTGGTGTAGTGGAGCGAGACACAACAATTGCCTGGCTGTCACTCTGTTGGTCTTGACAATTGCCTGGCTGTCACTGTGTTTTGTATTTTGGTGTAGTGGAACAGGGACACAACAATTGCCTGGCTGTCACTGTGTTGGTCTTGACAATTGCCTGGCTGTCACTGTGTTGGTCTTTTTGTGTAGTGGAGCGAGACACAACAATTGCCTGGCTGTCACTGTGTTGGTCTTGACAATTGCCTGGCTGTCACTTTTTTTTGTATTTTGGTGTAGTGGAACAGGGACACAACAATTGCCTGGCTGTCACTGTGTTGGTCTTTTGGTGTAGTGGAGCGAGACACAACAATTGCCTGGCTGTCACTCTGTTGGTCTTGACAATTGCCTGGCTGTCACTGTGTTGGTCTTTTGGTGTAGTGGAGCGAGACACAACAATTGCCTGGCTGTCACTGTGTTGGTCTTGACAATTGCCTGGCTGTCACTGTGTTGGTCTTTTGGTGTAGTGGAGCGAGACACAACAATTGCCTGGCTGTCACTCTGTTGGTCTTGACAATTGCCTGGCTGTCACTGTGTTGGTCTTTTGGTGTAGTGGAGCGAGACACAACAATTGCCTGGCTGTCACTCTGTTGGTCTTGACAATTGCCTGGCTGTCACTGTGTTGGTCTTGACAATTGCCTGGCTGTCACTGTGTTGGTCTTTTGGTGTAGTGGAACGGGACACAACAATTGCCTGGCTGTCACTCTGTTGGTCTTGACAATTGCCTGGCTGTCACTCTGTTGGTCTTGACAATTGCCTGGCTGTCACTGTGTTGGTCTTGACAATTGCCTGGCTGTCACTGTGTTGGTCTTTTGGTGTAGTGGAACGGGACACAACAATTGCCTGGCTGTCACTGTGTTTTGTATTTTGGTGTAGTGGAGCGAGACACAACAATTGCCTGGCTGTCACTCTGTTGGTCTTGACAATTGCCTGGCTGTCACTCTGTTGGTCTTTTGGTGTAATGGAACAGGGACACAACAATTGCCTGGCTGTCACTCTGTTGGTCTTGACAATTGCCTGGCTGTCACTCTGTTGGTCTTTTGGTGTAGTGGAACAGGGACACAACAATTGCCTGGCTGTCACTCTGTTGGTCTTTTGGTGTAGTGGAGCGAGACACAACAATTGCCTGGCTGTCACTGTGTTGGTCTTTTGGTGTAGTGGAGCGAGACACAACAATTGCCTGGCTGTCACTGTGTTGGTCTTTTGGTGTAGTGGAGCGAGACACAACAATTGCCTGGCTGTCACTGTGTTGGTCTTTGGTGTAGTGGAGCGAGACACAACAATTGCCTGGCTGTCACTGTGATGGTCTTTTGGTGTAGTGGAGCGAGACACAACAATTGCCTGGCTGTCACTGTGTTGGTCTTTTGGTGTAGTGGAGCGAGACACAACAATTGCCTGGCTGTCACTCTGTTGGTCTTTTGGTGTAGTGGAACAGGGACACAACAATTGCCTGGCTGTCACTCTGTTGGTCTTGACAATTGCCTGGCTGTCACTGTGTTGGTCTTTTGGTGTAGTGGAGCGAGACACAACAATTGCCTGGCTGTCACTGTGTTGGTCTTGACAATTGTCTGGCTGTCACTGTGTTTTGTATTTTGGTGTAGTGGAACAGGGACACAACAATTGCCTGGCTGTCACTGTGTTGGTCTTTTGGTGTAGTGGAGCGAGACACAACAATTGCCTGGCTGTCACTCTGTTGGTCTTGACAATTGCCTGGCTGTCACTGTGTTGGTCTTTTGGTGTAGTGGAGCGAGACACAACAATTGCCTGGCTGTCACTCTGTTGGTCTTGACAATTGCCTGGCTGTCACTGTGTTGGTCTTTTGGTGTAGTGGAGCGAGACACAACAATTGCCTGGCTGTCACTCTGTTGGTCTTGACAATTGCCTGGCTGTCACTGTGTTGGTCTTGACAATTGCCTGGCTGTCACTGTGTTGGTCTTTTGGTGTAGTGGAACGGGACACAACAATTGCCTGGCTGTCACTCTGTTGGTCTTGACAATTGCCTGGCTGTCACTCTGTTGGTCTTGACAATTGCCTGGCTGTCACTGTGTTGGTCTTGACAATTGCCTGGCTGTCACTGTGTTGGTCTTTTGGTGTAGTGGAACAGGGACACAACAATTGCCTGGCTGTCACTGTGTTGGTCTTTTGGTGTAGTGGAACGGGACACAACAATTGCCTGGCTGTCACTGTGTTTTGTCTTTTGGTGTAGTGGAGCGAGACACAACAATTGCCTGGCTGTCACTGTGTTTTGTCTTTTGGTGTAGTGGAGCGAGACACAACAATTGCCTGGCTGTCACTCTGTTGGTCTTGACAATTGCCTGGCTGTCACTGTGTTGGTCTTTTGGTGTAGTGGAACGGGACACAACAATTGCCTGGCTGTCACTGTGTTTTGTCTTTTGGTGTAGTGGAGCGAGACACAACAATTGCCTGGCTGTCACTCTGTTGGTCTTGACAATTGCCTGGCTGTCACTCTGTTGGTCTTTTGGTGTAGTGGAACAGGGACACAACAATTGCCTGGCTGTCACTCTGTTGGTCTTGACAATTGCCTGGCTGTCACTCTGTTGGTCTTTTGGTGTAGTGGAACAGGGACACAACAATTGCCTGGCTGTCACTCTGTTGGTCTTTTGGTGTAGTGGAACGAGACACAACAATTGCCTGGCTGTCACTGTGTTGGTCTTTTGGTGTAGTGGAGCGAGACACAACAATTGCCTGGCTGTCACTGTGTTGGTCTTTTGGTGTAGTGGAGCGAGACACAACAATTGCCTGGCTGTCACTCTGTTGGTCTTTTGGTGTAGTGGAGCGAGACACAACAATTGCCTGGCTGTCACTGTGTTGGTCTTTTGGTGTAGTGGAGCGAGACACAACAATTGCCTGGCTGTCACTCTGTTGGTCTTGACAATTGCCTGGCTGTCACTGTGTTGGTCTTGACAATTGCCTGGCTGTCACTCTGTTGGTCTTGACAATTGCCTGGCTGTCACTGTGTTGGTCTTGACAATTGCCTGGCTGTCACTCTGTTGGTCTTGACAATTGCCTGGCTGTCACTGTGTTGGTCTTTTGGTGTAGTGGAACGGGACACAACAATTGCCTGGCTGTCACTGTGTTGGTCTTGACAATTGCTTGGCTGTCACTGTGTTGGTCTTTTGGTGTAGTGGAGCGAGACACAACAATTGCCTGGCTGTCACTGTGTTGGTCTTTTGGTGTAGTGGAACAGGGACAGAACTTTACATTCCTGTTTTTGCTGCCAGGATTTGTGTCTTCAGATCTCCCTTAGAGATCAGTTCTTCTACCTTCCAGATGGTCTTCTCCTAATATATGTGTAGGGAGATTGCGTTAAACGATTCCGCTTCAAACATTGTTTGTCTTCTTGTTTGACAAGTGAGCATCATAGAGACGACGGAGGGTAAACATTGAGACATCCTGGTATAACACATACAGGTGTCAATGTTGAGCAATTCCTGGCAAAAGTACAACATCCTTATGTAGTGTGGATTAGACCTAGATCCATCTTTCCTCTTGACTGATTCTATTCCCACAAATTAATTTCCTGAAACATCTCACAACCGTACCTGCCATTGACCTTATCCTCCATGTAACTCATGCCTAATTAATCACAACACCATACCTACAATACAGACCACTGTTCAATCACAACACTATACCTACAATACAGACCACTGTTCAATCACAATACTATACCTACAATACAGACCACTGTTCAATCACAACACTATACCTACAATACAGACCACTGTTCAATCACAACACTATACCTACAATACAGACCATTGTTCAATCACAATACTATACCTACAATGCAGACCATTGTTCAATCACAACACTATACCTACAATACAGACCACTGTTCAATCACAACACTATACCTACAATACAGACCACTGTTCAATCACAACACTATACCTACAATACAGACCATTGTTCAATCACAACACTATACCTACAATACAGACCATTGTTCAATCACAACACTATACCTACAGGACAGACCATTGTTCAATCACAACACTATACCTACAATACAGACCACTGTTCAATCACAACACTATACCTACAATACAGACCACTGTTCAATCACAACACTACACCTACAATACAGACCACTGTTCAATCACAACACTATACCTACAATACAGACCATTGTTCAATCACAACACTATACCTACAATACAGACCATTGTTCAATCACAACACTATACCTACAGGACAGACCATTGTTCAATCACAACACTATACCTACAATACAGACCACTGTTCAATCACAACACTACACCTACAATACAGACCATTGTTCAATCACAACACTACACCTACAATACAGACCATTGTTCAATCACAACACTACACCTACAATACAGACCATTGTTCAATCACAACACTATACCTACAATACAGACCATTGTTCAATCACAACACTATACCTACAATACAGACCACTGTTCAATCACAACACTATACCTACAATACAGACCACTGTTCAATCACAACACTACACCTACAATACAGACCACTGTTCAATCACAACACTATACCTACAATACAGACCATTGTTCAATCACAACACTATACCTACAATACAGACCATTGTTCAATCACAACACCATACCTACAATACAGACCATTGTTCAATCACAACACTACACCTACAATACAGACCACTGTTCAATCACAACACTACACCTACAATACAGACCATTGTTCAATCACAACACTACACCTACAATACAGACCATTGTTCAATCACAACACTACACCTACAATACAGACCATTGTTCAATCACAACACTATACCTACAATACAGACCATTGTTCAATCACAACACTATACCTACAATACAGACCACTGTTCAATCACAACACTATACCTACAATACAGACCACTGTTCAATCACAACACTACACCTACAATACAGACCACTGTTCAATCACAACACTATACCTACAATACAGACCATTGTTCAATCACAACACTATACCTACAATACAGACCATTGTTCAATCACAACACTATACCTACAGGACAGACCATTGTTCAATCACAACACTATACCTACAATACAGACCACTGTTCAATCACAACACTACACCTACAATACAGACCATTGTTCAATCACAACACTACACCTACAATACAGACCATTGTTCAATCACAACACTACACCTACAATACAGACCATTGTTCAATCACAACACTATACCTACAATACAGACCACTGTTCAATCACAACACTACACCTACAATACAGACCATTGTTCAATCACAACACTATACCTACAATACAGACCACTGTTCAATCACAACACTATACCTACAATACAGACCACTGTTCAATCACAACACTATACCTACAGGACAGACCATTGTTCAATCACAACACTACACCTACAATACAGACCATTGTTCAATCACAAGACTATACCTACAATACAGACCACTGTTCAATCACAACACTATACCTACAGGACAGACCATTGTTCAATCACAAGTCAAGCTACAACTAATGTAGCAAAATCAGCTACAGTGCCAAGTTTTATCAGAATATGTGGTAACATTTTATTTGAGTATGAAGTGATGAGGCGACGAGTATGAAGCAAGGGCCAGCCAGCGAGAGCATACAGGTCGCAGAGGTGGGTAGTATATGGGGATTTGGTGACAAAACGGATGGCACTGTGATAGATATCTTGATTTTAGTGTTGGAGGCTATTTTATAAATGCCGAAGTCGAGGATCGGTAGGATGGTCAGTTTTACGAGGGTATGTTTGGCAGCATGAGTGAAGGATGCTTTGTTTGCGAAATAAGACGCCGATTCTAGATTTAATTTTGGATTGGAGATATGTAATGTGAGTCTGGAAGGAGAGTTTACAGTCTAACCAGACACCTAGGTATTTGTAGTTGTCCACATATTCTATGACCGAACCGTCCAGAGTAGTGATGCTGGACGGGGGGACAGGTGCGGGCAGTGATCGGTTGAAAAGCATGCATTTAGTTTTACTTGCATTTAAGAGCAGTTGGAGGCCACGGAAGGGGAGTTGTATGGCATTGAAGCTCGTCTGGAGGTTAGTTAACACAGTGTCCAAGGAAGGGCCAGAAGTATACAGAATGGTGTCGTCTGCGTAGAGATGGATCAGAGAATCACCGGCAGCAAGAGCGACATCATTGATGTATACAGAGAAGAGAGTCGGCCCGTGAATTGAACCCTGTGACACCCCCATAGAGACTGCCAGAGGTCCGGACAACAGGCCCTCCGATTTGACACACTGAAATCTATCTGAGAAGTAGTTGGTGAACGAGGCGAGGCAATCATTTGAGAAACCAAGGCTGTTGAGTCTACCAATAAGAATGTGGTGATTGACAGAGTCGAAAGCCTTGGCTAGGTCAATGAATACGGCTGCACAGTAATGTCTCTTATCGGTAGCGGTTATGATATCGTTTAGGACCTTGAGTGTGGCTGAGGTGCACCCATGCCCAATTCTGAAGCCAGATTGCATAGCGGAGAAGGTACGGTGGGATTCGAAATGGTCGGAAATCTGTTTGTTAACTTGGCTTTCGAAGACCTTTGAAAGGCAGGGTAGGATAGATATGGGTCTGTAGCAGTTTGGGTCTAGAGTGTCCCCCCCTTTGTAGAGGGGGATGACGGCTGCAGCTTTCCAGTCTTTAGGGATCTCAGACAATACGAAATAGAGGTTGAACAGTGAATGAGAAATGGGGGAGGCTTGGGCGAGATGCTGTGGGGAGTGCAGGGCAGTTGACCGGGGTAGGGGTAGCCTGGTGGAAAGCATGGCCAGCCGTAGAAAAATGCTTATTAAAGTTCTCAATTATAGTGGCTTTGTCGGTAGTGACAGTATTTCCTAGCCTCAATGCAGTGGGCAGCTGGGAGGAGGTGCTCTTATTCTCCATGGACTTTACAGTGTCCCAGAACTGTTTTGAGTTTGTGCTACAGGATGCAAATTTCTGCTTGAAAAAGCTAGCCTTAGCTTTCCTAACTGCCTGTGTATATTGGTTCCTGACTTCCCTGAAAAGTTACATATCGCGTGGGCTATTCGATGCTAACGCAGAACGCCACAGGATGTTTTTGTGCTGGTCAAGGGCAGTCAAGTCTGGAGTGAACCAAATGCTATATCTGTTCCTGGTTCTACATTTTTTGAAAGGGGCATGCTTATTTAAGATGGTGAGGAAGGCACTCTTAAAGAACGACCAGGCATCCTCTACTGACGGGATGAGGTCAATATCCTTCCAGGATACCCGGGCCAGGTCGATTAGAAAGGCCTGCTCGCTGAAGTGTTTTAGGGAGCGTTTGACAGTGATAAGGGGTGGTCGTTTGACCGCAGACCCATTACGGATGCAGGCAATGAGGCAGTGATCGCTGAGATCTTGGTTGAAAACAGCAGAGGTGTATTTAGAGGGCAAGTTGGTTAGGATGATATCTATGAGGGTGCCTGTGTTAACTGATTTGGGGTTGTATCTGGTGGGTTCATTGATGATTTGTGTGAGATTGAGGGCATCGAGCTTAGATTGTAGGATGGCCGGGGTGTTAAGCATGTCCCAGTTTAGGTCACATAGCAGCACGAGCTCAGAAGATATATCGGGGGCAATCAGTTCACATATGGTGTCCAGAGCACAGCTGTGGGCAGAGGGTGGTCTATAGCAAGCGGCAACAGTGAGAGACTTGTTTCTGGAAAGGTGGATTTTTAGGAGTAGAAGCTCGAATTATTTGGGTACAGACCTGGACAGAACTCTGCAGGCTATCTCTGCAGTAGATTGCAACACCGCCCCCTTTGGCCGTTCTATCTTGTCGGAAAATGTTATAGTTAGGGATGGAAATTTCAGGGGTTTCGGTGGACTTTCTAAGCCAGGATTCAGACACGGCTAGGACATCCGGGTTGGCAGAGTGTGCTAAAGCAGTGAATAAAACAAACTTAGGGAGGAGGCTTCTAATGTTAACATGCATGAAACCAAGGCTTTTACGGTTACAGAAATCAACAAATTATAGCTCCTGGGGAGTGGGATTGGAGCTAGGCACTGCAGGGCCTGGATTAACCTCTATATCACCAGAGGAACAGAGGAGGAGTAAGATAAGGGTACGGCTAAAGGCTATAAGGACTGGTCGCCTAGTATTTCAGACCAGATAGTGAAAGGAGCAGATTTCTGGGTACGGTATAATAGAGTCAAGGCGAAATGTACAGACAAAGGTATGGTAGGACGTGAATACAATGGGGGTAAACCTGTGCACAGAGTGACGATGAAAGAGATATAGTCTCTAGAAATATTGTTTAAACCAGGTGATGTCTCTGCATGTGGGGTAGGTGGGACTAAAGTGTTAACTAAGGCATATTTAGCAGGGCTAGAGGCTCTACAGTGAAATAGGGTAACAATTACTAACCAAAACTGCAATGGACAAAGCGTATTGATGTTTTTTCGAGAGGCATGCGCATCCGAATGGTCATAGGAGTCCAGTGAGTGGCTTCAGGCAGCTAGCGGGCCGAGGCTAATAGCTAGCAGAAGGGCCTTGGAGGGACGTCGTGACGGGAGAAAGTCTGTTGTGGCCCCCTCGTGCTGTTCCGTCAGCATACGGAGAGCAGGGCTCCGTGTGGTAAACCAGGCCAATTGGCAAAATAGGTGTAGTGGCCAAAGAATTTGTCCGATGGGCCTCTTATACTAACAGTCCGATGTGCTCTGGACAGCTAGCAGGCCTTGGCTAGCATGCTAGCAGGTGGGCATATGGGGGACGTTGCGACCGCGGAGCCAGTTGTGAAATAACCCCTCAGGCGAATCATGTCAGTGGTCCAGTCGTGACTGGTCGGAGGGAGTACAGGCCAGTTGGCAAAATAGGTATTGAAGCCCAAGGAGTGGCTGATGGACCTCTATGGCTAGCCAGGAGATGGCCCTAGCAGATGGGCCTAGCAGGCTGGTTTCAGGCTAATTGGTTCTAGCTTCGGGACAAAGACGTTAGCCAGGAGTGGCCACTCGGATAGCAGCTAGCTGCGATGATCCAGGTGAAAAAAGGTTCAGGGCTTGCGGTAGGAATCTGGAGAAGAGGAGAAAAATAAGTCAGATTTGCTTTGGTTTGAGTCGCGCTGTGTAGACTGGCGAGAGTTGTCCGTGCTAGAGGTAGCTGATGACCGCTAGCAGTGGCTAGCTGACTACTATCTAGTTAGCTGGCTAGCTTCCGGCTCATTCCGGCTTCTGTTGAGAGTTGTCCGTTCAAGACTATCAACGGGTCCTGGAGAACTGTAATATCCTACGTTTCTTGGAAACTTGGCTGAACAAGGATTATGGATAATATTCTAGCTGTTTTTTCTATGCATTGGCCGGACAGAACAGCAGCGTCGGGTAAGTATCAAGGGGGGAGGTGTGTTTTGTCAACAACAGCTGGTGCGCGATCTCTAATGTTAAGGAAGTCTGGAGGTTCTGCTTGCCAGAGTTAGAATACCTCATGATAAGCTGTAGACCATACTATTTACCAAGAAAGTTTATTTTCCACCACAAACCAATGCTGGCACTAAGACCACACTCACCAAGCTGTATAGGGCCAGCGAGGGTAGCGAGCAGAGAGTATTGGGATCATGCTCTCCGTAGCTGATGTGAGTAATAGCTTTAAACAAGTTAACATTCACACAGATTACCAGGACGCTTACTCTGAGCATGCGCTGACCAGCTGGACAATGTCTTCACAGACATGTTCAATCTCTCCCTGACCCAGTCTGTAATACTTACATGTTTCAAGCAGACCACCATAGCCCCTGTGCTCAAGAACGCCAAGGTAACCTGTGTCCAAGAACGCCAAGGTAACCTGTGTCCAAGAACGCCAAGGTAACCTGTACTCAAGAACGCCAAGGTAACCTGTACTCAAGAACGCCAAGGTAACCTGTACTCAAGAACGCCAAGGTAACCTGTACTCAAGAACGCCAAGGTAACCTGTGTCCAAGAACGCCAAGGTAACCTGTGCTCAAGAACGCCAAGGTAACCTGTGTCCAAGAACGCCAAGGTAACCTGTGTCCAAGAACGCCAAGGTAACCTGTGTCCAAGAACGCCAAGGTAACCTGTGCTCAAGAATGCCAAGGTAACCTGTGTCCAAGAACGCCAAGGTAACCTGTACTCAAGAACGCCAAGGTAACCTGTACTCAAGAACGCCAAGGTAACCTGTACTCAAGAACGCCAAGGTAACCTGTGTCCAAGAACGCCAAGGTAACCTGTGCTCAAGAACGCCAAGGTAACCTGTGTCCAAGAACGCCAAGGTAACCTGTGTCCAAGAACGCCAAGGTAACCTGTGTCCAAGAATGCCAAGAGTGTACAAAGCTGTCATCAAGGCAAAGGGTTGTTAATTTGAAGAATCTCATATCTAAAATACATTTTGATTTGTTGAACACTTTTTTTTTTGGTTACTACATGATTCTATTTGTGTTATTTCATAGTTTTGATGTCTTCACTATTATTTTACATTGTAGACAAACCCTAGAATGAGTAGGTGTGTCCAAACTTTTGACTGGTACTGTATTTACCCAAACGTATATGGGGGATTGGAAATGATGCCGACAATTACGTTGATGGAAGCTACGACCTAACTGCAATATTACAGCTGATCTACCCACTTTAAAAATTTGATTCATGAATTAATTAAAAAAAACAGGACCCTGAACGGCTTCTACCCCCAAGCCATAAGACTGTTAAATAACTAAATAGTTAATCAAATAGCGGACGATCTGCATTGATCCTTTTTTTGACTCATCACGTACAGCGCATTCGGAAAGTATTCAGATCTCTTGACTTTTCTATATTTTGTTACATTACAGCCTTATTGTAAAATCTATTAAAAATCCCTCATCAATCTACACACAATAACCCATACTGACAAAGCGAGCAATCAGGGGAGAAGGGCATTTGGTCAGGGAGGTGACCAAGAACTCGATGGTCACTCTGACAGAGCTTCCAGAAGGACAACCATCTCTGCAGCACTCCACCAATCAGGCCTTTATGGTAGAGTGGCCAGACGGAAGCCACTCCTCAGTAAAAGGCACATGACAGCTTGGAGTTTGCCTAAAGACACCTAAAGGACTCCATAAGTCTCCTGAACAGCTAATCAGATGGCTACCCAGACTATTTGCATTGCCCCCACCCCTAAGCTACTGCTACTCTCTGTTATTATCTATGCATAGTCACTTTAATGGCTCTGCCTACATGTACATATTACCTCAATTGCCTCGACACCGGTGTCCCCTGCACATTGACTCTGTACCGGTACCCCCTGTATATAGTCTCCACATTGACTCTGTACCGGTACCCCCTGTATATAGCCTCCACATTGACTCTGTACCGTACCCCCTGTATATAGCCTCCACATTGACTCTGTACCGGTACCCCCTGTATATAGCCTCCGCATTGACTCTGTACCGGTACCCCCTGTATATAGCCTCCACATTGACTCTGTACCGGTACACCCTGTATATAGCCCCGCTATTGTTATTTACTGCTGCTCTTTAGTTATTTGTTATTCTTATCTCTTACCTTTATTTTAGGTATTTTCTTAACTGCATTGTTGGTTAATGGCTTGTCAGTCAGCATTTCACTGTAAGGTCTACACCCTGTTGTATTCAGCATTTCACTGTAAGGTCTACACCCTGTTGTATTCAGCATTTCACTGTAAGGTCCACACCTGTTGTATTCAGCATTTCACTGTAAGGTCTACACCTGTTGTATTCAGCATTTCACTGTAAGGTCTACACCTGTTGTATTCAGCATCTCACTGTAAGGTCTACACCTGTTGTATTCAGCATTTCACTGTGAGGTCTACACCTGTTGTATTCAGCATTTCACTGTAAGGTCTACACCTGTTGTATTCAGCATTTCACTGTGAGGTCTACACCTGTTGTATTCAGCATCTCACTGTAAGGTCTACACCTGTTGTATTCAGCATTTCACTGTAAGGTCTACACCTGTTGTATTCAGCATTTCACTGTAAGGTCTACACCTGTTGTATTCAGCATTTCACTGTAAGGTCTACACCTGATGTATTCGCCGCATGTGACAAATACGATTTGATTTGATTTGCCATCATTTTATCTGTGGCCAATGACCTTGATTTGATTTGATTTCCTGATATGAACTGTAACTCAGCTAAATCTTTGAAATTGTTGCCTGTTGTGTTTATATTTTTGTTCAGTATACTTCCCCAGAGTCAGATGAAGGAAGTAGTTTCGCGAGTCAACGCTAATTAACGTTGGTGCTAGCTTAGCGCACAGAATGGAAGTCCGGGACTTGGCTTAATCTGGTTTTGGGAAACCAGTCCTAAGTGCTGTTAGACATCAGGTATCAGGATGAAAGTAGGTTATATTCAATTGAGTCTAAGGAGAAGGCAGCAGGTGTTGTAGCGAGCCACTCATAAATGATCCCAGTAAGGATAAGAGTACCAGGAGCCAGACTATTCCTTAGATAACGGCTGTGTTGAATGTGTTCAGACCCACTGTGTCCTCCAGATCAATGTGTGTGTGTGCCTGCATAGTACTGCATAGTTTCCTGAGAACGTGAAGCGAGGCGGCCATCTCTGTCGGCGCGCCAGAAGTGAGAATACACAACATTTAAAGAACAGAAAGGCCAGTCTGTCAGTACAATACACAACATATCAACACAGAAAGGCCAGTCTGTCAGTACAATACACAACATATCAACACAGAAAGGCCAGTCTGTCAGTACAATACACAACATATCAAGAACAGACAGGCCAGCCTGTCAGTACAATACACAACATGTCAATAACAGATTGGCCTGTCTGTCAGTACAATACACAACATATCAACACAGATTGGCCAGCCTGTCTGTACAATACACAACATATCAATACAGAAAGGCCAGCCTGTCAGTACAATACACAACATATCAACACAAAAAGGCCAGCCTGTCAGTACAATACACAACATATCAATATCAGTTCTTTTTCATGGTATTTTGAGCCGGATCATGTAATATAATAATAATAATGGTGTCCTCGCTCCAATACCAGGTATTTTTCATATCTGACGTATCACTACTCTGTTCTATCTGAAGTATCACTACTCTGTTCTATCTGAAGTATCACTACTCTGTTCTATCTGAAGTATCACTACTCTGTTCTATCTGAAGTATCACTACTCTGTTCTATCTGAAGTATCACTACTCTGTTCTATCTGAAGTATCACTACTCTGTTCTATCTGAAGTATCACTACTCTGTTCTATCTGAAGTATCACTACTCTGTTCTATCTGAAGTATCACTACTCGGCTTGTCACCAAAAACACTTACAAACTTCTACAGATGCACAATCAAGAGCATCCTGTCGGGCTGTATCACCGCCTGGTACGGCAACTGCTCCGCCCACAACCGTAAGGCTCTCCAGAGGGTAGCGAGGACTGCACAACGCATCACCGAGGGTAAACTACCTGCCCGCCAGGACACCTACACCACCCGATGTCACAGGAAGGCCAAAAAGATCATCAAGGACAACCACCCGAGCCACTGCTTGTTCACCCCGCTATCATCCAGAAGGCGAGGTCAGTACAGGTGCATCAAAGCTGGGACCGAGAGACTGAAAAACAGCTTCTATCTCAAGGCCAACAGACTGTTAAACAGCCATCACTAACATTGAATGGCTACTGCCAACATATTGACTTAAATCTCTAGCCACCTTAAATAATAGAAAATATCACTACTCTGGTCTATCTGAAGTATCACTACTCTGTTCAATCTGAAGTATCACTACTCTGTTCTATCTGAAGTATCACTACTCTGTTCAATCTGAAGTATCACTACTCTATCTGAAGTATCACTACTCTGTTCTATCTGAAGTATCACTACTCTATCTGAAGTATCACTACTCTGTTCTATCTGAAGTATCACTGCTCTATCTGAAATATCACTACTCTATCTGAAGTATCACTACTCTGGTCTATCTGAAGTATCACTACTCTGTTCTATCTGAAGTATCACTACTCTCTTCTATCTGAAGTATCACTACTCTGTTCTATCTGAAGTATCACTACTCTATCTGAAGTATCACTACTCTGTTCTATCTGAAGTATCAATTCTCTTTTCTATCTGAAGTATCACTACTCTGTTCAATCTTAAGTATCACTACTCTGTTCTATCTGAAGTATCACTACTCTATCTGAAGTATCACTACTCTATCTGAAGTATCACTACTCTGTTCAATCTGAAGTATCACCACTCTGTTCAATCTGAAGTATCACTACTCTGTTCAATCTGAAGTATCACTACTCTGTTCTATCTGAAGTATCACTACTCTATCTGAAGTATCACTACTCTGTTCTATCTGAAGTATCACTACTCTATCTGAAGTATCACTACTCTGTTCTATTCGATGAATCACTACTCTGTTCTATCTGAAGTACCACTGTGTTCTATTTTAAGTTTCACTAGTATATGTGAAGTATCACTACTATGTTCTATCTGAAACACCACTATGTTCTATTTTAAGTTTCACTAGTATATCTGAAGTATCACTACTCTGTTCAATCTGAAGTATCACTACTCTGTTCTATCTGAAGTATCACTACTATGTTATATCTGAAGTATCAGTACTCTATCTCAAGTATCACTAGTCTGTTATATCCTAAAATTACTCATCTCATATGTATATACTGCACTCTATACTGTCTACTGCATCTTGCCTATGCCGGTCAGCCATCGCTCATCCATATATTTATATGGACATATTCGTATTCATTCCTTTACACTTGTGTGTATAAGGTAGTTGTTGTGAAATGGTTAGATTATTTGTTAGATTCTACTGCATGGTCGGAACTAGAAGCACAAGCATTTCGCTACACTCGTATTAACATCTGCTAACCATGTGTATGTGAAAAATAAAATTTCATTTGATGTGTTCTGTCTTAAGTATAACTACTCTGTTCTATCTGAAGTATCAATACTCTATCTGAAGTATCACTACTCTGTTCTATCTGAAGTATCACTACTCTATCTGAAGTATCACTACTCTGTTCTATTCGATGAATCACTACTCTGTTCTATCTGAAGTACCACTGTGTTCTATTTTAAGTTTCACTAGTATATGTGAAGTATCACTACTATGTTCTATCTGAAATACCACTATGTTCTATTTTAAGTTTCACTAGTATATCTGAAGTATCACTACTCTGTTCAATCTGAAGTATCACTACTCTGTTCTATCTGAAGTATCACTACTATGTTATATCTGAAGTATCAGTACTCTATCTCAAGTATCACTAGTCTGTTATATCCTAAAAAAATTTATTTATTTTATTTATTTATTTCACCTTTATTTAACCAGGTAGGCAAGTTGAGAACAAGTTCTCATTTACAACTGCGACCTGGCCAAGATAAAGCAAAGCAGTTCGACACACAACAACACAGAGTTACACATGGAATAAAACAAACATACAGTCAATAATACAGTAGGAAAAAAAGAAATCTATATACAAAGAGTGCAAATGAGGTAGGATAAGGAAGGTAAGACAATAAATAGGCCATGGTGGCAGAGTAATTACAATATAGCAATTTAACACTGGAATGGTAAAAGAAAACTGTGCAGTAGATGAATGTGCAATGTAGAAAAACTGGGGTGCAAAGGAACAAGATAAATAAATAAATACGGTAGGGGATGAGGTAGTTGGTTGGGCTATTTACAGATGGGCTATAAACAGGTACAGTGGTCTGTACACTGCTCTGACAGCTGGTGCTTAAAGCTGTTGAGGGAGATAAGTGTCTCCAGTTTCAGAGATTTTTGAAGTTCGTTCCAGTCATTGGCAGCAGAGAACTGGAAGGAGAGTCGGCCAAAGGAGGAATTGGCTTTGGGGGTGACCAGTGAGATATACCTGCTGGAGCGTGTGCTACGGGTTGGTGCTGCTAAGGTGACCAGCGAGCTGAGATAAGGCGGGACTTTACCTAGCAGGGACTTGTAAATGACCAGGAGCCAGTGGATATGGCGGCGAGTGTAAAGTGAAGGCCAGCCTACGAGAGTGTACAGGTCGCAGTGGTGGGTGGTATATGGGGCTTTGGTAACAAAACGGATGGCACTGTGATAGACTGCATCCAGTTTGTTGAGTAGAGTATTGGAGGCTATTTTGTAAATTACATCACCGAAGTCGAGGATCGGTAGGATGGTCAGTTTTACGAGGGTAAGTTTGGCAGCATGAGTGAAGGAAGCTTTGTTGCGAAATAGGAAGCCAATTCTAGATTTAATTTTAGATTGGAGATGTTTGATGTGAGTCTGGAAGGAGAGTTTACAGTCTAACCAGACACCTAGGTATTTGTAGTTTTCACACGTAATCTAAGACAGAACCGTCCAGAGTAGTAATGCTAGACGGGGGACAGGTGCGGGTAGCGATCGGTTGAAGAGCATGCATTTAGTTTTACTTATGCGTTTAAGAGCAGTTGTAGGCCACGGAAGGAGAGTTGTATGGCATTGAAGCTCGTCTGGAGGGTAGTTAACACAGTGTCCAAAGAGGGGCCAGAAGTATACAGAATGGTGTCGTCTGCATAGAGGTGAATCAGAGACTCACCTGCAGCAAGAGCGACATCATTGATGTATACAGAGAAAAGAGTCGGCCCAAGAATTGAACCCTGTGGCACCCCATGGAGACTGCCAGAGGCCCGGACAACAGGCCCTCTGATTTGACACACTGAACTCTGTCGGAGAAGTAATTGGTGAACCATGCGAGGCAGTCATTTGAGAAACCAATGCTGTCGAGTCTGCCGATAAGGATGCGGTGATTGACAGAGTCGAAAGCCTTGGCCAGATCAATGAAAACGGCTGCACAATAATGTCTCTTGTCGATGGCGGTTATGATGTCATTTAGGACCTTGAGCGTGGCTGAGGTGCACCCATGACCAGCCCTGAAACCAGATTGCATAAGCGGAGAAGGTACGGTGGGATTCGAAATGGTCGGTAATTTGTTTGTTAACTTGGCTTTCAAAGACCTTAGAAAGGCAGGGAAGGATGGATATAGGCCTATAACAGTTTGGGTCAAGAGTGTCTCCCCTTTGAAGAGGGGATGACCGCAGCTGCTTTCCAGTCTTTGGGAATCTCAGACGTCACGAAAGAGAGGTTAAACAGGCTAGTAATAGGGGTTGCAACAATTTCGGCAGATAATTTTAAAAAGAAAGGGTCCAGATTGTCTAGCCCGGCTGATTTGTAAGGGTCCAGATTTCGCAGCTCTTTAGAACATCAGCTGACTGGATTTGGGAGAAGGAGAAGTGGGGAGGCTTTGGCGAGTTGCTGAGGGGGGTGCAGGGCTGTTGACCGGGGTAGGGGTAGCCAGGTGGAAAGCATGGCCAGCCATAGAAAAATGCTTATTGAAATTCTCAATTATTGTGGGTTTATCGGTGGTGACAGTATTTCCTATCCTCAGTGCAGTGGGCAGTTGGGAGGAGGTGCTCTTATTCTCCATGGACTTAACAGTGTCCCAGAACTTTTTGGAGTTTGTGTTACAGGAGGCAAATTTCTGCTTGAAAAAGCTAGCCTTGGCTTTCCTAACTGCCAGCGTATATTGGTTCCTGACTTCCCTGAAAAGTTGCATATCACGGGGCTGTTCGATGCTAATGCAGAACGCCACAGGATGTTTTTGCGCTGGTCAAGGGCAGTCAGGTCTGGAGAGAACCAAGGGCTATATCTATTCCTGGTTCTAAATTTCTTGAATGGGGCATGCTTATTTAAGATGGTGAGGAAGGCACTTTTAAAGAATAACCAGGCATCCTCTACTGACGGGATGAGGTCAATATCCTTCCAGGATACCCTGGCCAGGTCAATTAGAAAGGCCTGCTCGCTGAAGTGTTTTAGGAACGTTTAACAGTAATGAGAGGAGATCGTTTGACTGCAAACCCATTACGGATGCAGGCAATGAGGCAGTGATCACTGAGATCTTGGTTGAAAACAGCAGGGGTGTATTTGGAGGGCAAGTTAGTTAGGATTACATCTATGAGGGTTCCGTGTTTACGGCTTTGGGATTGTACCTAGTAGGTTCAAATATGATTTGTGTGAGGTTGAGGGCATCAAGCTTAGATTGTAGGATGGCCGGGTGTTAAGCATGTCCCAATTTAGGTCACCTAGCAGCACGAACTCTGAAGATAGATGGGGGCAATCAGTTCACATATGGTGTCCAGAGCACAGCTGGGGGCAGAGGGTGGTCTATAGCAAGCGGCAACAATGAGAGACTTGTTTCTAGAAAGGCAGATTTTTAAAAGTAAAAGTTCAAATTGTTTGGGTACAGACCTGGAAAGCAAGACAGAACTCTGCAGGCTATCTCTGCAATAGATAGCAACGCCCCTTTGGCCGTTCTATCTTGTCTGAAGATGTTATAGTTAGGGATGGAAATTTCAGTGTTACTGGTGGTCTTCCTAAGCCAGGATTCAGACACGGCTAGGACATCCGGGTTGGCAGAGTGTGCTAGGGCAGTGAATAAAACAAACTTAGGGAGGAGGCTTCTAATGTTGACATGCATGAAACCAAGGCTTTTACGGTTGCAGAAGTCAACAAATGAGAGGGCCTGTGGAATAGGAGTGGAGCTAGGCACTGCAGGGCCTGGATTAACCTCTATATCACCAGAGGAACAGAGGAGGAGTAAGATAAGGATACGGCTAAAGGCTATAATGACTGGTCGTCTAGGACGCTCGGAACAGAGAGTAAAAATAACAGGTTTCAGGGGTGATAAAATAGATTAAAGGCATAATGTACAGACAATGGTATGGTAGGACGTGAATACAGTGGAGGTAAACCTAGGCATTGAGTGGTGATGAAAGAGATAATGTCTCTAGAAAGATTTAAACCAGGTGATGTCATCGCATGTGTGGGAGGTGGAACTAAAGGGTTGGATAAGGCATATTGAGCAGGGCTAGAGGCTCTACTGTGAAATAAGGCAATAAACACTAACCAGAACAGCAATGGACAAGGCATATTGACAATGAGGAGAGGCATGCTTAGCCTAGTGAACATAAGGGTCAAGTTAGTAGTGAGGCTGGTTGGGGACAAGGCGATTCAGACAGCTAGCCGGGGGTAACAAGCTAGCAACGTCTAGCAGGCCGGCTAACAAAGACGGAGGAAGTCTGTTTATAGCCTCCTCACGGCGTTTCCGCCAGTAGACCAGTTGTGATGGGGTTTCGTGTGGTGAAGGGGACCAGGCCAGTTGGCACAACAAATTGTCCGATGGACCTGAATTAGCTAGCAGCCGATATGCTCTGGACAGCGAGACGTTAGCAGGCCGCAGTTAGCTGATGGGCGTTCAGGTGACGCTGGCGTCGGAGGGCCGGTTGAAATATCTCCCTCGGGCAGATAACGCCGGCAGTCCACTTGAGAAGGCCCGGTAGGTCTCCACACCGGCAGTAGAAGCGGGTCCGGATAGGAGTTGTAGCCCAGCAGCGTGCTGAAACTCCTCAGTCAGCCGGGAGAAGGGCTAGCTTCAGGCTAATTGGTGTATTGCTATGAGACCGGCGTTAGCCGATGGCACTCAGGTAGCAGCTAGCTAGCTGCAAGATCCAGTTGAAAAATGTCCAACTTGCGGTAGGGATCCGGGATATGGAGGGAAAATAAATAAAAATAGGTCCGGTAAGCTCAGGTTTAGTCGTGTGTTATACGAGGGGCGAGAGCTTTTCCGAGCTGAAGGTTAGCTGATGCCCGCTAGCAATAGTAAGCTAAATACTAACGTTCGCTAGTTGTTATTTGACCAGATTCGGAAAAAAACAACAAAAAACCACAGATCCGCACCACATTGGGTGAGGCAGGTTGCAGGAGAGTGTTTTGAAGTTGGATTTTAGAGAGCACATATAAAAAGATATGTGAAGAAAATATATAAAAATATTATAAAGACGATATTTACACAGGACAGGACGGGACAAGACAAATACACGTCTAACTGCTACGCCATCTTGGATCTATGAGTGAATTACTCATCTCATATGTATATACTGCACTCTATACTGTCTACTGCATCTTGCCTATGCCGGTCAGCCATCGCTCATCCATATATTTATATGGACATATTCATATTCATTCCTTTACACTTGTGTGTATAAGGTAGTTGTTGTGAAATGGTTAGATTATTTGTTAGATACTACTGCATGGTCGGAACTAGAAGCACAAGCATTTCGCTACACTCGTATTAACATCTGCTAACCATGTGTATGTGAAAAATAAAATTTCATTTGATGTGTTCTGTCTGAAGTATAACTACTCTGTTCTATCTGAAGTATCAATACTCTATCTGAAGTATCACTACTCTGTTCTATCTGAAGTATCACTACTCTATCTGAAGTATCACTACTCTGTTATATCTGAATTATCAATACTCTGTTCTATCTGAAGTATCACTGCTCTATCTGAAGTATCACTAATATGTTCTATCTAAAGTAGCACTACTCTATATGAAGTATCACTACTCAGTTCAATCTGAAGTATCACTACTCTATCTGAAGTATCACTAGTCTGTTCGATCTGAAGTATCACTACTCTGTTCTATCTGAAGTACCACTACTATGTTCTTTCTGAAGTATCACTACTCTATCTGAAGTATCACTACTCTGTTCTATCTGAAGTATCACTACTCTATCTGAAGTACCACTACTCTGTTATATCTGAAGTATCACTACTCTGTTATATCTAAAGTTTCACTACTCTGTTCTATCTGAAGTATCACTACTCTGTTCTATCTGAAGTATCACTACTCTGTTCAATCTGAAGTATCACTACTCTGTTCTATCTGAAGTTTCACTACTCTGTTCTATCTGAAGTATCACTACTCTGTTCTGTCTGAAGTATCACTACTCTGTTCTATCTGAAGTATCACTACTCTGTTCTATCTGAAGTATCACTCCTCTATCTGAAGTATCACTAGTCTGTTCAATCTGAAGTATCACTACTCTGTTCTATCTGAAGTATCACTACTCTGTTCTATCTGAAGTATCACTACTCTGTTCTATCTGAAGTATCACTACTCTGTTCAATCTGAAGTATCACTACTCTGTTCTATCTGAAGTTTCACTACTCTGATCTATCTGAAGTATCACTACTCTATCTGTTGTATCACTACTGTATTCTTTCTGAAGTGTCACTACTCTTTCTTAACGGTGTAGTATGGTCACATAAAGCTGATGATGAATTGTAAACAAGTTGCTCAGTCAATATTTGGTCATATCCTGTTAATGCTTCATTAGAGTTCTGAGTACCTGGAAATGACTGAGCTGTGGAGCTGATGCTACAACGTTTCCTCCAACCAAAAACAAATAATCTGTAGACTCATCCCAGAGCTTGAGCAACTGTTGCATATCTATTGCCTGATTCCCAAATGTCACCCTATTCCCTATATAGTGCACTACTTCTGACCAGAGCACTATGGGGGCTAGGGAGTAGGGTACTGTTTGGTATTGATCCTACAACTTTGTGGTCCAGTGGTGAGTTCTGGCTGTGTAGCAGACTGTGTCCATAATAAGACTAACACAAACTTTCATGGTAGGGATTGAAATAATACAACAAAATAGATAGAAAAGCAATGAAATAAAATATAGTTAAATAAGTAAAGTACAACTACACTGTACCTTTCCAGATAGGGAATGTTGTAAAGTAACTAGTATTCCATTTTCCATTCATAGTATTTTGTAAATGGAAAAGACAGCATTAGAAGAAAGGATAACTAGCAAAATAACACATCTTCAAATATGACTAAATGGAACACAAAAGTACTAATTCAACATGGTCGGAGATAAAAACAGAAGACATAGAAAGCATGGTATGTGGGTATGTGTGGATGTACTGTGATGGAAGGTGTGGTGTGTGTTTTTGGTGTTTGGAAAAGTGTGGCGTTGAGTGGGAAAGGAAATGCTTGCATATATTCCAGAACCAATGTGTGTCTGTGAGCAGGGGTTGTGAGAGAGATCGTTCAATTCTGTGCACATGAGGGATGTACATTTTAAAATGAATTAATACATCTAATTTATTTATTTATTGTCCCTTCATGATGGAACGGTCCCCAACCCTGTACCCTAGACACCCACCTGAACAACCCAGACACTAAAGAGAAGTCCCTATCTGTTTTATGAGCCTGCTGTAAGCTGCCTATATGCAGCCAAAACAGATATGGTCAGAGACCAAAAAAAAACAGAATATTAAAACAATATACACATGTGTATAAAACAATACAATTCAGCACAATAAAAATTTAAATAAGCAATAAAAAACATTTAATAAAAGTAATCACATTCAACTACATAGATGTCCTCAAGCAATCATTTAAACGTCCTGAGTGGCACCATCATGTCTAACTGCAGTGATTGTTCCACAAATTTGTGACATCAAAACAAAATGCAGATTTCTCAGCTTGTTACCTGTATAAAATACACCTGGGAGCCAGAAATCTTTCTGATTGAGAGGGGGTCAAATATTTATTTCCCTCATTAAAATCAATTTATCAACATTTTCACATGTGTTTTTCTGGATTTTTTTTGTTGTTATTCTGTCTCTCACTGTTCAAATAAACCTACCATTAAAATTATAGACTGATCATTTCGTTGTCAGTGGGCAAACATACAAAATTAGAAGGGGATCAAATACCTTTTTCCCTCACTGTATGTGGGTATGTTTGGATGTACTGTGATGGAAGGTGTGGTGTGTGTTTCTGGTATTTGGAAAAGTGTGGCGTTGAGTGGGAAAGGAAATGCTTGCATATATTACAGAACCAATATTTGTCTGTGAGCAGGGGTTGTGAGAGAGATCTTTCAATTCTGTGCAGATTCTGTGGGGGCGGCAGGTAGCCTAGTGGTAACTGGAGGGTTGCAAGTTCGAATCCTCGAGCTGACAAGGTAAAAATCTGTTGTTCTGCCACTGAATAAGGCAGTTAACCCACTGTGGAAGACACATTTCAGTTGAAGGCATTCGGTTGTACAACTGACTAATAATGGTGACTTTGAGATGAGGGATGTACATTTTAAAATGAATTAATACTTCTAATTTATTTGTTGTCCCATCATGATGGAACGGTCCCCAACCCTGTACACTAGACAACCACCTGAACAACCCATACACTAAAGAGAAGTCCCTATCTGTTTTATGAGCCTGCTGTAAGCTGCCTATATGCAGCCAAAACAGATGTGGTCAGAGACCTACTAAAACAGCACTGCCCCCTCAAGGTTCTGAGCCTGCCTGGCAGGGTTGGTCCTACAAAGCCAAGGAGAGCATAATATACTAGAAAATTCTCAAAAGCTGCTAATGAGAACCTTGACAACCTTGTACCTAGCCGATGGGGATTCTGGTGGGGTGCCCCCACCCAGGTAGTGGCAGTGCTGGCAATATTAGCTACAGTAACCCATGGGGAGGGGGTCTCTCTGTTGTTTGCAAAATTCTTGCTACCAACAGAATGCTATTCATATGGGGGACACAACCTTCCCAGCTCTGCAGATTTTACTGCGAAGAGGCAGAACCATTAGATCATTTGTTTTGGTACTGTCCATATGTTGCTTGTTGTTGGTCACAGTTCCAGGAGTGACTGAAGAATTGTAACATTTACCTGGAGCTAACTCTGCAGATAGCACTACTGGGCGATCTGAAAATTCATAGTTAATCCATCAATGATATAAAAGTACTTTTAGCAAAAAACATTCATTTTCAATTTACAATCTGTAAAAAAAATGAGAATAGAAAGGTTCAGAACTTTTGTGAAACATCACAGCACAGTTGAAAAATATATGGCAAACAGAAATCCAATATGGATGGTGGTAAGAGATAGATGAGAGGGGTTGAATGGAGCTGAAGGTTTGGATAAATAACATCAAGATATCTAATGTATAACATACTGTAAAACATATATAGGTTAAGAACTTTTTTTGAAAGAGTACAGTTTGCAAGATATGGCAAATAGAAATCCTAAAGATTAGGGAGACGTTGAGGGTAGAGGAAGGACAAGAGTTTCAAACAAACCAAATGCAATTATTATCAAATAGACTGTGTCCATAAAATGTACGTCAACAGTGAAGAGGCGACTCCGGGATGCTTGGCTTCCAGTGTCTTTTGACCATCATAATCTTTTCTTTTTATTGGCCAGTCTGAGATATGGCTTTTTTTCTTTGCAACTCTGACTAGAAAGCCAGCAACCCGGAGTCGCCTCTTCACTGTTGACGTTGAGACTGGTGTTTTGCGGGTACTATTTAATGAAGCTGCCAGTTGAGGACTTGTGAGGCGTCTGTTCCTCAAACTATGTAGACACTGTATAATGTACTTGTCCTCTTGATCAGTGCACCGGGGGGCCTCCCACTCCTCTTTTTATTCTGGTTAGAGCCAGGTTGCGCTGCTCTGTGAAGGGAGTAGTACACAGCGTTGTACGAGATCTTCAGTTTCTTGGCAATTTCTCGCATGGAATAGCCTTCATTTCTCAGAACAAGAAGACTGACGAGTTTCAGAAGAAAGTTCTTTGTTTCGGGCCATTTTGAGCCTGTAATCGAACCCACAAATACTGATGCTCCAGATATTCAACTAGTCTAACGAAGGCCAGTTTAATTGCTTCTTTAATCAGAACAACAGTTTTCAGCTGTGCTAACATAATTGCAAAAGGGTTTTCTAATAATCAATTAGCCTTTTAAAATGATCAACTTGGATAAGCTAACACAACGTGCCATTGGAACACAGGAGTGATGGTTGCTGACAATGGGCCTCTGTACGCCTATGTAGATATTCCATTAAAAATCAGCCGTTTCCAGCTACAATAGTCATTTAATGTCTACACTGTATTTCTGATCAATTTCATGTTATTTTAATGGACAAACAAGGACATTTCTAAGTGACCCCAAACTTTTGAACATTAGTGTAAATAGAATGTAAAAGCTGGAAATACAGGCCTAAGCGTTGTAGTTCACTAGTTTTCTCCAATTAGGGGAAGATATGTATATATATGTATGTATTTATATGTATATATATATGTATTTATATGTGTATATATATATGTGTATATATGTATGTATTTATATGTATATATATATATATATATGTATGTATTTATATGTGTATATATGTATGTATTTATATGTGTATATATGTATGTATTTATATGTGTATTTATATGTATTTATATGTATATATATATATATATATATGTATGTATTTATATGTGTATGTATGTGTGTGTGTGTGTGTGTGTATATATATATATATATATATATATACAGTGGGGAAAAAAAGTATTTAGTCAGCCACCAATTGTGCAAGTTCTCTCACTTAAAAAGATGAGAGAGGACTGTAATTTTCATAATAGGTACACTTCAACTATGACAGACGAAATGAGGAAAAAAAATCCAGAAAATCACATTGTAGGATTTTTTATGAATTTATTTGCAAATTATGGTGGAAAATAAGTATTTGGTCAATAACAAAGTTTATCTCAATACTTTGTTATATACCCTTTGTTGGCAATGACAGAGGTCAAATGTTTTCTGTAAGTCTTCACAAGGTTTTCACACACTGTTGCTGGTATTTTGGCCCATTCCTCCATGCAGATCTCCTCTAGAGCAGTGATGTTTTGGGGCTGTCGCTGGGCAACACGGACTTTCAACTCCTCCAAAGATTTTCTATGGGGTTGAGATCTGGAGACTGGCTAGGCCACTCCAGGACCTTGAAATGCTTCTTCTGAAGCCACTCCTTCGTTGCCCGGGCGGTGTGTTTGGGATCATTGTCATGCTGAAAGACCCAGCCACGTTTCATCTTCAATGCCCTTGCTGATGGAAGGAGGTTTTCACTCAAAATCTCACGATACATGGCCCCATTCATTCTTTCCTTTACACGGATCAGTCGTCCTGGTCCCTTTGCAGAAAAACAGCCCCAAAGCATGATGTTTCCACCCCCATGCTTCACAGTAGGTATGGTGTTCTTTGGATGCAACTCAGCATTCTTTGTCCTCCAAACACGACGAGTTGAGTTTTTACCAAAAAGTTCTATTTTGGTTTCATCTGACATTCTCCCAATCCTCATCTGGATCATCCAAATGCTCTCTAGCAAACTTTAGACGGGCCTGAACATGTACTGGCTTATGCAGGGGGACACGTCTGGCACTGCAGGATTTGAGTCCCTGGCGGCGAGTGTGTTACTGATGGTAGGCTTTGTTACTTTGGTCCCAGCTCTCTGCAGGTCATTCACTAGGTCCCCGTGTGGTTCTGGGATTTTTGCTCACCATTCTTGTGATCATTTTGACCCCACGGGGTGAGATCTTGCGTGGAGTCCCAAATCGAGGAAGATTATCAGTGGTCTTGTATGTCTTCCATTTCCTAATAATTGCTCCCACAGTTGATTTCTTCAAACCAAGCTGCTTACCTATTGCAGATTCAGTCTTCCCAACCTGGTGCAGGTCTACAATTTTGTTTCTGGTGTCCTTTGACAGCTCTTTGGTCTTGGCCATAGTGGAGTTTGGAGTGTGACTGTTTGAGGTTGTGGACAGGTGTCTTTTATACTGATAACAAGTTCAAACAGGTGCCATTAATACAGGTAACGAGTGGAGGACAGAGGAGCCTCTTAAAGAAGAAGTTACAGGTCTGTGAGAGCCAGAAATCCTGCTTGTTTGTATGTGACCAAATACTTATTTTCCACCATAATTTGCAAATAAATTCATAAAAAATCCTACAATGTGATTTTCTGGATTTTTCTTCCTCATTTTGTCTGTCATAGTTGAAGTGTACCTATGATGAAAGTTACAGGCCTCTCTCATCTTTTTAAGTGAGAGAACTTGCACAATTGGTGGCTGACTAAATACTTTTTCCCCCCACTGTATATATATATATATATATATATATATATATACATACATACATACATACATACATACACACATACATACACATATTAATACATACGTATATATACACATATCTTCCCCCAATTGTAGCAACATTTTTCCATATATATATATATGGACAAAAATATATGGGGGATTGGAAGTGATGCAGACAATTACATTGATGGAAGCCACAATCTATCTGCAATATTAAAGCTAATCTACCCCCTAAATTATTTGTTTAAACACATCTTTTATCCTTCTTTTCCAAGAACAGGCCATGAAACGTGTTTATTTTATTGGACCTTTATTTAAACAGGGAGTCACATTGAGAATAACATCTACGTTACAGGACCAGCCATGTACACATTACAATATAAACAGAATATTAAAACAATATACACATGTGTATAAAACAATACAATTCAGCACAATAAAAATAAAAATAAGCAATAAAAAACATTTAATAAAAGCAATCACATTCAACTACATAGATGTCCTCAAGCAATCATTTAAACGTCCTGAGTGGCACCAGCATGTCTAACTGCAGTGATTGTTCCACAAATTTGCGACATTAAAAAAACAAAATGCAGATTTTACCAAATCTGTGTTATCCATTCCTGGGAACCGGTTTGGTAACTTATGATTTTTATTTGAATTAATGATGTTCCATATAAGAGGAGTTTCTGTCAGATTGATTTGTAAATAAACAAAAGAGAATACAGCTCTCTTCTTACAGACAGAGAGGTTCATCACACATTTTTGTACAGACTACAAATGATGAGTCTTAAAATGGTCCCCTGTGATAAAATGTATTGCTGAATGGTAGACAGTGTTCAAGGGTTTTAAAACCTGAGGTTGCAGCATGCATGTAAACAGTATCACCAAAATCCAATACAGGGAGAAGTGTTGTTTGAACACTATTTATCCTATTTATAATACTAAGGCATGATTTATTTCTGTATAAAAAAAACAATCTTGGATCTTAGTAAGATTTTTTATATGCGTTACGAAGGACAACTTGTCATCAATCCAGACACCCAGGTACTGATATTGAGAAAAGCTCAATTTGGGCTCCATTTATAGCGTATATATGCAGGTCCTCAGGGTCAACATTTCATGACCTACAGAACAGCATGAGCTTGGTTTTACTTGTATTTACCACTAATTTAAGATCTGTAAGTGATTTCTGAATTGAATCAAAGTCATGCTGAAGTTCACGAATGGCCTGCTACACTGAGGTGGCACAGGAATACAAACCTGTGTCAACTGCATAGAGATGAATGTTACAAGTATGGGTTTCCTATGTCATTAATATGCAAAGTGTACAATAATGGTCCCAAAATCTAACCCTGAGGAACACCTTTTTGAATCTCAAGAAATTAAGATTCAACCCCGTCTATCAAGACGACTTGTTCAATTTGAAGTATTTCTACTCGAATCGCACTGATTCCGTGCCACAATAAAAAAGACGTGTTACCATGATTAAAAATACATGTGTTTCCATGATAAAAACATGTGTTTCCATGATAAAAAAAAAAATGTGTTTGCATGTGTCCCAACTGTGCTTGTAGTTAATTTTTTTTATACCTAAGCTAGCAGTGTTATTAAAAGTCTTATTCAAACATTCAGTGAAAGTTTTAAGGAAGTTATTTAAAAACCTTAAAATTACCTATGATTTCCTTCCTCAGAATGTTAATTAAACCTCCCAGGAAAACATTCAGGGAACCACAGTAAAACGTTCTCAGAACCTCCCTGGAACCATAGTAAAACGTTGTTCAATATGAAGTATTACTAAGCTGTTCTATCTGAAGTATCACTACTCTGTTCTATCTGAAGTATCACTACTCTGTTCTATCTGAAGTATCACTACTCTGTTCTATCTGAAGTATCACTACTCTGTTCTGACACAACAGACATCCTGTTAGTACAAGTATAGTTCTGAAATATTTAATTGAATTATAATTGAACTGAAGTAGACCCTTCATCTTCTACTGCGTGACTGTGTAGTACGGTCACATAAAGATGATGATGAATTGTAAACAAGTTGCTAAGTCAATATTTGGTCATATCCTGTTAATGCTTCATTAGAGTTCTGAGTTCCTGGAAATGACTGAGCTGTGGAGCTGATGTTTCAACGTTTCCTCCAACCAAAAACAAATAATCTGTAGACTCATCCCAGAGCTTGAGCAACTGTTGCAGATCTATGCTTAAGTCCCAAATGTCACCCTATTCCCTATATAGTGCACTACTTCTGACCAGAGCACTATGGGGGCTAGGGAGTAGGGTACTGTTTGGTATTGATCCTACAACGTTGTGGTCCAGTGGTTCTGGCTGTGTAGCAGACTGTGTCCATAATAAGACTAACACAAACTTTCATGGTAGGGAATGAAATAATACAAAAAAATAGATATTCCAGAACCAATGTGTGTCTGTGAGCAGGGGTTGTGAGAGAGATCTTTCAATTCTGTGCACATGAGGGATGTACATTTTAAAATGAATTAATACATCTAATGTATTTATTTATTGTCCCTTCATGATGGAACGGTCCCCAACCCTGTACCCTAGACACCCACCTGAACAACCCAGACACTAAAGAGAAGTCCCTATCTGTTTTATGAGCCTGCTGTAAGCTGCCTATATGCAGCCAAAACAGATATGGTCAGAGACCAAAAAAAAACAGAATATTAAAACAATATACACATGTGTATAAAACAATACAATTCAGCACAATAAAAATTTAAATAAGCAATAAAAAACATTTAATAAAAGTAATCACATTCAACTACATAGATGTCCTCAAGCAATCATTTAAACGTCCTGAGTGGCACCATCATGTCTAACTGCAGTGATTGTTCCACAAATTTGTGACATCAAAACAAAATGCAGATTTCTCAGCTTGTTACCTGTATAAAATACACCTGGGAGCCAGAAATCGTTCTGATTGAGAGGGGGTCAAATATTTATTTCCCTCATTAAAATCAATTTATCAACATTTTCACATGCGTTTTTCTGGATTTTTTTTGTTGTTATTCTGTCTCTCACTGTTCAAATAAACCTACCATTAAAATTATAGACTGATCATTTCGTTGTCAGTGGGCAAACGTACAAAATTAGAAGGGGATCAAATACCTTTTTCCCCTCACTGTATGTGGGTATGTGTGGATGTACTATGATGGAAGGTGTGGTGTGTGTTTCTGGTATTTGGAAAAGTGTGGCGTTGAGTGGGAAAGGAAATGCTTGCATATATTACAGAACCAATATTTGTTTGTGAGCAGGGGTTGTGAGAGAGATCTTTCAATTCTGTGCAGATTCTGTGGGGGCGGCAGGTAGCCTAGTGGTAACTGGAGGGTTGCAAGTTCGAATCCTCGAGCTGACAAGGTAAAAATCTGTTGTTCTGCCACTGAATAAGGCAGTTAACCCACTGTGGAAGACACATTTCAGTTGAAGGCATTCGGTTGTACAACTGACTAATAATGGTGACTTTGAGATGAGGGATGTACATTTTAAAATGAATTAATACTTCTAATTTATTTGTTGTCCCATCATGATGGAACGGTCCCCAACCCTGTACACTAGACAACCACCTGAACAACCCATACACTAAAGAGAAGTCCCTATCTGTTTTATGAGCCTGCTGTAAGCTGCCTATATGCAGCCAAAACAGATGTGGTCAGAGACCTACTAAAACAGCACTGCCCCCTCAAGGTTCTGAGCCTGCCTGGCAGGGTTGGTCCTACAAAGCCAAGGAGAGCATAATATACTAGAAAATTCTCAAAAGCTGCTAATGAGAACCTTGACAACCTTGTACCTAGCCGATGGGGATTCTGGTGGGGTGCCCCCACCCAGGTAGTGGCAGTGCTGGCAATATTAGCTACAGTAACCCATGGGGAGGGGGTCACTGTCAACAGAATGCTATTTATATGGGGGATACAACCTTCCCAGCTCTGCAGATTTTACTGCGAAGAGGCAGAATACAACACTGTGTCATCTGCATAGAGATGATTGTTACAAGTATGAGTTTCCTATGTCATTAATATGCAAAGTGAACAATAATGGACCCAAAATCTAACCCTGAGGAACACCTTTTTGAATCTCAAGAAATTAAGATTCAACCCCGTCTATCAAGACGGCCAGAGTTCTGGCATTGACAAGACCATTAACAAGTAGCGTGGTGGCTGTGGTAGAACTCCGCCCAGGCCTAAACCCTGATTGGTTTATATTAAAAATACAATTATCAGATAAAAAGGAACGAAGTTGTACATTAACCAAGGATGTAAGAATCTTAGCTAAACAAGGAAGTCTTGAAATGGGGCGATAGTTAACAAGATAATTTGTATCCTCAACCTTATGGAGTGGCAGAACATATGCGGATTTCCATGCTTTTGGAAAACTTCCTGATAACAATGTTAAATACAAAATGTGTGCTACTGAGCCAGTAATAAGGGGAGATGCAGACCATTCTCCTAATGATCAGCCCCTGGGGATTTATCATGTCTAATATTAACAAAGCATCCAGGACTTCTTTATCAGTGAATTTCCGAAAAGAAAACTCCTGACCCAGCATTTTTCAGTATCATTCTCACCATCTACATCCAAACTAGTCTTTTCAAGAGCTGGCTATGAAATATATTCAAATATAAAGCCTACAGAGATAAAAATGGTGATTAAATGCATTAATGATATCAATTATGTCAGTAATTGGGCCAGAATCTAAATGAATGTCTTGGGTGACTGCCAGTCTGGGCCCTAGTCTGTGAATCTAGTTTTGGCCCAGGCATCATCTCTGTTGTGTATGACTTCAGATATCTCTGGACTGAACCAAGGGTAAGACAAATGTTTTCAATTGTAGTGTAGATAATCATGCTTCCTTTAAAAACAGAGAATTGCTCTGCTCTTTAATTACTTGTATTTCTTATTTGTATTTTTAAACTGCATTGTTGTTTAAGGGCTCGTAAGTAAACACTTCACTGTAAGGTCTACACCTGTTGTATTCAGCATTTCACTGTAAGGTCTACACCTGTTGTATTCAGCATTTCACTGTAAGGTCCACACCTGTTGTATTCAGCATTTCACTGTAAGGTCTACACCTGTTGTATTCAGCATTTCACTGTAAGGTCTACACCTGTTGTATTCAGCATTTCACTGTAAGGTCTACTACACCTGTTGTATTCGGCGCATGTGGCTAATACAATTAGATTTTTTTTTAAACAATCTAAAATTCTGTAGAATGTTGATGAGTCTGTCCATTCATCACAGTTTAGATAAGGGTTTACTACACTATACCCTATACCCTATACACTATACCATATACTATAAGTGCACAAGGCGAGACCCAAATGCAGACACAGGAGGCAGATGGTTGAGCGCCAGTATTTATAATAACAAAGGGGTAGGCAAAAGGCAGGTCTGGGACAGGCGAGAGTTCATAAACGAGGTCAGAGTCCAAACAGTACCAAGCGATAGGCAGGCACGAGGTCAGGACAGGCAGGGCTTCAGAGTACAGGTCAGAGTCCAAACAGTACCAGGCGATAGGCAGGCACGAGGTCAGGACAGGCAGGGCTTCAGAGTACAGGTCAGAGTCCAAACAGTACCAGGCGATAGGCAGGCACGAGGTCAGGACAGGCAGGGCTTCAGAGTACAGGTCAGAGTCCAAACAGTACCAGGCGATAGGCAGGCACGAGGTCAGGACAGGCAGGGCTTCAGAGTACAGAGTTCAAACAGTACAAGGGCATAGGTAGGCTCCAGGTCAGAACAGGTAGAGAGGTCAGGTAGGCAGGCTCCAGGTCAGAACAGGTAGAGAGGTCAGGTAGGCTCCAGGTCAGAACAGGTAGAGAGGTCAGGTAGGTAGGCTCCAGGTCAGAACAGGTAGTGAGGTCAGGTAGGCAGGCTCCAGGTCAGAACAGGTAGAGAGGTCAGGCAGACAGGCTCCAGGTCAGAACAGGTAGAGAGGTCAGGCAGGCAGGCTCCAGGTCAGAACAGGTAGAGAGGTCAGGCAGGCTCGCTCCAGGTCAGAACAGGTAGAGAGGTCAGGCAGGCTCCAGGTCAGAACAGGTAGAGAGGTCAGGCAGGCTCCAGGTCAGAACAGGTAGAGAGGTCAGGCAGGCTCCAGGTCAGAACAGGTAGAGAGGTCAGGTAGGCTCCAGGTCAGAACAGGTAGAGAGGTCAGGCAGGCTCCAGGTCAGAACAGGTAGTGAGGTCAAGCAGGCTCCAGGTCAGAACAGGTAGTGAGGTCAGGTAGGCTCCAGGTCAGAACAGGTAGAGAGGTCAGGTAGGCTCCAGGTCAGAACAGGTAGAGAGGTCAGGTAGGTAGGCTCCAGGTCAGAACAGGTAGAGAGGTCAGGTAGGCTCCAGGTCAGAACAGGTAGAGAGGTCAGGCAGGCAGGCTCCAGGTCAGAACAGGTAGTGAGGTCAGGCAGGCTCCAGGTCAGAACAGGTAGTGAGGTCAGGTAGGCTCCAGGTCAGAACAGGTAGTGGGGTCAGGTAGGCTCCAGGTCAGAACAGGTAGTGAGGTCAGGTAGGCTCCAGGTCAGAACAGGTAGTGAGGTCAGGTAGGCTCCAGGTCAGAACAGGTAGAGAGGTCAGGTAGGCTCCAGGTCAGAACAGGTAGAGAGGTCAGGTAGGCTCCAGGTCAGAACAGATAGAGAGGTCAGGCAGGCAGGCTCCAGGTCAGAACAGGTAGAGAGGTCAGGCAGGCTCCAGGTCAGAACAGGTAGAGAGGTTAGGCAGGCAGGCTCCAGGTCAGAACAGGTAGAGAGGTCAGGCAGGCAGGTTTGGCGTCAGGACAGGCAAAGGTCAAAACCAGGAGGGCTAGGAAAAAACAGAGACTGGGAAAAATAGGAGCTAGGAGAAATTCTGATTGACTTGTCAAAACAAGATGAACTGGCACAGAGAGACAGGAAACACAGGGATAAATACACCAGGGATAATAAGCGACACCTGGAGGGGGTGGAGACAATCACAAGGACAGGTGAAACAGATCAGGGCGTGACATATACACTATACCCTATTCCCTATACACTATCTACTAGACACTATACTTTATACTCTATACCCTATACCCTATACCCTATACCCTATACACTATACCCTATACACTATATACTAGACACTATACTTTATACCCTATACCCAATACACTATATACTAGACACTATACTTTATACCCTATACCCTATACACTATATACTAGACACTATACCTTATACACTATACCCTATACTCTATACACTATACCCTATACCCTATACCCTATACCCTATACACTATACCCTATACACTATATACTAGACACTATACTTTATACCCTATACCCTATACACTATATACTAGACACTATACTTTATACCCTATACCCAATACACTATATACTAGACACTATACTTTATACCCTATACCCTATACACTATATACTAGACATTATACCTTATACACTATACCCTATACTCTATACACTATACCCTATACCCTATACCCTATACCCTATACACTATACACTATATACTAGACATTATACTTTATACCATATACCCTATACACTATATACTAGACACTATACTTTATACCCTATACCCTATACTCTATACACTATACCCTATACACTATACCCTATACACTATATACTAGACACTATACTTTATACCCTATACCCAATACACTATATACTAGACACTATACTTAATACCATATACCCTATACACTATATACTAGACACTATACTTTATACCCTATACCCTATACTCTATACACTATACCCTATACACTATACCCTATACACTATATACTAGACATTATACTTTATACCCTATACCCAATACACTATATACTAGACACTATACTTTATACCCTATACCCTATACACTATATACTAGACATTATACCTTATACACTATACCCTATACCCTATACACTATACCCTATACACTATATACTAGACACTATACTTTATACCATACACCCTATACACTATACCCTATACACTATCTACTAGACACTATACTTTATACCCTATACCCTATACCCTATACACTATACCCTATACCCTATACCCTATACACTATACCCTATACACTATATACTAGACACTATACTTTATACCCTATACCCTATACACTATATACTAGACACTATACCTTATACACTATACCCTATACTCTATACACTATACCCTATACACTATACCATATACACTATATACTAGACACTATACTGTATACCCTATACCCTATACTCTATACACTATACCCTATACACTATACCCTATACACTATATACTAGACATTATACTTTATACCATATACCCTATACACTATATACTAGACACTATACTTTATACCCTATACCCAATACACTATATACTAGACATTATACCTTATACACTATACCCTATACTCTATACACTATACCCTATACCCTATACCCTATACACTATATACTAGACATTATACTTTATACCATATACCCTATACACTATATACTAGACACTATACCCTATACACTATATACTAGACACTATACTGTATACCCTATACCCTATACACTATACACTATACACTATACACTATACACTATACCATATACACTATACCCTATACACTATATACTAGACACTATACCCTATACACTATATACTAGACACTATACGTTATACCATATACCCTATACACTATACACTATATACTAGACACTATACACTATACCCTAGACACTATATACTAGACACTATACTGTATACCCTATACCCTATACACTATACACTATACCATATACACTATACCTTATACACTATATACTAGACACTATATACTCGACACTATACCTCATACCTGAGGTGGCAGGGTATCCTAGTGGTTAGAGTGTTGGACTAGTAACCAAAAGGTTGCAAGTTCAATTCCCCCAGCTGACAAGGTACACATCTGTCGTTCTGCCTCTACACTATTCCTTTGTACACTATACCATATACCGGGACTCTGTTCCAAAGTAGTGCACTATACACTGAGTGTACAAAACATTACTAATATTGAGTTGCACCCCCCCACACACACTTTTGCCCTCAGAACAGCCTCAAACAATGATCCAAGACCAGCCCAGTTAATCCCTACCATTGTGGCAATGAGTCGTCATAATGCTGCATCAAATGTACATGATCCTAGGGGCGTTGGCAAACACAATATGAGTAACTTAATTTATGTACCCCTAATTAACACATACATCTGTTAATCCTACAGCTATTGTATGCAGTAATCATGACCCTATAAACCAGAGTTACACTGTTAGCACTGAGGTGGTGTGTCCTAGTAGGAAGACCACTTTATGCAGCTCACCCTGCACTATCAGCTCCAATGTAAATAACATGAGCATGTCTACCTCTGATACGCTTCCCAGTAAAGCATTAAAAACAATCAAGCAACCCAGAAAAGTAACAGATGACATTCATATTCTATCTCTGAAACTCACTTAGATAATACCTTTGATGATACAGTGGTAGCAATACATGGTTATAACATCTACAGAAAAGACAGAAATGCCAACGGAGGCGGTGTTGCTGTCTATATTCAGAACCACATTCCTGTAAAGCTTAGAGACGATCTCATGTTAAATACTGTTGAAGTAATATGGCTACAGGTTCATCTGCCTCACCTAAAGCCCATTCTGGTGGGAAGCTGCTATAGACCACCAAGTGCTAACAGTCAGTATTTGTAACTACCAGGGTATTTACAAACAGCACAGGAATGAAATCATTAACATGTATTGATCACATCTTTACTAACGCTGCAGAAATCTGCTTTAAAGCAGTATCCAGATCCATAGGAGGTAGTGATCACAATATAGTAGCCATATCTAGAAAAAACTAAGTTCCAAAGACTGGACTAATATAGCGTATAAGAGGTCATACAATACGTTTGTAGTGATTCATATGTTGTTGATGTAAAGAATATTTGCTGGTCTGCGGTGTGTAATGAGGAGCAACCAGACGCTGCACTTGACACATTTACGAAATATCTTATTCCAGTTACTAATAAGTACGCACTCATTAAGAAAATGACTGTAACAACTGTTACATCCCATTGGATTGATGAGGAATTTAAAAATTGTACGGTTGAGAGGGATGAGGCAAAAGGTATGGCAATTAAGTCTGGCAGCCCAACTGATTGGCAAACGTACTGCAAATTGAGAAATCATGTGACTAAACTAAATGAAACAAAAAATAAACTATACTATGAAACAAAGATGAATGATATAAAGAATGATAGTAAAAAGCTTTGGGGCACCTTAAATTCAATTTTGGTTAAAAAAGCCAACTCGGCTCCATCATTCATTGAATCAGCTCATTCATACTTTAAAACTAGTTAGGGATTAGTGGGGCGTTAGCGCCCACCTGCGACAACATCCGGTAAAATGCTGTGCGCCAAATTCAAATGACAGAAATAGTCATATTAAACATTAATGAAAATATAAGTGTTGCACACCATTCAAAAGCTTAGACTCTTGGTAATCTCACAGCGTTGTCCGATTTCAAAAAGGCTTTACGGCGAAAGCATAGCATTTGATTGTCTGAGGACAGCGCCCCGCATACATTTTCAATTAGCATAATAACATAACCAGCACAGGTGTCACAAAACTCAAAATAGCGATATAATAAATTGCTTACCTTTGAAGATCTTCCTCTGATGGCAATCCAAAGGGTCTCAGCTACACAATAAATCGTCCTTTTGTTCGATAAAGTCCCTCTTTATATCCCAAAAGCTCAGCTTGTTTGGAATGTTTTGTTCAGTAATCCACGTTCCACTCCAGTCAACATACATACTAATGAAACCGAAAAAAGATACCTATAAACTTTGTCCATACAACTCAAACAACGTTTCTTATCAAACCTCAGGTACCCTAATATGTATATAAACAATACTATTTCAGACGGAAAATAACCTGCTCAATTGAACAGGAAAAAAACGAAGAGTGCGCTCTCTGTCGCGCGCTAAACAGTATAGTCCACTCCTGAGTCCACTGACAAAAACAGCTCTTACTCGTTGGTTTTTAAAAAAACAAGCTTGAAACCTTGTCTAAAGACTTGACATCTAGTGGAAGCCATAGGACCTGTAATCTGGGAGCTAAATCCCCCTGAATTGAATAGCTTGTCAAATGGAAAAGTGTCACATCACAAAATCCCATTTTCCTCTGGTTTTCGCCTGCCAAATCAGTTCTGTTATACTCACAGACATTATTTAAACAGTTTTAGAAACTTTGGGGTGTTTTCTATCAAATACTACTAATTATTTGCATATCCTAGTTTCTGGGCCTGAGTAACAGGCATTTTACTTTGGGCACACCAGGCTCTCCGAACCACGAACACTGCCGCCGCTCCCAAACAGGTTTAATGACTTTTTCTTTGGCAAGATAAGCAAACTTAGGGATGACATGCCAGCAACAAATGCTGACAATACACATCCAAGTATTTCGGACCAAATTATGAAAGACAAGAATTGTACTTTTCAATTCCGGAAAGTCAGTGTGGAAGAGGTGAAAAAATTATTGATGTCTATCAACAATGACAAGTACCCGGGGTCTGACAATCTGGATGGAAAATGACTGAGGATAATAGCAGACGATATTGCCACTCCTATTTGCCACATCTTCAATTTAAGCCTACTAGAAAGTGTGTGCCCTCAGGCCTGGAGGGAAGCTAAAGTCATTCCGCTACCCAAGAATAGTAAAGCCCCCTTTACTGGCTCAAATAGCCGACCAATCAGCCTGTTACCAACCCTTAGTAAACTTCTGAAAAAAATGGTGTTTGACCAGATAAAATGCTATTTCACAGAAAACAAATTGACAACAGACTTTCAGCATGCTTATAGGGAAGTACACTCAACAAGCACAACACTTGCACAAATTACTGATAATTGGCTTAGAGAAATTGATGATTAAATGATTGTGGGGGCTGTCATGTTAGAATTCAGTGCAGCTTTTTTTTATTATCGATCACAGTCTGCTGCTGGAAAAACTCATGTGTTATGGCTTTACACCCTCTGCTATAATGTGGATAAAGAGTTACTTGTCTAATAGAACACAGAGGGTGTTCTTTAATGGAAGCCTCTCAAATATAATCCAGTTTGAATCAGGAATTCCCCAGGGCAGCTGTTTAGGCCCTTTGCTATTTTACATTTTTACTAATGACATGCCACTGACTTTGAGTAAAGCCTGTTTATGTGTCTGTTTATGCGGATGACTCAACACTATACACATCAGCTACCACAGTGACTGAAATGACTGCAACACTTAACTACTTAGGGAGTAGAGGCGCGCTCCCGACACTACCCGGTGAAAAGTAAGGTGCCAAATTCAAATTACAAAAGTTGAATTATTAAACATTCATCAATATACAAGTGTTGCATAGTCATCAAAAGCTCTGCTTCTTGGCAATATCACAACATTGTCAGATTTCAAAAAGGCTTTACGGCGAAAGCACAACATTTGATTGTTTGAGGATACCACCTCCAATATTTATGCATTAGCATGAATTCATATCCAGCGCGGGTCACACAAAACCCATATAAGAGCTAAAAAATATCACTTACCTTTTGAAGAACTTCTGCTGAGGGCTTCCCAAGTGTCGAACGAAGACATCCAATGGTTCTTTTGTTAGAAAAAGTAATTCATTATATCCATAAATCTCCGTTTGGTTGGTGCGTTATGATCAGAGAATCCACCTTTGAATCCCCCATTGAACCGTGAAGAGAACACGATCAAATTATAACAATAAACTTTCTACAAACAAATCAAAGATCATTTTTAATGTATCCTTAGGTATCCTTTTATGTATATTTACTGTAATATTTCATCCGGATGATAACGTGAACGATAGGAAAGGAAAATAAAGTGGGGCACGCTCACAATCTCGCGCCCGTGAAATGTTGTTGACAAATGTGGTCCCCTGACTACTTCCTCTTCCCATCTGTTCTGCTTAGTGCTAGTGCTTCCAGACACTGTATAAAGACTGTTGACATCTAGTGGAAGCCATAGGTACTGCAGTCTCAGTCCTAGACAACATAGAAATCAATAGGCAACCTGGAGAAAAAGGTCATGTACAAAACAAAATGCAAATACGGATGGATTTTCCTCTGGTTTTTGCCTGCTATATCATTTCTGTTATACTCACATACATTATTTTAACACTTTTAGAAACTTCAGAGTGTTTCCTATCCAATAGTACAAATTATGTGCATATCCTATTTTCTGGGCCTGAGTGGCAGGCATTTTACTTTGGGCACGCCAGACTCACCTCTGCTGCCGCTCCCTAAAAAGTTAACAAAGAGTTTCAGTTCGTTTCATAGTGGGTGGCAAGGAATAAGTTAGCCCTAAATATTTATAAAACAAAAGCACTGTATTTGGGACAAGTCATTCTCTAAACCCTAAATCTCAACTAAATATTGTAATAAATAATGTGGAAATTGAGCAAGTTGAGATGACTAAACTGCTAGGAGTAACCCTAGATTGTAAACTGCCAAAGTCCAGAACAGACTATGGGAGGAGCACAGTACTACATAGAGCCATGACTACATGGAACTCTATTCAACATCAAGTAACTGATACAAGCTGTAAAATTTGATTAAAAAAACAGAGAAAGATATACCTTGTGGAACAATGGGGACTGTGAAGCAATTCAAACATAGGCACAGACACATGCATACACACACACAATAACATACGCACTATACACACACATAGATTTAGAACTGTAGATATGTGGTAGTGGTGGAAGAGGGGCCTGAGGGCACACAGTGTTTTTTTAAATCTGTAAATGTATTGTAATGTTTTTAAAATGGTATAAACTGCCTTAATTTTTATGGACCCCAGGAAGAGTAGCTGCTGCATTGGCAGGAACTAATGGGGATCCATGATAAATACAAATACAATTCGTCAGGGCATGGACTCTACAAGGTGTCGAAAGCGTTCCACAGGGATGCTGGCCCATGTTGACTCCAATGCTTCCCACAATTGTGTCAAGTCGGCTAGATGTCCGTTGGGTGTTGGACTATTCTTGATACAGACAAAAAATGTTGAGCGTGAAAAACTGTTCTTGACACAAACCGGTGCGCCTGGCACCTACTACCATACCCCGCTCAAAGGCACTTAAGTTAAAAATGTTGTCTTGCCTATTTAACCTCTGAATGGCACACACACAATCCATATCTCAATTGTCTCAAGTCTTAAAAATCCTTCTTTAACCTTTCTTAACCTTTCTCCTTCCCTTCATCTACACTGACTGAAGTGACATCAATCAGGGATCATAGCCTTCACATGGAATCTTAATGTTTTATAGGGAACACATTTGGGACGTACCCTACATCTCAGGAATACTGATAGTGATCTAAGGATTATTATCAACAATATGTTAAACATTACCCTCCTTAGATACAGAATCAAGTATCACAGAATCATCAAGGTACTTCCTTGAGTGTAGGTACTTCCTTGAGGGTAGAAGTTTAAAAGCAGGCACCTGGTGCCTCACAGTATCAGTAAGAACAGGAAGAGTACCTGTTCAGGTGGACCAGGAGCACTCGTTAGAAGAACCATCATGGCAATCCAATGGGTGAAGCCGTGGATCGCTCTCGTCTTCGGACTATCAGCTGCACATTCCGGGACTGGTAAGAAAAGATAAGACAAGATATGAAGAAATACAATTTAATATCACTTCAGGATAACTCTAGTAGCATAGTTTAGGAACTAAAGAGGAGCTGGGGTAGAAGCAAAATAAAACTTGTTCCCTGTCTATTTCCAGTTATGATTCCAGATATGACTTCCATTGGGAGTCTATATGATTCCAAACTGCAAATCTTATCAGGTATTTTTTTTGTTGAATATATACTACGTAATACTCAAATATCTATATTCTACTCTACTGTTATACTCTACATCTTATATTCAGACATGAATGGTGCAACTATACTGTACATTTCCCCCCCCCTGCAGCAAGAGTGAGTCCCACTCATAACAGGCAGGTCTGCAGCACATGGGGTAACTACCACTACAAAACCTACGATGGAGACTTCTTCCAGCTGCCCTACACCTGTAACTACGTGCTGTCGTCGTTGTGTAAGAGCAGCGGCTGCTACGAGGCCTTTAACATTCAGCTGCAGCGCGGGGAGGTAGATGGGCTGCCCACCATCACCAAGGTATTCCTTTGTGATCAGTCTTTTGATTGTTTTAAATTGAACTATTGATTAATTGTTTTTAAGTTTCACTATTGATTAATTGTTTTAAATTGAACTATTGATTAATTGTTTTAAATTGCACTATTGATTAATTGTTTTTAAGTTTCACTATTGATTAATTGTTTTTAGTGCTCAATGATCTTAATGTAAGGTGACCTTGAGTGTCCTGAAAGGTGTCTGTCAAATAAAATGTCCTACTATTATTATTATTAAGGTTTCTTTGAAGCTGGATGGAACCTTTGTGGAGCTGGCCAACAGTAACGTCAGTGTCAACGGATTACAGTGAGTTCCCAGGCTAGTCAACAATGGCTCTTAGATGTGTAAAACTATTGGCTCTTAGAAGTGTAAAACCATTGGCTCTTAGATGTGTAAAACCATTGGCTCTTAGATGTGTAAAACCATTGGCTCTTAGATGTGTAAAACCATTGGCTCTTAGATGTGTAAAACCATTGGCTCTTAGATGTGTAAAACCATTGGCTCTTAGATGTGTAAAACCATTGGCTCTTAGATGTGTAAAACTATTGGCTCTTTGATGTGTAAAACCATTGGCTCTTAGATGTGTAAAACCATTGGCTCTTAGATGTGTAAAACAAATAGTAATACAGGAAGCAAATGATAGGGGGTTTGTTAACCAATTAACTACATCCAATGGTATTAATTTTATTCAGAGATTAATATAATTTTTTTAGTTTAGTTGCAATAATCAAATGTAGGGAAAAAAAGAATGGAAAGTATTTTATTTTTCACTTCACATTGTTTCAGTTGCTACTTTTGTACAAAGACTTGAGGTAAAATTCATAACAAGTTTTATAAAAATGTATTAATGTCATGGATGCAGTGTTGCATCGTCATTTAACTCATCTTGAGATCAACTTTTTGCTGTTTTAACATAATCTACATAATGTCAGTTTCAACGGGCAACAGTGAGTTCATCAACCATATAAACACATTCATTATACAGCATTCAGAGGTAGAACTCTTATTCTGAAGTTAAGTTGATGTGCATTTACAGATGAAAGTTACTATGCTGAAATTCCATTTGATGAAATCCTACACAGACATTATTACCTAGTACAGTCTCAACAGGGGAGGAAGACAAATACAAAGAAAATACTTTAAAGGACAATTTTGACCCTTGTTGGAATACAGACTCTCCTCTCTGATGATCACTTTATTGTTTTGTCCCCCTAGGGTCACCATACCGTTTGGTCAGAATAATGTCTTCATTGTGAGGACCGCTTCCTATGTGAAGATCACAGCCAAGCTGGGGTTAGTCGTCATGTGGAATGAAGATGATTCCCTCTGGGTATGTGTTCAGTATGCTTACTCATCTCCATACGTCTTCTGTTACACTACAGTGATCTGTGGTTGTTTCACCTGCTTTGGTTCAATACACTGATTGTAAATCACTCTGGATGAGAGTGTCTGCTAAATGTCAAATGTAAATGTGATGCTTTGCTGCAATATTCTGGTCCTGATGAAAATGGTCTATAGTTAACTAGTGACTGTAGGGAACATCAGTGTTAGAGGAACTGTTGGGATAAGAGTGGGAACATCAGTGTTAGTGGAACTGTTGTGACAAGAGTGTAAAGATCAGTGTTAGAGGAACTGTTGGGATAAGAGTGGGAACATCAGTGTTAGAAGAACTGTTGGGATAAGAATGGGAACATCAGTGTTAGAGGAACTGTTGGGATAAGACTGGGAACATCAGTGTTAGAGGAACTGTTGGGATGAGACTGGGAACATCAGTGTTAGAGGAACTGTTGGGATAAGAGTGGGAACATCAGTGTTAGAGGAACTGTTGGGATAAGAGTGGGAACATCAGTGTTAGAGGAACTGTTGGGATAAGAATGGGAACATCAGTGTTAGAGGAACTGTTGGGATAAGAGTGGGAACATCAGTGTTAGAGGAACTGTTGGGATAAGAATGGGAACATCAGTGTTAGAGGAACTGTTGGGATAAGAGTGGGAACATCAGTGTTAGAGGAACTGTTGGGATAAGAGTGGGAACATCAGTGTTAGAGGAACTGTTGGGATAAGAATGGGAACATCAGTGTTAGAGGAACTGTTGGGATAAGAGTGGGAACATCAGTGTTAGTGGAACTGTTGGGATAAGAATGGGAACATCAGTTTTAGAGGAACTGTTGGGATGAGAGTGGGAACATCAGTGTTAGTGGAACTGTTGGGATACGAGTGGGAACATCAGTGTTAGAGGAACTGTTGGGATAAGAGTGGGAACATCAGTGTTAGTGGAACTGTTGGGATACGAGTGGGAACATCAGTGTTAGTGGAACTGTTGGGATGAGAGTGGGAACATCAGTGTTAGAGGAACTGTTGGGATAAGAGTGGGAACAGAGTGTTAACCTCTGTTGGGACAGGACAGCCCAATAATAAATCTACCTCCTAGGTTATATTTCTGCACGGTTACATACAACATTCTTAGATTATTTTATTTTTATTTTTTTTCAGTTTAACGATCATACCAGAGTGTGATTAGATCGGAAGTCACAATATTGTCTCACTATCTATTGACGTTGTAGTGAGTAAATACTGTATGTATCATCTTTCCCCTTCATGTGTACGTAAATAATCCCAGTGTACTCAAACATCACAACCTCAGACTGAAACTAACTTGCAAAGCAAACAGACCAGTTCAGACAACTCACATTCAATCTAATGAGGAAAACATCATGAATATGATGCCTCATTTCTGTTATTTAAAAAGAAAATACAAAACATTATGATGAGAGTTTAAAAGGTTCTAACAACATGATGAGAGTTTAAACGGTTTTAACAACATGATGAGAGTTTAAAAGGTTCTAACAACATGATGAGAGTTTAAAAGGTTTTAACAAAAAGATGAGAGTTTAAAAGGTTCTAACAACATGATGAGAGTTTAAAAGGTTTTAACAAAAAGATGAGAGTTTAAACGGTTTTAACAACATGATGAGAGTTTAAAAGGTTTTAACAACATGATGAGAGTTTAAAAGGTTTTAACAACATGATGAGAGTTTAAAAGGTTTTAACAACATGATGAGAGTTTAAAAGGTTTTAACAACATGATGAGAGTTTAAAATGTTTTAAAGGGAAGAGTGCATGTGCAGGGGAGGTAAAAACAGAGGGGCTTGTAAGACACCTCCCCCTTTTTCCAGATGTTTATAGAACACAAACCAACCAACAAATAGTATCCTGATTATTAAAACGGAGAACAAATATTTGGGAAGATTCATACAGTCAATGTATTTGGTATTGTTGTTCAGATCCATTTCATGTCAGACCAGAATAAGACAACAGTGAAACAGGTTTCCTATTGAATATATATTATAAACATGATCCCTAATCAGCATAATTCAGTTTAATGTTTAACCACTTGGTTATACAGTACAGAAAACATTGAACAATATTAGCAAAGTCCTGTGCACCCTTTTGTATTGTTTTAGGTAGCCTAATGCTTATTGATCCTATCTGTACATACCCAGCCTGAAATACAGTGGCAGTTTTGTGCTAACATCCCACTCCTTGTACTCAGTGTCATTAGCCAAACATAGGTATATCAAATCAAATTATTTTGGTCGCACACACAAATTTAGCAGATGTTATTGCGGAAGTGGCAAATTTCTTGTAGCACAGGTAGCACAGGAGTGGAATGTTAGCATAAACAGACTGGTACCCAGGCTAGAACATGGAGTGGAATGTTAGCATAAACAGACTGGTACCCAGGCTAGAACAAGGAGTGGAATGTTAGCATCAACAGATTGGTACCCAGGCTAGAACAAGGAGTGGAATGTTAGCATCAACAGACTGGTACCCAGGCTAGAACAAGGAGTAGAATGTTAGCATAAACAGACTGGTACCCAGGCTAGAACAAGGAGTGGAATGTTAGCATCAACAGACTGGTACCCAGGCTAGAACAGATGAAGCATGTGAAATGTCAGTACATATGAACCGCTGTAGGGTGCGTGGCCAGCTAGCTGTATGTGAAATGTACATATTTGCAAGGCATTAAACCTCAGTCATCTTCCATTGGTTTTATAGGTGGAGCTGGACTCAAAGTTCCAGAATCAGACTTGTGGGCTGTGTGGAGACTTCAACGGAGTCCAGATTTACGACGAGTTCGTTAGGAATGGTAATCAAAGTTACCAAATGTCTTAGAGGGGCGGATTACGCTCCTGTTCTGTTTATGAATGTGTGGGTTCAATCTATGGGTTAGGAGGGGGTTATCAATCATTTTTCTAGGTACCATTTTAAGAAAGGGTTATCAAAAACACAAAACACATGATGACAGAGAGTGTTTGTAAGGGGAAATAAACAGGTAAAATAAAACTATGTTAATTTTCCTACAGGTGATCATCTAAAGACAATCGACTATGGTGACATTTGGAAGATGAATGGCCCAACAGAAACCTGTACAGAAATCCCTGGTCACACTGAGCAGTGTAAAGACCAGGTATTTACAAGTCTAGAGCTGAGCTGACCATTTAAGATGTCTTATTCATTACATTTAAACATGATTGTTAGTTTAAAATATCCAGAATATCAACATCATCACGGCTGACACTTGATCAGTACATAATCCCTCTATGTTGCCTCTAGTAATACTTCTTCTTCATCTTAATCTTCTTCTTCATCCTTTCAGACCAAATTTTGTGAGCAGCTTCTCACCAGTCTTGCCTTCAGTAGCTGTAAGGACCTGATTGCCACAGACTCCTTCATCAAGGCCTGTGCAGAAGACATGTGTCACTGTGGCAACAGCAGTGCCACGTGCGCCTGCCCCACCATGTCAGAGTACTCCCGCCAGTGTGCTCACGCAGGGGGGAAACCCCAAGAGTGGAAGACCAACCAGTTCTGCTGTAAGGGAATCTTTTTTGCATCACTGTTTTGCATATCCTTTTTGTTTTTATTTTGTATTGTTTGTTTGTATTGCTCTGTTGGTAGATTGGATGTGGGTAAATAATCCTCAGCCAGAGTTATGTTGTAACTCAAAGTAAACACGTTTGACATGCAATAATGCTTTCCCTTAGGTAATCTGTCTTCTTCTTAGACATGCTAGTATTTACATTTATGTGACTGAAAACTGAGGAGCAAATCCCAATTTCCACTTAGTCTTGCAATGATGTCAATAGAAGAATAAGTGAACATTTGAAGTAATGAAGACTCAGAAACAGATTTATTGACTAGGGTTATTTGTCTGTGTTGAGCAGTGAAGAAGTGTCCTTTCAACATGGAGTACCAGGAGTGTGGGAGTCCCTGCGCTAAAACCTGCTCCAACCCACAGAGGAACCAGCATTGTCAGGAACACTGCACCGACGGATGCTTCTGCCCTGCTGGTACATGCACTCATTTATTGAATACAACATCATATGTCAGCTATGTAACCATTTTAAAGTAGCTGAATACAACATCATATGTCAGCTATGTAACCATTTTAAAGTAGCTGAATACAACATCATACGTCAGCTATGTAACTATTTTAAAGTAGCTGAATACAACATCATATGTCAGCTATGTAACCATTTTAAAGTAGCTGAATACAACATATGTCAGCTATGTAACCATTTTAAAGTAGCTGAATACAACATCATATGTCAGCTATGTAACCATTTTAAAGTAGCTGAATACAACATCATATGTCAGCTATGTAACCATTTTAAAGTAGCTGAATACAACATCATACGTCAGCTATGTAACTATTTTAAAGTAGCTGAATACAACATCATATGTCAGCTATGTAACCATTTTAAAGTAGCTGAATACAACATATGTCAGCTATGTAACCATTTTAAAGTAGCTGAATACAACATCATATGTCAGCTATGTAACCATTTTAAAGTAGCTGAATACAACATCATATGTCAGCTATGTAACCATTTTAAAGTAGCTGAATACAACATCATACGTCAGCTATGTAACTATTTTAAAGTAGCTGAATACAACATCATATGTCAAATATGTAACCATTTTAAAGTAGCTGAATACAACATCATATGTCAGCTATGTAACCATTTTAAAGTAGCTGAATACAACATATGTCAGCTATGTAACCATTTTAAAGTAGCTGAATACAACATCATATGTCAGCTATGTAACCATTTTAAAGTAGCTGAATACAACATATGTCAGCTATGTAACCATTTTAAAGTAGCTGAATACAACATCATATGTCAGCTATGTAACCATTTTAAAGTAGCTGAATACAACATCATATGTCAGCTATGTAACCATTTTAAAGTAGCTGAATACAACATCATATGTCAGCTATGTAACCATTTTAAAGTAGCTGAATACAACATCATACGTCAGCTATGTAACTATTTTAAAGTAGCTGAATACAACATCATATGTCAGCTATGTAACCATTTTAAAGTAGCTGAATACAACATATGTCAGCTATGTAACCATTTTAAAGTAGCTGAATACAACATCATATGTCAGCTATGTAACCATTTTAAAGTATCTGAATACAACATCATACGTCAGCAATGTAACCATTTTAAAGTAGCTGAATACAACATCATATGTCAGCTATGTAACCATTTTAAAGTAGCTGAATACAACATCATATGTCAGCTATGTAACCATTTTAAAGTAACTGAATACAACATCATATCTCACCAACGGATGCTTCTGCCCTGCCAGTACTGCACACTCACTGATTGTAACAGAGATGGGACCAAGTCACATTTTTGCAAGTCCTAAGCAAGTCTCAAGTCTTAACTTTTGAGTTTCGAGTCAAGTCCCAAGTAATAATGGTTAAGTCCCAAGTAAAGTTCCACAGCTATGGTCGAGTCAAGTCATTTTGGGTCAACGGTTAAGTGTTTTATGCCAATGTTATTGCCATTGCATTACATCTGTGATTTTTTACCCACATGTTCTACAAACTGCATCACCTCCCACGACCACATAGTCTATGAAACCGAATGCAATGTTTTTTTGGGACTGATGATGCCCTGATCCAGAGGTAGCACCACAGGTCCCAGAGCGGTGGGGCAAATTGTTTTACTTTTCCTAATCTGGTAACCTAACCAGGTTTAAATCGGGACCCTATAGGGTCTGACAGGGATTAATTAGTAGTTGTGAAAAGGTATTTATACGGGCAATGATGGGAGTGGGACCAGATTTACATGTTTAGCAGAGCCTCTTATCCAGAGCGACTTACAGGAACAGTTAGGGCTAGTTAAATGCCTTGCTCAAGGGCACACTGGCAGAATTTCCACCTAGTCGGGTCAGGGATTCGAAACCATTGACCTTTTCAGTTACTAGCCCAATGCTCTTAACCAATAGACTACCTGCCGCCTAGGTATACAGATATTTTCTAAACAGGTCACATGGTTTCAAAGAAATTCTGGAAAAAAAACTCCTGGTCCTTGGGAGGATGAAAACCCTGTCAACCTATTTTAAAACTACATTCCTTTACACCAGACACAACCGCAGCGATTGGACCACAGAACTCACAGGGCTGAGCTTGCTTTATACAGGTTAGCATCATACAGGTTTATACAACCGCAATAATAAAAAGTAACTCACACAGTCTATAAATGTAATCAGTATTGTGTTGTTTGATTCATTTCAGTTAATCATTTTGGATTGAAAAGGTCAAGGTAGCCTAGCCAGCCAGCCCAAGTTTGACAATAGCTTAAACCGAATTTGATCACATTCACATTTCCTCCTAAAACAAATAAATGGGATATATATAGGCTACACAACATTACCACGTGTGTGTATAAGGTAGTTGTTGTGAATTTGTTAGATTACTTGTTAGATACTACTGCATGGTCGGAACTAGAAGCACAAGCATTTCGCTACACTCGCATTAACATCTGCTAACCATGTGTATGTGACAAATAAAATTTGATTTGATTTGATTTACCCTGGCCAGAGGGCCAGAGGGGACAGGGCACACAACATTACCACATGGTTTACCCTGGCCAGAGGGGACAGGGCGCATTGGCTGTAGCCTATGCAGCATCAGGCTGCGGTTGTTATCAGTAGCATAGTTGATCAGACTGAGGAATCCTCTAGTTTTCTTCCCATACAGTTTAGGTGTAGGCTGATGCAACATTTCCGTGAAGAGTTCTTGCGCGTTTTGATAGATCATGTGATTTGTGCCCGGCCTGCACAACCTGTGATTTCCATGAATCTGTGTTTTACTTTTTGTCAAGTCTCAAGATGCAACATGACTGGAGTCCACATCCCTGGATTTTAAACCAGGAAGACTGTATAAAACCCTAATATCAGTTATGTGGCTATTTAAACCAGTAAAAGGTTAAAGGTTAAATCGATTGGAAGAGTAGCCTTATGGTATGAATGGAGATTTCTTTATTTGACAAAAGTTCTGCAACAGATGTACCATAGTAATTAAGATACTGAACTACATGGATCAATGTAGTTTATGGGATCAGGTGACTAAATGTAATGAATGACATTATGGAACAAGGTAACTGAATGTATTTAATGTTATTTATGGAACCAGGTGACTAAATGTTATGTATTGAATGTAATTCATGGGATCAGGTGACTAAATGTAATGTATTTAATGTAATTCATGGGATCAGGTGACTAAATGTAATGTATTTAATGTTATTTATGGAACCAGGTGACTAAATGTAATGTATTGAATGTAATTCATGGGATCAGCTGACTAAATGTAATGTATTGAATGTAATTCATGGGATCAGGTGACTAAATGTAATGTATTGAATGTAATGCATGGGATCAGGTGACTAAATGTAATGTATTGAATGTAATTCATGGGATCAGCTGACTAAATGTAATGTATTGAATGTAATTCATGGGATCAGCTGACTAAATGTATTGAATGCCTTTCTCATAGGAACCGTGTTTGATGACATCACTCAGACTGGCTGTGTAGCTGTGAACCAGTGCTCTTGTCTCCACAACGGACAATCTTACCAGCCTGGACAATCATTCTCAAGGACATGCCATGAATGGTAAGAGCTGCATTTTGTTTATATACACTGAATTATTGTGTGTGTTGAGCCGGATGTGTTGAGCTGGATGTGTTGAGGGGGATGTGTTGATCCGGATGTGTTGAGGCGGATGTGTTGAGGGGATGTGTTGAGCTGGATGTGTTGAGGGGGATGTGTTGATCCGGATGTGTTGAGGCGGATGTGTTGAGGGGGATGTGTTGAGGCGGATGTGTTGAGGGGGATGTGTTGAGGGGGATGTGTTGAGGCGGATGTGTTGAGGTGGATGTGTTGAGGCGGATGTGTTGAGGGGGTAGTGTTGAGGCGGATGTGTTGAGGGGGATGTGTTGAGGCGGATGTGTTGAAGGGGATGTGTTGAGGGGGATGTGTTGAGGGGGATGTGTTGAGGGGATGTGTTGAGGGGATGTGTTGAGCCGGATGTGTTGAGGGGGTAGTGTTGAGGCGGATGTGTTGAGGCGGATGTGTTGAGGCGGATGTGTTGAAGGGGATGTGTTGAGGGGGATGTGTTGAGGCGGATGTGTTGAGGCGGATGTGTTGATCTGGATGTGTTGATCCGGATGTGTTGAGCCGGATGTGTTGAGGCTAATCTGACTGTCTCTCTCCGTTAGTACCTGTAAACAAGGCCAGTGGGATTGTACGGATCTAGATTGCCCAGCTACCTGCTCCATAGTGGGAGGTTCCCACATCACCACCTACGATGGGAAAGCCTACACCTTCCATGGAGACTGCTCATATGTCCTGTCCAAGGTAGGGATCTAACCTACTGTATGGAGTGATATTAGAGCCAACAGAAATATTGAATAAAAATGTGGAATAAGTTAAGGGGTGTGAATACTTTCTGAAGGAACTGTAATTCCCTAGAACCGAAAGTAGTAAGTAGTGTGGTTCCCTTAACCTTACTGTCATACCTTAACCATACTGTCATACCTTAACCATACTGTCATACCTTAACCTTACTGTCATACCTTAACCATACTGTCATACCTTAACCATACTGTCATACCTTAACCTTACTGTCATACCTTAACCATACTGTCATACCTTAACCATACTGTCATACCTTAACTTTACTGTCATACCTTAACTTTACTGTCATACCTTAACCATACTGTCATACCTTAACCATACTGTCATACCTTAACCTTACTTTCATACCTTAACCATACTGTCATACCTTAACCATACTGTCATACCTTAACCTTACTGTCATACCTTAACTTTACTGTCATACCTTAACCATACTGTCATACCTTAACTTTACTGTCATACCTTAACCATACTGTCATACCTTAACCTTACTGTCATACCTTAACCATACTGTCATACCTTAACCATACTGTCATACCTTAACCTTACTTTCATACCTTAACCTTACTGTCATACCTTAACCTTACTGTCATTCATTAACCTTACTGTCATACCTTAACCTTACTGTCATACCTTAACTTTACTGTCATACCTTAACTTTACTGTCATACATTGTACCAATTGTCCCCAGCAAACCAACAAGACTGCTTTCACAGTCCTGGGTGACATAGTGAAATGTGGGAAGACAGACACTGAGACCTGCCTAAGATCTGTAACCCTGGTGACTCCAGAGTCCATGGTAAGTTAACCTTTCTGCAGTGACACAGCCACATGATAGTGTCATAGTCAAATATATCAACATCAAACCATGTTGTAAATGTTCAGGTTAAAAAGCTCAATGTTGAGACTTCTGCTACTGGGTAAATTCCATTTAAATTCCAGTCAATTCAGGCAGTACACTGAAATTCCAATTCCAATGCTCTTCATTGTTTTTCAGTGAGGAACATTTGGAATTGGAATTAAGCTAACTATCTGAATTGACTGGAATTGACTCCAACCCTGTTCCACACTACGTATCACCAGGAGAGTCGCTTTTATTCAAGTTGTAATTTGTCACTTGCAGATGATCGTCATCAAGGCCAGTGGAAGGGTCTTTGTCAACAAGATGTTTTCTCAGTTGCCGCTTTTCATGGGTGAGTGACTGATTGATGGCTGCTTGAGAAAAGAGATACAGAAATGTGAAATCTGTCTATTTGTAGTCGTTAATCAGTATAAACTTCTGTTTGAAACCCCATGCAGTACATACTGTAGTCATTAATCAGTATAAACTTCTGTTTGAAACCCCATGCAGTACATACTGTAGTCATTAATCAGTATTAACTTCTGTTTGAAACCCCATGCAGTACATACTGTAGTCATTACTCATAATAAACTTCTGTTTGAAACCCCATGCAGTACATACTGTAGTCATTAATCAGTATAAACTTCTGTTTGAAACCCCATGCAGTACATACTGTAGTCATTAATCAGTATTAACTTCTGTTTGAAACCCCATGCAGTACATACTGTAGTCATTAATCATAATAAACTTCTGTTTGAAACCCCATGCGGTGCATACTGTAGTCATTAATCAGTATAAACCTCTGTTTGAAACCCCATGCAGGACATACTGTAGTCATTAATCAGTATAAACTTCTGTTTGAAACCCCATGCAGTACATACTGTAGTCATTAATCAGAATAAAATTCTGTTTGAAACCCCATGCAGTACATACTGTAGCCATTAATAAGTATTAACTTCTGTTTGAAACCCCATGCAGTAATACTGTAGTCATTAATCATGATAAACTTCTGTTTGAAACCCCATGCAGTAATACTGTAGTCATTATTCAGTATAAACGTCTGTTTGAAACCCCATGCAGTACATACTGTAGTCATTTATCAGTATAAACTTCTGTTTGAAACCCCATGCAGTACATACTGTAGTCATTAATCAGAATAAACTTCTGTTTGAAACCCCATGCAGTACATACTGTAGTCATTAATCAGTATTAACTTCTGTTTGAAACCCCATGCAGTAATACTGTAGTCATTAATCAGTGTAAACTTCTGTTTGAAACCCCATGCAGTGCATACTGTAGTCATTAATCAGTATAAACTTCTGTTTGAACCCCCATGCAGTACATACTGTAGTGATTAATCAGTATAATCTTCTGTTTGAAACCCCATGCAGTAAAACTGTAGTCATTAATCATAATAAACTTCTGTTTGAAACCCCATGCAGTACATACTGCAGTCATTAATCAGTATAAACTTCTGTTTGAAACCCCATGTAGTAATACTGTAGTCATTATTCAGTATAAACTTCTGTTTGAAACCCCATGCAGTACATACTGTAGTCATTAATCAGTATAAAATTCTGTTTGAAACCCCATGCAGTGCATACTGTAGTCATTAATCAGTATAAACTTCTGTTTGAAACCCCATGCAGTAATACTGTACTCATTAATCAGTATAAACTTCTGTTTGAAACCCCATGCAGTAATACTGTTGTCATTAATCAGTATAAACTTCTGTTTGAAACCCCATGCAGTACATACTGTAGTCATTAATCATAATAAACTTCTGTTTGAAACCCCATGCAGTGCATACTGTAGTCATTAATCATAATAAACTTCTGTTTGAAACCCCATGCAGTGCATACTGTAGCAGATGTTGTCTCTTTTCATCTTTCTTTCTGCAACACCGTAAGCATCCCACAATAGGGAAGTGGGAGCTAAAAGTTCATGGTGAACCAGATTGTGACTAGAACTTGTGTATATTTTCCACAGCGGACGTAAGGATCTTTCAGCCCTCTACGTTCTACATCGTTGTGCATACCTCTTATGGGCTCCGTCTAGAGGTCCAGCTAACACCTATAATGCAGGTCTACATCGTAGCTAACGTTTCACACAAAGAAAAAACCCAGGGTATGTTTCTCTCTGTTCATTTAACGTCTTTGTGAAAAGATAAGCGCCTTTGGGTCTTTGAAAAGCGCTATATAAATCTCATGCATTATTATTATAAAAGCTGATTGGTTATCAAACTATTGTTAATGTAACGTGTGTCACTGTACCATTTGTTTGAGGGATTCAGTCAAACCTCACCTGAAACAATTATTATTAAACTAATGATACTTGAGGCATTGCATCTTCAGTCCATTTTAGTTCAAACCACCTGTTATAATGTTTTGTACCTCTTATCTAGGTCTTTGTGGAGACTTTAACAGCGTCCAAGCTGACGACTTCAGAACCATCAATGGACTGGTGGAAGGAACCGCTGTGACGTTCGCCAACACGTGGAAGACCAAAGCAAGCTGTCCTGATGTAGCACAGAACTTTGAGATCCCATGCAGTCTGAGTGTAGAGAACGGTACTCCTTCAACCTCTTTAAAAACACGAACATATGTCTAACGCAGCGGTTCTCAAACTAGGGGTCACAAGCCCAAAATGGGGTCACGTGAGAATTTCCAAAATACAAAAGAATATATACCCAAACAGTTTTACATCCCTGTTAGTTAGAATGTTGCCTTTGCCAAGATAATCCATCCATGCTGATTAAACAGCATGAAAATTACACAGATGCACCTTGTGCTAGAGTTTTAAAAAAGGCCACTCTAAAATGTGAGGTTTGGTCACACAACTCAATGCCACAGATGTCTTAAATTTTGAGGGCGAGTGCAATTGGCATGCTGACTGCAGGATCCACCAGTGCTGTAGCCAGATAATTGAATGTTAATTTCTCTTCCATAAACCGCCTTCAACGTAATTTTTTTGAATTTGGCAGTACATCCATCCGGCCTCACAACCGCAGACAAACATTTATGGCGTTGTGTGGGCGAGAGGTTTGCTGATTTCAGCGTTGTGAACAAAATGCCCCATGGTGGCGGTGGGGTCATGGTATGGGCAGCCATAAGCTACAGACAATGAACACTCTTGCATTTTATCGATGGCAATTTGAATGCACAGAGATACAATGACAAGATCCTCTGGCCTCTTTCTAGAGCTCCAACTTCTGACCTGAAGATCACTGACGTCATGATTTGACATCGTATTTTCCATTTGTCTTGGCAATTTGAATGCACAGAGATACCGTGCCGAGATCCTGAGGCCCATTGTCGTGCCATTCGTCCACCGCCATCCCCTCATGTTTCAACATGATAATGCACGGCCCCATGTTGCAAGGATCTGTAAACAATTCCTGGAAGCTGAAAATGTCCCAGTTCTTCCATGGCCGCACTTGACCGTTGCACTTGAATCATTCCCACGTTGAATGTCTAGTTCCACTACGGTATGAAACCACACACTATTGCAGAGACTTTGATATTACCGTCCACACTCAATGTGGGGGGGGGATAGAGGCACATGTTAAACAAAAAATGTATGCTATTTCTCGCAATCAAGAGGAAATCTGATTAAACGACTCACAAACAGCTTATGCTCTCCAAACAGACGTTAGCTGTGAGGGCAGAGATGCCCATGCATTGAATTTTGTTCGCTATACATGTCGGGGGATGCTATTCACGAGGACATATTGTTCTGCCGCACGATACTGAAACGGCACAGGGGATGTTCCGTGTGCTGGGTGGCTGTATTGACAAAAACAGATTCCATGGGATTGAAAGGTGGGCTCTTGCACAAATGGGGCAAATCTATGGTTGTACAGCGGGCAGGCCTCTTCACTCTAGTCTTGGGCCAAAAGGTTTGTGACCCCCCCTGGTCTAATAAAACAATAACCAAACGCGCTTCAGCCCAGCTTGAACAAAAAGGGAATCAGGTGCTCGACTGAGGGACTTGATAATACCAAAACTATTCCTTACCTCAGGAGACTTCAGTAGTAGAAAAATTATGACATTGTGCATTGATCTGAGTTTATTTTCTAACTACCCATGTGTATTGTTTTCTTATGTTTCGGCATAGAGAGCCTTTATCAGAGCCTTGGAATAGTTTTTGCGGGGGATTAGACTTACGTATGTCTACTGAGATGCACAGTAAAGCCTAGATAAAAAAACTCTTTGTACTTTGTTAAATGTTGCTAATATCTCATATGTTTTACAGAGAGATATGCCAAGCACTGGTGCTCAATGCTGTCAGATAGTGCAGGAATATTTTCCCAATGCCACACTGAGATCGACCCAAATAACTACGAGGAAGTAAGTATGATATTAATTTGTCAAATGCTCTTTAATTACAGAGTTCTCCCAAAGCTCTAAGAATATATATTTTTAAATGATCATTCAAGAAGTTCAATATCAAAATGAATATATAATATTTATTTAATTTAACTCATAACATCTAATCAGATTTTTTTTCAAATACTGCTGTCCTGTGCTTGTGTGTGATCTCATAACTCAACATTCTTCTGTTTCTTCTTCTCTCCCTGTAGATCTGCCTATATGACAGCTGTAACTGTGAGAGGAGTGAGGAGTGCATGTGTGCTGCGGTCTCCTCCTATGTCCATGCATGTGCTGCTGCAGGCGTCCTGCTCAGTGGATGGAGAAACACCACCTGTGGTAAGATAAACATCAGAGATGCTGAGTTAATGAATTCATTAATTGATAAAGGGTTTCCCCTCCTATTAAACGACAGTGTTCAGGGTTTCCCCTCCTATTAACCCACGGTGTTCAGGGTTTCCCCTCCTATTAACCCACGGTGTTCAGGGTTTCCCCTCCTATTAACCCACGGTGTTCAGGGTTTCCCCTCCTATTAACCCACGGTGTTCAGGGTTTCCCCTCCTATTAACCCACGGTGTTCAGGGTTTACCCTCCTATTAACCCACAGTGTTCAGGGTTTCCCCTCCTATTAGCCCACAGTGTTCAGGGTTTCCCCTCCTATTAACCCACAGTGTGCAGGGTTTCCCCTCCTATTAACCCACAGTGTTCAGGGTTTCCCCTCCTATTTACCCACAGTGTTCAGGGTTTCCCCTCCTATTAACCCACGGTGTTCAGGGTTCCCCACCTATTAACCCACAGTGTTCAGGGTTTCCCCTCCTATTTACCCACGGTGTTCAGGGTTTCCCCTCCTATTAACCCACAGTGTTCAGGGTTTCCCCTCCTATTTACCCACGGTGTTCAGGGTTTCCCCTCCTATTAACCCACAGTGTTCAGGGTTTCCCCTCCTATTTACCCACAGTGTTCAGGGTTTACCCTCCTATTAACCCACAGTGTTCAGGGTTTACCCTCCTATTAACCCACAGTGTTCAGGGTTTACCCTCCTATTAACCCACAGTGTTCAGGGTTCCCCTCCTATTTACCCACAGTGTTCAGGGTTTACCCTCCTATTAACCCACAGTGTGCAGGGTTTCCCCTCCTATTAGCCCACAGTGTTCAGGGTTTCCCCTCCTATTAACCCACAGTGTTCAGGGTTTACCCTCCTATTAACCCACAGTGTTCAGGGTTCCCCTCCTATTTACCCACAGTGTTCAGGGTTTACCCTCCTATTAACCCACAGTGTGCAGGGTTTCCCCTCCTATTAGCCCACAGTGTTCCGGGTTTCCCCTCCTATTAACCCACAGTGTTCAGGGTTTCCCCTCCTATTAGCCCACAGTGTTCAGGGTTTCCCCTCCTATTAACCCACAGTGTTCAGGGTTTCCCCTCCTATTAACCCACAGTGTTCAGGGTTTCCCCTCCTATTTACCCACAGTGTTCAGGGTTTCCCCTCCTATTAACCCACAGTGTGCAGGATTTCCCCTCCTATTAACCCACGGTGTTCAGGGTTTCCCCTCCTATTAACCCACAGTGTTCAGGGTTTACCCTCCTATTTACCCACAGTGTTCAGGGTTTCCTTCCTATTAACCCACAGTGTTCAGGGTTTCCCCTCCTATTCACCCACAGTGTGCAGGATTTTCACTCCTATTAACCCACGGTTTTCAGGGTTTCCCCTCCTATTAACCCACAGTGTTCAGGGTTTACCCTCCTATTAGCCCACAGTGTTCAGGGTTTACCCTCCTATTTACCCACAGTGTTCAGGGTTTACCCTCCTATTAACCCACAGTGTTCAGGGTTTCCCCTCCTATTAGCCCACAGTGTTCAGGGTTTCCCCTCCTATTAACCCACGGTGTTCAGGGTTTACCCTCCTATTAACCCACAGTGTTCAGGGTTTCCCCTCTTATTTAAAAACAAAGTACCCCAAAACAAATAATTAATTGTTGAATCACCATACTGTTTTCCACAGGGAAGTACTCCTCTCGCTGCCCTGACACGATGGTCTATGACTACATCATGACCAGCTGTGACCGAACCTGTCGTTCACTGAGCCAGACAGACTTTACCTGCCAGGTACATTTACATGGACATCTCATTTCTATTCATGTTATTTTAAATTGTTATTATTACTATTATTATTATTATAATTATTGTTATTATTATTATTCATTTTTTGTGGTCTATGACGAGTTTATGACGATGTGAATGGTTGTGTGTGGTATTGTCATTGTGATATGGTTGTGTGTTCTGCTGTTGTCTATGTTGTTGTTGTCTTGTTGTTGTTGTGTGTATGTTGTTGTGTGAGTTGTTGTTTTGTTCAGAGAGGTGGGTTAACTGCCTTGCTCATGGGCAGAACAACAGATTTTTACCTTGTCAGCTCGGGGATTAGATCCACCCTTTCGGTTACTGGCACAACGCTCTAACCACTAGGCTACCTGCTCTAACCACTAGGCTACCTGCTCTAACCACTAGGCTACCTGCTCTAACCACTAGGCTACCTGCTCTAACCACTAGGCTACCTGCTCTAACCACTAGGCTACCTGCTCTAACCACTAGGTTACCTGCTCTAACCACTAGGCTACCTGCTCTAACCACTAGGCTACCTGCTCTAACCACTAGGCTACCTGCCTCTAACCACTAGGCTACCTGCTCTAACCACTAGGCTACCTGCTCTAACCACTAGGCTACCTGCTCTAACCACTAGGCTACCTACTCTAACCACTAGGCTACCTGCTCTAACCACTAGGCTACCTGCCGCCCCAATATATTGTTGTTGTTGTCTTGTTGTTGTTGTCTTGTTGTTGTTGTGTATGTTGTTGTTGTTGTTGTTGTTGTTGTAGATGTTTTTCTTGTTGGAGGCAAGCCCAAAGTAATTTCCCCTCATGGAAAAAATATCACTTGTAATTTAATTGAACAGTTAGACCATGTGTCTGTGGACGGCTGTGGCTGTGCCAAGGGAACCTACCTGAACGACCAGGGAGAGTGTGTCCCTGCCTCACGCTGCTCCTGCTACTACGGAGGCACAGTAGTACCCCCTGGAGAGGTCACCAGGATCTATGGGGCTACTTGGTGAGGACTTGGTTGGCATGTGAAAGAAAATCCGATGGTCTTCTCTGTTGTGGCTCTATTAAAATACTTAGAAATCGACTGTCTTCTTCTGTAGTCTTGGTTTACTGCAAGAGGCATGCTAAACCATGCTTAACCCCCTCCCCTTGTACCCCTCTTAACCACCCAGCTCATGCAGATATGGGAAATTTAGCTGTGCTGGAAAAACAAGACATTTATGTGAGTACTCTGAAATTCAGAACACATCTCTATTTGCTAAATACAGCAAATCACATCACAACCAAGACTCTGTAGTTTAGTCCCTACTAACCTATAAAGCCTACTTTTTGTTCCCTACAGCCTGTGAAAAACCAATGGGTTTCTTCAACTGTTCTAGTGCAAGGCCCGGAGCCAAGGGCTCAGAGTGCCAGAAGAGCTGCCAAACACTAGACGGTCCATGTGTAAGTCTACAATGGGACATGCCGTACAACGCGTAAAAACATGCCTTACAACATGTTAATAAAAACATGCCTTACAACGCATTAATAAAAACATGCCTTACAACGCCTTAATAAAAACATGCCTTACAACACATTAATAAAAACATGCCTTACAACACGTTAATAAAAACATGCCTTACAACACATTAATAAAAACATGCCTTACAACACGTTAATAAAAACATGCCTTACAACACGTTTTAATAAAAACATGCCTTACAACACGATAATAAAAACATGCCTTACAACACGATAATAAAAACATGCCTTACAACACGTTAATAAAAACATGCCTTACAACACGTTTTAATAAAAACATGCCTTACAACACGTTAATAAAAACATGCCTTACAACACGTTAATAAAAACATGCCTTACAACACGTTAATAAAAACATGCCTTACAACACGTTTTAATAAAAACATGCCTTACAACACGTTTTAATAGAAACATGCCTTACAACAAGTTTTAATAAAAACATGCCTTACAACAAATGTTAATAAAAACATGCCTTACAACACGTTAATAAAAACATGCCTTACATCACATTAATAAAAACATGCCTTACAACACGTTTTAATAAAAACATTTATTACAACATTTTAATAAAAACATGCCTTAAAACACGTTAATAAAAACATGCTTTACAACACGTTTTAATAAAAACATGCCTTACAACACGTTAATAAAAACATGCCTTACAACACGTTACAAAAACATGCCTTACAACACGTTTTAAAAAAAACATGCCTTACAACAAATTTTAATAAAAACATGCCTTACAACAAGTTTTAAAAAAAACATGCCTTTCAACACATTAATAAAAACATGCCTTACAACACGTTAAAAAAACATGCCTTACAACACATTAACAAAAACATGCCTTACAACACATTAATAAAAACATGCCTTACAACACGTTCTAATAAAAACAAGCCTTACAACACGTTCTAATAAAAACATGCCTTACAACACGTTCTAATAAAAACATGCCTTACGACACGTTTTAATAGAAACATGCCTTACAACATGTTAATAAAAACATGCCTGACAACACATTTTTATAAAAGCATGCCTTACAACACATTGATAAAAACATGCCTTACAACACATTGATAAAAACATGCCTTACAACACATTAATAAAAACTTGCCTTACAACAATTTTTTATAAAAACATGCCTGACAACACATTTTTATAAAAACATGCCTTACAACACATTAATAAAAACATGCCTTACAACACATTAATAAAAACATGACTTACAACACATTGATAAAAACATGCCTTACAACACATTAATAAAAACATGCCTTACAACACATTAATAAAAACATGCCTTACAACACATTAATAAAAACATGCATTACAACACATTAATAAAAACATGCATTACAACACATTAATAAAAACATGCCTTTCAACATGTTAATAAAAACATGCCTTACAACACATTTTAATAAAACCTTTCTTACAACACGATAATAAAAACATGCCTTACAACACGTTAATAAAAACATGCCTTACAACACATTGATAAAAACATGCCTTACAACACATTGATAAAAACATGCCTTACAACACGTTAATAAAAACATGCCTTACAACACATTAATAAAAACATGCCTTACAACACGTTAATAAAAACATGCCTTACAACACATTAATAAAAACATGCCTTACAACACGTTAATAAAAACATGCCTTACAACACGTTAATAAAAACATGCCTTACAACACGTTTTAATAAAAACATGCCTTACAACACGTTTTGATAAAAACATGCCTTACAACACATATTAATAAAAAGATGCCTTTCAACATGTTAATAAAAACATGCCTGACAACACATTTTTATAAAAGCATGCCTTACAACACATTAATAAAAACATGCATTACAACACGTTAATAAAAACATGCCTTACAACACGTTAATAAAAACATGCCTTACAACACATTAATAAAAACATGCCTTTCAACAAGTTAATAAAAACATGCCTTACAACACGTTAATAAAAACATGCCTTACAACACATTAATAAAAACATGCCTTACAACACGTTTTAATAAAAACATGCCTTACAACACATTAATAAAAACATGCCTTTCAACATGTTAATAAAAACATGCCTTACAACATGTTAATAAAAACATGCCTTACAACACGTTAATAAAAACATGCCTTACAACACGTTAATAAAAACATGCCTTTCAACACATTAATAAAAACATGCCTTACAACACATTAATAAAAACATGCCTTACAACACATTAATAAAAACATGCCTTACAACACGTTAATAAAAACATGCCTTACAACACATTAATAAAAACATGCCTTACAACACATTAATAAAAACATGCCTTACAACATGTTAATAAAAACATGCCTTACAACACGTTTTAATAAAAACATGCCTTACAACACGTTAATAAAAACATGCCTTACAACACATTAATAAAAACATGCCTTACAACACATTAATAAAAACATGCCTTTCAACATGTTAATAAAAACATGCCTTACAACACATTAATAAAAACATGCCTTACAACACATTAATAAAAACATGCCTTACAACACATTAATAAAAACATGCCTTACAACACATTAATAAAAACATGCCTTACAACACATTAATAAAAACATGCCTTACAACACATTAATAAAAACATGCCTTACAACACATTAATAAAAACATGCCTTACAACACGTTTTAATAAAAACATGCCTTACAACACGTTAATAAAAACATGCCTTACAACACATTAATAAAAACATGCCTTACAACACATTAATAAAAACATGCCTTACAACACATTAATAAAAACATGCCTTACAACACGTTAATAAAAACATGCCTTACAACACATTAATAAAAACATGCCTTACAACACGTTAATAAAAACATGCCTTTCAACATGTTAATAAAAACATGCCTTACAACACGTTTTAATAAAAACATGCCTTACAACACATTAATAAAAACATGCCTTACAACACATTAATAAAAACATGCCTTTCAACATGTTAATAAAAACATGCCTTACAACACGTTTTAATAAAAACATGCCTTACAACACGTTAATAAAAACATGCCTTTCAACACATTAATAAAAACATGCCTTACAACACGTTAATAAAAACATGCCTTTCAACACATTAATAAAAACATGCCTTACAACACGTTAATAAAAACATGCCTTACAACACATTAATAAAAACATGCCTTACAACACATTAATAAAAACATGCCTTTCAACATGTTAATAAAAACATGCCTTACAACACGTTAATAAAAACATGCCTTACAACACATTAATAAAAACATGCCTTTCAACATGTTAATAAAAACATGCCTTACAACACGTTTTAATAAAAACATGCCTTACAACACGTTAATAAAAACATGCCTTACAACACGTTAATAAAAACATGCCTTACAACACATTAATAAAAACATGCCTTACAACACGTTAATAAAAACATGCCTCACAACACGTTAATAAAAACATGCCTTTCAACATGTTAATAAAAACATGCCTTACAACACATTAATAAAAACATGCCTTATAACACGTTAATAAAAACATGCCTTACAACACGTTAATAAAAACATGCCTTTCAACACATTAATAAAAACATGCCTTACAACACGTTAATAAAAACATGCCTTACAACACATTAATAAAAACATGCCTTACAACACATTAATAAAAACATGCCTTTCAACATGTTAATAAAAACATGCCTTACAACACATTAATAAAAACATGCCTTACAACACGTTAATAAAAACATGCCTTACAACACGTTAATAAAAACATGCCTTTCAACATGTTAATAAAACATGCCTTACAACACATTAATAAAAACATGCCTTACAACACGTTAATAAAACATGCCTTACAACACGTTAATAAAAACATGCCTTTCAACACATTAATAAAAACATGCCTTACAACACATTAATAAAAACATGCCTTACAACACATTAATAAAAACATGCCTTACAACACATTAATAAAAACATGCCTTACAACACATTAATAAAAACATGCCTTTCAACATGTTAATAAAAACATGCCTTACAACACATTAATAAAAACATGCCTTTCAACACATTAATAAAAACATGCCTTTCAACATGTTAATAAAAACATGCCTTACAACACATTAATAAAAACATGCCTTACAACACATTAATAAAAACATGCCTTACAACACGTTAATAAAAACATGCCTTACAACACATTAATAAAAACATGCCTTACAACACGTTAATAAAAACATGCCTTACAACACATTAATAAAAACATGCCTTTCAACATGTTAATAAAAACATGCCTGACAACACATTTTTATAAAAGCATGCCTTACAAAACATTGATAAAAACATGCCTTACAACACATTAATAAAAACTTGCCTTACAACAATTTTTAATAAAAACATGCCTGACAACACATTTTTATAAAAACATGCCTTACAACACATTAATAAAAACATGCCTTATAACACATTGATAAAAACATGCCTTACAACACATTAATAAAAACATGACTTACAACACATTGATAAAAACATGCCTTACAACAAGTTGTAATAAAAACATGCCTTACAACATGTTAATAAAAACATGCCTTACAACACGTTTTAATAAAAACATGCCTTACAACACGATAATAAAAACATGCCTTACAACACGATAATAAAAACATGCCTTATAACACGTTAATAAAAACATGCCTTACAACAGTTTAATAAAAACATGCCTTAGAACACGTTAATAAAAACAAGCCTTACAACACGTTACAAAAACATGCCTTACAACACATTAATAAAAACATGCCTTACAACAAGTTGTAATAAAAACATGCCTTACAACACGTTTTAATAAAAACATGCCTTAAAACACGATAATAAAAACATGCCTTACAACACGATAATAAAAACATGCCTTATAACACGTTAATAAAAACATGCCTTAAAACACGATAATAAAAACATGCCTTACAACACGATAATAAAAACATGCCTTATAACATGTTAATAAAAACATGCCTTACAACACGTTTTAATAAAAACATGCCTTACAACACGTTTTAATAAAAACATGCCTTACAACACGATAATAAAAACATGCCTTACAACACGATAATAAAAACATGCCTTATAACACGTTAATAAAAACATGCCTTACAACACGTTAATAAAAACATGCCTTACAACACGTTTTAATAAAAACATACAAGGACAATGTTATGTTCACATAGTGTCAGATTGTTCAAATTATTTTTTACCTTAGGCATAGCTAGGCCCAGGATCCAAACGATTTCCTCAGATCAGATTGACTTTTTTGTGGGTTTCTGTTTGAGCAGACATCTGTAACATTTATAGAGAACCTGGTCTCCATGAACATCAAGGAGATCACCTTTAAAACACTTGATCAATTGATCATTTTGACAAATAATGCCCACGTGTCATGGAGGGACATACAGGCACATAATGTCCAACTTAAATTCATGTTTGACCGTATTTCATTGTGTGTTATAGATCAGTGCAGAGTGTGTGTCAGGCTGTGTATGTCCTGATGGTCTGCTGTCTGATGGAAACGGAGGATGCATCAAGGAAGACCTATGTCCCTGTTCTCACAATGGAGTCTACTACCAACCTGGACATGTGCTCAAAGTAGACTGCAATACCTGGTAAAATCACCTTCTATCCCTCTTCTTCTTCTTTGGATATGTCAAATGCTTCCCTCTATAATCTTGCCATGTGATTTCGTTTGCATCATTGTAGCACCTGCGAAGGCAGAAAATGGCAGTGTACCACTAAGCAGTGTGATGGGACGTGTGCCATATATGGAGATGGGCACTTTGTCACTTTTGATGAGAAAAGGTTCACTTTCAATGGAGATTGTGAATACACTCTTACTCAGGTAGGGCAATAATCATTTGCATGTATGATTGAGGCACAATGCTTTAATTTGTATTTTAATAAAACCCCTACTTTATGTATGGTCCACATGTTTACTAATTCTGATTAAGTTGAAGTAATGATAATAACTAAGAGGCAAAGGTTTTCTGATTCTGTATTTTATACATCCTGCAGGACTACTGCAGCAACGATCAAAACGGTACCTTTAGAGTGATCACAGAGAACATTCCCTGTGGAACCACTGGCACCACCTGTTCCAAGGCCATCAAGCTCTTCTTGGGGGTAGGAACTACTGGTCATAAACGACTTCATAAATGCATTAAAGGTACAATAGACAAGTCTGGACATTTGGCACAATGTCAATGCCGGTGGCAGTGAGTGGAACTGCATGCTGCACTCTGGAATGCTCTCATCTCGTCCCCCCCATTGCGTTTGCATTTAGCTAGTCATCTCATGGGTCTCCCAGTCGAGGCCGGTATGGGTATTGAACCAGCATCTGCAGCAACACAGCTTGTACTGCCTTAGACCATTGCGCCACTCAGGCACTGTACAACATGACTGGTCGAGAGTGGGCCTACAGTACGACAGTAAGACGAAATACTCCTAACTAAATAAAATTATAAAAACCTTAGTGTAGCAACAGTTTTAGTGAGTAATACTGAAGTTGTGCACACTTATCAGTTTCTGTTTATGTTCATTTTGCGCATTCATTGTCAGTTAGAGACACAATAAGCCCCAAAAGCATAATCAGTGCTCTAACTCCCCCTTGCGCTGGTCTGGAGCAAAGAAGTGGTGATGCAGGGTACCGTACTAAACCACAAATTACCTCTAAATCAGTTAGGGTCAGCTATGTATTAGGGTTAGGGTTAGCTATGTATTAAGGTTAAGGTTAGGGTTAGGGTTAGGGTTAGCTATGTACTAGGGTTAGGGTTAGCTATGTATTAGGGTTAGGGTTAGGGTTAGCTAAGTATTAGGGTTAGGGTTAGCTATGTATTAGGGTTAGGGCTAGCTATGTATTTGGGTTAGGGTTAGGGTTAGCAATGTGTTTGGGTTAGTGGGTTAGGGTTAGGGTTAGCTATGTATTAGGGTTAGGGCTAGCTATGTATTTGGGTTAGGGTTAGGGTTAGCAATGTGTTTGGGTTAGTGGGTTAGGGTTAGGGTTAGGGTTAGGGTTAGCTATGTATTAAGGTTAGGGTTAGGGTTAGGGTTAGCTATGTGTTAGGGTTAGGGTTAGCTATGTATTAGGGTTAGGGTTAGCTATGTATTAGGGTTAGGGTTAGCTATGTATTAGGGTTAGGGTTAGGGTTAGCTATGTATTTGGGTTAGGGTTAGGGTTAACAATGTGTTTCGGTTAGCAATGTGTTTGGGTCAGTGGGTTAAGGTTAGGGTTATGGTTAGCAATGTGTTAGGGTTAGGGTTAGCTATGTATTAGGGTTAGGGTTAGCTATGTATTAGGGTTAGGGTTAGCTATGTATTTGGGTTAGCAATGTGTTTGGGTTAGTGGGTTAGGGTTAGGGTTAGGGTTAGCTATGTATTAAGGTTAAGGTTAGGGTTAGGGTTAGCTATGTGTTAGGGTTAGGGTTAGCTATGTATTAGGGTTAGGGTTAGCTATGTATTTGGGTTAGCAATGTGTTTGGGTTAGTGGGTTAGGGTTAGGGTTAGGGTTAGCTATGTATTAAGGTTAAGGTTAGGGTTAGGGTTAGGGTTAGCTATGTGTTAGGGTTAGGGTTAGCTATGTATTAAGGTTAGGGTTAGGGTTAGCTATGGAGTAGGGTTAGGGTTAGCTATGTATTAGGATTAGGGTTATGGTTAGGGTTAGCTATATCTTAGGGTTAGCTATGTATTAGGGTTAGCTATGTATTAGGGTTAGGGTTAGCTATGAATTAGGGTTAGGGTTAGCTATGTATTAGGTTTAGGGTTAGCTATGTGTTAGGGTTGGGGTTAGCTATTTATTAGGGTTAGGGTTAGGGTTAGCTATGTATTAGGGTTAGGGTTAGCTATGTATTTGGGTTAGGGTTAGCTATGTATTAGGGTTAGGGTTAGCTATGTATTAGGGTTAGGGTTAGCTATGAATTAGGGTTACCAATGTATTAGGGTTAGGGTTAGCTATGTGTTAGGGTTAGGGTTAGCTATGTATTAGGGTTAGGGTTAGCTATGTATTAGGGTTAGGGTTAGGTTTAGCTATGTATTTGGGTTAGGGTTAGGGTTAACAATGTGTTTGGGTTAGCAATGTGTTTGGGTTAGTGGGTTAAGATTAGGGTTAGGGTTAGCAATGTGTTAGGGTTAGGGTTAGCTATGTATTAGGGTTAGGGTTAGGGTTAGCTATGTATTAGGGTTAGCTATGTATTTGGGTTAGGGTTAGGTTAGGGTTAGGGTTAGGGTTAGCAATGTGTTTGGGTTAGTGGGTTAGGGTTAGGGTTAGCTATGTATTAAGGTTAGGGTTAGGGTTAGCAATGTGTTTGGGTTAGCAATGTGTTTTGGTTAGCAATGTGTTTGGGTTAGTGGGTTAGGGATAGGGTTAGGGTTAGCTATGTATTAAGGTTAGGGTTAGGGTTAGCTATGTATTAAGGTTAGGGTTAGGGTTAGGGTTAGCTATGTATTAAGGTTAGGGTTAGGGTTAGGGTTAGCTATGTAGTAGGGTTAGGGTTAGCTATGTATTAGGCTTAGGGTTAGGGTTAGGGTTAGCAATGTATTAGGGTTAGGGTTAGGGTTAGCTATATATTAGGGTTAGGGTTAGCTATGTATTAGGGTTAGGGTTAGCTATGTATTTGGGTTAGGGTTAGGGTTAGCAATGTGTTTGGGTTAGTGGGTTAGGGTTAGGGTTAGGGTTAGGGTTAGGGTTAGCTATGTATTAAGGTTAGGGTTAGGGTTAGGGTTAGCTATGTAGTAGGGTTAGGGTTAGCTATGTATTAGGATTAGGGTTATGGTTAGGGTTAGCTATATCTTAGGGTTAGGGTTAGGGTTAGGGTTAGGGTTAGCTATGTATTAAGGTTAGGGTTAGGGTTAGGGTTAGCTATGTAGTAGGGTTAGGGTTAGCTATGTATTAGGCTTAGGGTTAGGGTTAGGGTTAGCAATGTATTAGGGTTAGGGTTAGGGTTAGCTATATATTAGGGTTAGGGTTAGCTATGTATTAGGTTAGGTTAGCTATGTATTTGGGTTAGGGTTAGGGTTAGCAATGTGTTTGGGTTAGTGGGTTAGGGTTAGGGTTAGGTTAGGGTTAGGGTTAGCTATGTATTAAGGTTAGGGTTAGGGTTAGGGTTAGCTATGTAGTAGGGTTAGGGTTAGCTATGTATTAGGATTAGGGTTATGGTTAGGGTTAGCTATATCTTAGGGTTAGGGTTAGCTATGTATTAGGGTTAGCTATGTATTAGGGTTAGGGTTAGCTATGTATTAGGGTTAGGGTTAGGGTTAGCTATGTATTAGGGTTAGCTATGTATTAGGTTTAGGGTTAGCTATGTGTTAGGGTTGGGGTTAGCTATGTATTAGGGTTAGGGTTAGGGTTAGCTATGTATTAGGGTTAGGGTTAGCTATGTATTTGGGTTAGGGTTAGCTATGTATTAGGGTTGGGGTTAGCTATGTGTTAGGGTTAGGGTTAGCTATGTATTAGGGTTAGGGTTAGCTATGTATTAGGGTTAGGGTTAGCTATGTATTAGGGTTAGGGTTAGCTATGAATTAGGGTTACCAATGTATTAGGGTTAGGGTTAGCTATGTGTTAGGGTTAGCAATGTGTTTGGGTTAGTGGGTTAAGGTTAGGGTTAGGGTTAACAATGTGTTTGGGTTAGCAATGTGTTTGGGTTAGTGGGTTAAGGTTAGGGTTAGGGTTAGCAATGTGTTAGGGTTAGGGTTAGGTTTAGCTATGTATTTGGGTTAGGGTTAACAATGTGTTTGGGTTAGCAATGTGTTTGGGTTAGTGGGTTAAGGTTAAGGTTAGGGTTAGGGTTAGGGTTAGCTATGTATTAGGGTTAGGGTTAGGGTTAGCTATGTATTAGGGTTAGCTATGTATTTGGGTTAGGGTTAGGGTTAGGGTTAGCAATGTGTTTGGGTTAGTGGGTTAGGGTTAGGGTTAGCTATGTATTAAGGTTAGGGTTAGGGTTAGCAATGTGTTTGGGTTAGCAATGTGTTTTGGTTAGCAATGTGTTTGGGTTAGTGGGTTAGGGATAGGGTTAGGGTTAGCTATGTATTAAGGTTAGGGTTAGGGTTAGCTATGTAGTAGGGTTAGGGTTAGCTATGTATTAGGCTTAGGGTTAGCAATGTATTAGGGTTAGGGTTAGGGTTAGCTATGTGTTAGGTTTGGGGTTAGCTATGTATTAGGGTTAGGGTTAGCTATGTGTTAGGGTTAGCTATGTATTAGGGTTAGGGTTAGCTATGTGTTAGGGTTAGAATTTCAAATTGACATGTTGTATCTGTATACAAACTGTATAGTTTAAACCCCAGCACCACCACAGTGTAACCCTGGATAGTGTAAAACCCAGCACCACCACAGTGTAACCCTGGATAGTGTAAAACCCAGCACCACCACAGTGTAACCCTGGATAGTGTAAAACCCAGCACCACCACAGTGTAACCCTGGATAGTGTAAAACCCAGCACTACCACAATGTAACCTGGATAGTGTAAAACCTAGCACCACCACAATGTAACCTGGATAGTGTAAAACCCAGCACCACCACAGTGTAACCCTGGATAGTGTATAACCCAGCACCACCACAGTGTAACCCTGGATAGTGTAAAACCCAGCACCACCACAGTGTAACCCTGGATAGTGTAAAACCCAGGACCACCACAGTGTAACCCTGGATAGTGTAAAACCCAGCACCACCACAGTGTAACACTGGATAGTGTAAAACCCAGCACCACCACAGTGTAACCCTGGATAGTGTAAAACCAAGCACCACCACAGTGTAACCCTGGATAGTGTAAAACCCAGCACCACCACAGTGTAACCCTGGATAGTGTAAATCCCAGCACCACCACAGTGTAAAACCTGTCTGCTAGTCTTACATTAGGAATGAACACTTTCTGTTTCTTTCTTTCAGAGCAATGAGATCATACTAGCAGATGAATCTGTAAAAGTGATCAAACAAGAGAACGGGGTAGACGTGCCATACCAGGTCCACTCTATCGGTCTCTATGTTGTTGTTGAGGCTGAAAATGGCCTGATCCTCATGTGGGATAAGAGGAATAGCCTGTTCATCAAACTCAGCTCTACGTTCCAGGTGAGTGACTAGAAAAGGACATTTTGAACCAGTGATTGCACTGTATCTTTGTTTAGCAATTGCATTGGGATACAATTTTGTTTAATGTTTTATTAATTACTTCAAGTTACTATTTTTAATGGTTTAATTTCCTTCCAGGGCAAAGTGTGTGGTCTGTGTGGAAACTATGACGGTAATGGAAAGAACGACTTCACGTCCAGAAACCAGGAAGTGGTGGTTGAAGCTCTGGAGTTTGGGAACAGCTGGAAAGTGTCCCCCAGTTGCCCCAACGCTGGTGTCATAAATAACCCATGCACTGTCAGATCCTACAGGCAGTCCTGGTCTCAGAAACGCTGCAGCATCATCACCAGTAAGGTTTTCGCAGCCTGCCACTCACAGGTACAGTACACAGCAGATACTATTCAAGATAGATTCAATACTTTATTGCCATACCAACCGAAGTTGATAGGAAGTTGAGGTAGTGCATCTCATTAAAACAAAGATAAAAAGACACACATATACCGTAAATACATTCATTTAAATAACCTATCCATTCAATAGACAGTACAGCAGATACATTCATTTAAATAACCTATCCATTCAATAGACAGTACAGCAGATACATTCATTTAAATAACCTATCCATTCAATAGACAGTACAGCAGATACATTCATTTAAATAACCTATCCATTCAATAGACAGTACAGCAGATACATTCATTTAAATAACCTATCCATTCAATAGACAGTACAGCAGATACATTCATTTAAATAACCTATCCATTCAATAGACAGTACAGCAGATACATTCATTTGAACAGCCTATACATTCAGTAGACTGTACAGCAGAAACATGCAGTCAGGGCAGGCAGGTTAAAACAAGCTGTCTGTACAGAGGCTATTACTTGTGTATCTTGGCTACACTGGTATTTATATTTGGTGACAATTTTGGTTAAAAGTCCAAGCCGTTGGGGGAGGTTAAATAAGGAATGGTTTTCAGATGGTCATACACTACCATTGACTATTCCACTATTTCATTTTGAATTTTAGGACCCCTTTAGGTTTAAAAAATATATCCCAAAAAAATATTTGATAAAAGATTGAATTTGGCCTTAACTACTATAGCCCATAACAACACGTTCATAAATGGCAAAACAGACAGTCAAAAATAAATCGTAAGGAATAAGGTTTTGAAGTGTCTGTCGTATATCTAGGAGATTTAAGAAAGCTCAGGAAATATTTTTTTTTTTGATACATATTTAACCCCTTATTTGTATTGGCACAAAGCTACCTCCATACTTCCATTTGTTTGTGTGGGTTACCTTCACCATCTTGTTCACAGGAGTCTCCCTTTCCGTAGAGTGGTCAGACTAGTTTCTAAGCCAAACCATTCAGACGCTACAGACATTTATGTGAAAATACAGATTTTTGGGACGTCTCGTGGTCTCATAGCTCGGCCACCGTTCACCGCAGATGCAGAAGGCCGACATAGGCGGATGTGATGGATTGAGAAGCAGTCCATGCAAAAAACCTGATATCTCTAGCGTAAATTGACAAATTGTGATGGGGATTTGTTTATGATGTTACTTATATCGATGCACAGGTGCATCAATATACTCTTAAGGATTAATAGCCTAAATCACTCTGGTTGTTGGAGCCATCTGTTGTATGAGGAACTTGGCTTATCATGGTTTATTTGTGAGTAAATCTGGCTTTGATAATAGCCAGTTCTTACCCAGCCACTGACCTCTCTGCACATTACTGCAGTACAGGTAGTAGAAAAGTTAATCTGCAATATAAATCTGGACCTGAGATGTGAGTCAGCAGACTGAGGGCTCAACTCTAAAAGGCTAGATTCTAGACCCCATTTCGGCTATGCACCTTTTAAAGGCAATGTTTCTGTGTTCATGGTTAACGTTGCATTTGTTGGCTCGCGAATTGAAATTAGGCCTTGAAGGCCATTGCAGAACATTCCACTTCTTTGCCTTAAAAAGGTATTGGGTTGCTTTCGCAGTATGTGTTGGGTCATTGTCCATCTGCAATGTGAAGGCCTGTCCAATGAGTTTTGAAGCATTTGGCTGAATCTGAGCAGATGATGTAGCCCTAAACACTTCAGAATTCATCCTACTGCTTTTTTTAGAATCATCAACAAATACAAGGGAACCAGTTCCATTGGCAGCTTTAACACTACCTCCGCCATGCTTCACAGATGAGGTGGTATGCTTGGATGATGAGCATTACCTTCTCTTCTCCGTTCTCTTCTCTTCCCATCATTCTGGTACAAGTTGATCTTTGTCTCATGTGTCCATAGGATGTTGTTACAGAACTGTACAGGCTTTTTTAGATATTGTTTGGCATACTCTAATCTGGTCTTCCTGTTTTTGAGGTTTACCAGCGGTATACATCTTGTGGTAAACCGTCTGTATTTACTCTGGTGAAGTCTTCTCTTGAATGTTGACTTTGACACAGATACGCCTACCTCCTGGAGGGTATTCTTGATCTGGCCAACTGTTGTGACGGGGTTTTTCTTCACCAGGAAAATAATTATTCTGTCATCCACCACAGTTGTTTTCCATGGTCTTCCAGGCCGTCTGGTGTTCCTGAGCTCACCAGTGCCTTCTTTCTTTTTAATAATGTACCAAATAGTTGATTTGGCCACACCTTTCTCAGCCAAATAATGGCTTGCTTCACTGGCAGTGACAGCTCTTTGGACTTCATATTCAGGGTTAACAGCAACAGAATACAAATGCAACACTTGAAATCAACTCTAGACATTTTATCTGCTTGCTTGTAAATTAACTAATGAGGGAATAACACACACCTGGCCATGGAACAGCTGAGCAGACAATTGTCCAATTACTTTTGGTCCCTTCAAAGGGGAGGGGACCACAAATAAAAAGTGCTGCAATTCCTACACCGTTCACCCGATTTGGATGTAAATGCCCTCAAATTAAAGCTGAAGTCTGCACTTTCAGCTCATTTATATTATTTAATGTCAACTCCAATATTCTGCAGACAGCTAAAATAATAATAACTTGGTCAATGTCCAAATATTTATGGACCTGACTGTAGTTTTACATGTAGCCCATATCAGATTGGCGCATTAACACTGATGTAGGCTCTGAAGTAGCACACAGATGCAATGCTCATATCCTGTCCTTTACATTTTTGGGTGGTTGTCATGGTAATGGCAGGTCATGAGCAAAAAAACCCACTTTAGAGCAAAAACATCAGATCTGAGCGTCCACACAGAGGTCACATGGAGAATTGGGTTTGAATCAGGATTGAGATCCACATATGGAAGTGGTATAAATCAGAGCTCAAAAGATCAGATTCCATTTGTTTGTTTTTTGTTGCTGTTTACACATTAAGGACCAGATCAATTGGTATCAGATATGCAAATAATTGGTGAATGATCTGAATTGGACTGCCTGTGTAAACGCAGCCAAAGTGGCACTGCATGAGTACAATAATATGGTTAAGGCTTCAACAATAGTTAATATACAGTACCTCACAGCCTCAGGGTCAATAAGGTTAATGCTTCAGCAAGTGTTATTTTACCTCACAGCCTCAGGGTCATAATAACAAACATATGGGGGAAATTATAACAGTCGATAATTCTATAGCACAAGTCTTGGGCTAGCAGGTTTTCTATTAGGTCCACAATGACAAGCAGAGTTGCATGATGGTACATGGCAATCCTTCTAATACAATTGGTTTGTCAATAATCATGTGAATGTGACCAAAAACAACCAACAACAAAAGTAGTAATAAACAGATAAGAAAAACATCAAGTAAACCATCCAAACCCAATAATAATCATGGTCAATAGTTCATCTGTAGTCTCTTCAACAAGCTGGGTAATGCATTGAATAAATAAATGATGGCTTAATTAATGCATCTTCCTAAAAGGTGGACCACACGCCATTCCATGATGCCTGTGTGAGGGACTCGTGTGCCTGTGACACTGGGGGAGACTGCGAGTGTTTCTGTACAGCTGTAGCAGCCTACGCCCAGGCCTGTAACGAGGCAGGGGCTTGTATCAAGTGGAGAACACCACATATCTGCCGTGAGTCATTTGCTTTGAGTGGGACAATTGATTGATGGATAGGTGGGATTGTTTTGCTATAGGGAATAAAAATACCAATTTATGATTTGAATTTGTACCTGTTCAATCAATCCTCTTTTAGAACCCTGGTTAAAATGTGACATGTTTTCATTTCTCCAGCTCTGTTCTGTGATTTCTACAACCCTATTGGTGAGTGTGAGTGGCATTATAATCCGTGTGGATACCCCTGTATGAAGACCTGCAAGAATCTCTCAGGAAAATGCTCCAGTCAGATCCCTGCACTGGAAGGTAACTAATAGCCCTTCATAACAGCTTGGCCGTTTGATTCAGACAAGTTACATTCCAAGTTGTTAAACAAAAGCACAGTATAAAATATGTAATGACTCCCTCCTCTCTTGTCCATCTCTACTGAAAAACAAAATACAAATATTGAAATATCATATCCATTACAGCGTTGGTGTTAGAACTAAATACCATGAGGAGGATCTAATCTGTGCAGATGTCTGGGATTAAATGTACTGTTTATCTTAAAGGTTGCTATCCAAAATGTCCTTCGGCCAAGCCTTATTTGGAAGAAAGTACCATGAAGTGTGTCGTGGACTGTGGTTGCTACGGTGGAGATGGAACACATTACAACGAGGGAGAGGTTATACCTTCCAAGGAGAACTGTCAGACATGGTATGTTTTTAGATCAACATTTTGATATATACATAGATACTGTATTCACATTACATAGGATTTACCATGGTTGGTATCAGCCTTAAGGTAGCCTATATTTCTGGTGAGATAAGACAATGTCAATGGTCCCCCTACGAAGAGGTTTTCCTACCATTCAATTGATTTTGCTTTTCAAAGATTGTGATTTGACCTGCTAATACCTGATTGTGATTTGACCTGTTTATACCTGATTGTGATTTGACCTGTTAATACCTGATTGTGATTTGACCTGCTAATACCTGATTGTGAATATAACATATAACATTGTTTTGTACTTTCAAATCATAACAAATAGCTCTTAATATCTTATTCGACTTTGAAAGGTAATGTAACCTCCTTCTTTCTTTTTCAAGTCGTTGCTCATCAACTGAGGCCAGTTGCAGCTATGATATCCAAGGTAAGGAAAACCACTACAAACTGAAACATTAGCCTACATTATTACCAAGAAGGTAACATGACAAGATGATTACATGATAATAACTTGTATTCCCTGTGAAAATCCTATTGCAGCTTGCTCTTGTTCATACGACGGCAGAACATACCTGTATGGAGCTAACATATATCACACATCTGACGGTAATGGGACCTGTTTTAATGCCACCTGCAAAGAGAACGGAACCATTGTCCGGATTATATACCCCTGTCCCATTCCAACACCTACACCAAGTGTTACAACAACACAGATATCCACCCAAGCACCGACCACAACAGTATTTGTTTTCTCATCTCCTGCCACTACCCCAACCACAACCCCTACAACTACCCCAACAACAACCACAACCCCTACAACTACCCCAACAACAACCACAACCCCTACAACTACCCAATCAACAACCCCTACTTCACCAACAACCACTTCACCCACTACTACTCCACACTGCCTGACTGTCTGTGAATGGTCAGACTGGATTGACAATCACTATCCTTCACAAGAAACAGACGGAGATTATGAAACCATAGAAAATATAAGGAAATCTGGAATTGATATTTGTAGCCAACCTAAGGAAATAGAATGTAGAGCCACACACATCCTTTCAACTTTGGCCGAACTAGGTCAAAAGGTTGAATGCAGTCCCTCAGTTGGACTGATATGCCTCAACAAGGATCAAGCACCACCAAAATGCTACAACTACGAGATCAGAGTCAGATGTTGTGTTGATGTTTGTCACAATGAGACTACCACCCCAAAAACTACCACCACAGAAAGGCCCACAACACCTACTACTACTGAAATAACAACCACTAGGCCAACAACAACCACAATTACCCCAACAACAAGTTCTACCACTACCCCAACAACTACTACTATTACCACAACAACAAGTTCTACCACTACCCCAACAACAACACCTACAACTACCCCCACAACTACTACAACTACTTCAACAACAACTCCTACCACCACCCCAACAACTAAACATACCAATACCCCAACAACTACTACTATTACCCTAACAACAACTCCTACCTCTACCCCAACAACAAAACCAACCACTACCCCCATAACAACTACTACCACTACCCCAACATCAAAACCTACCAGTTCCCCAATAACTACTACAGCTACTTCAACAACAAAATCTACCACTACCCCAACCTCTACTACCACTACCCCCACAACAACTCCTACCTCTACCCCAACAACAAAACCAACCACAACCCCCATAACAACTACTACCACTACCCCAACATCAAAACCTACCAGTTCCCCAATAACTACTACAGCTACTTCAACAACAAAACCTACCACTACCCCAAGGTCTACTACCAATACCCCAACATCTACTACCAGTACCCCAACAACATCTCCTACCACTACCCAAACAACTACTACAACAACAACTCCTACAACTACACCCACAACAACTCCTAGCACTACACCCACAACAATTACTACCACTACCCCAACAACAAAACCTACCACTACCCCAACAACTACTACAGCTACTTCAACAACAACTCCTACCACTACCCCCACAACAATTCCTACCACAACCCCAACAACAACTAAAACCACTACCCCGACATCAAAACCTACCAGTACCCCAACAACAACAACTACCCCAACAACAACTCCTACCACTACCCCAACAACAAAACCTACCACTACCCCAATAACTACTACTGCTTCTTCAACAACAAAACCTACCACTACCCTAACAACTACTACAACAACTCATACCACTACCCCAACAACAAAACCTACCACAACCCCAACAACTACTACTGCTTCTTCAACAACAACTCCTACCACTACCCCCACAACAACTCCTACCACAACCCCAACAACAACTAAAACCACTAACCTGACAACAAAACCTACCACTACCCCCACAACAAAACCTTCCACTACCCCAACAACTTCTACAATTACTTCAACAACAACTCCTACCACTACCCCCACAACAAAACCTACCACTACCCCAACAACTTCTACAATTACTTCAACAACAACTCCTACCACTACCCCCACAACAACTCCTACCACTACCCCAAAAACGACTGCAACTACTTCAACAACTAAACATACCACTACCCCAACGACAACTCCTACCTCTACCCCAACAACAAAACCAACCACAACCCCAACAACTCCTACAACTACCCCAACATCAAAACCTACCAGTTCCCCAATAACTACTACAGCTACTTCAACAACAAAACCTACCACTACCCCAAGATCTACTACCAATACCCCAACAAACACTCCTACCACTACCCCCACAACATCTACTACCACTACCCAAACATCAAAACCTACCAGTACCCCAATAACTACTACAGCTACTTCAACAACAAAACCTACCACTACCCCAACAACTACTACAACTACTTCAGTAACAACTCCTACCACTACCCCCACAACAACTCCTACCACTACACCAAAAACGACTGCAACTACTTCAACAACTAAACATACCACTACCCCAACAACTACTACTATTACCCCAACAACAACTACTACCACTACCCTGACAACAAAACCTACCACTACCCCAACAACTAGTACCACTACCCCCACAACAAACCTACCACTACCCCAAAAACGACTGCAACTACTTCAACAACTAAACATACCACTACCCCAACAACTACTACTATTACCCCAACAACAACTCCTACCTCTACCCCAACAACAAAACCAACCACAACCCCCATAACAACTCCTACCACTAACGCAACATCAAAACCTACCAGTACCCCAATAACTACTACAGCTACTTCAACAAAAACCTACCACTACCCCAACCTCTACTACCACTACCCCCACAACATCTACTACCACTACCCCAACATCAAAACCTACCAGTACCCCAATAACTCCTACAGCTACTTCAACAACAAAACCTACCACTACCCCAACATCTACTACCACTATCCACACAACAACTAAAACCACTACCCCAACAACAAAACTTACCACTAACCCCAACAACTACAACAACTACCCCAACATCAAAACTTACCACTACCCCAATAACTACTACAACAACAACATCTCCTACCACTACCCCAACAACAAAACCTACCACTACCCCACCATCTACTACCAATATCCACACAACAACTCCTACCTCTACCCCAACAACAAAACTTACCACTAACCCAACAACTACTACAACTACTTCAGTAACAACTCCTACCACTACCCCCACAACAACTCCTACCACTACCCCAAAAACGACTGCAACTACTTCAACAACTAAACATACCACTACCCCAACAACTACTACTATTACCCCAACAACAACTCCTACAACTACCCCAACATCAAAACCTACCAGTTCCCCAATAACTACTACAGCTACTTCAACAACAAAACCTACCACTACCCCAAGATCTACTACCAATACCCCAACAAACACTCCTACCACTACCCCCACAACATCTACTACCACTACCCCAACATCAAAACCTACCAGTACCCCAATAACTACTACAGCTACTTCAACAACAAAACCTACCACTACCCCAACAACTACTACAACTACCCCCACAACAACTCCTACCACTACCCCAACAACAAAACCTACCACTACCCCAATAACTACTACAGCTACTTCAACAACAAAACCTACCACTACCCCAACAACAACTACCACTAGCCCAACAACAACTAAAACCACTACCCTGACAACAAAACCTACCACTACCCCAACAACTACTACAACTACTTCAGTAACAACGCCTACCACTACCCCCACAACAACTCCTACCACTACCCCAAGAACGACTGCAACTAATTCAACAACTAAACATACCACTACCCCAACAACTACTACTATTACCCCAACAACAACTCCTACCTCTACCCTGACAACAACTCCTACCTCTACCCCAACAACAAAACCAACCACAACCCCCATAACAACTATTACCACTACCCCAACATCAAAACCTACCAGTTCCCCAATAACTACTACAGCTACTTCAACAACAAAACCTACCACTACCCCAACAACTACTACCACTAGCCCAACAACAACTAAAACCACTACCCTGACAACAAAACCTACAACTACTACAACTACTTCAGTAACAACTCCTACCACTACCCCCACAACAACTCCTACCACTACCCCAAAAACGACTGCAACTACTTCAACAACTAAACATACCACTACCCCAACAACTGCTACTATTACCCAACAACAACTCCTACCTCTACCCCAACAACAAACCAACCACAACCCCATAACTACTACCCCCAACCTCTACTACCACTACCCCCGCAACATCTACTACCACTACCCCAACATCAAACCTACCAGCACCCCAATAACTACTACAGCTACTTCCAACAACAAACCTACTCACTACCCTAACAACTACTACAACTACCCCCACAACAACTAGTACCACTACCCCAACAACAAAACTTACTTACTACCCCAACAACTACTACAGCTACTTCAAAAACAAAACCTACCACTACCCCAACAACAACTACCACTACCCCAACAACAACTAAAACCACTACCCCCACAACAACTCCTACCACTACCCCAAAAACGACTGCAACTACTTCAACAACTAAACATACCACTACCCCAACAACTACTACTATTACCCCAACAACAACTACTACCACTACCCTGACAACAAAACCTACCACTACCCCCACAACAACTCTTACCACTACCCCAAAAACGACTGCAACTACTTCAACAACAAAACCTACCACTACCCCAATAACTACTACAGCTACCCAACAACAACTACTACCACTACCCTGACAACAAACCTACCACTAGCCCAACAACTACTACAGCTACTTCAACAACAAAATCTACCACTACCCCAAGATCTACTACCACTACCCCAACAACTACTACAACTACCCCCACAACATCTACTACCACTACCCCCAACATCAACTCCTACCACTACCCCAAGAACGACTGCAACTAATTCAACAACTAAACATACCACTACCCCAACAACTACTACTATTACCCCAACAACAACTCCTACCTCTACCCTGACAACAAAACCAACCACAACCCCCATAACAACTATTACCACTACCCCAACATCAAAACCTACCAGTTCCCCAATAACTACTACAGCTACTTCAACAACAAAACCTACCACTACCCCAACAACTACTACCACTAGCCCAACAACAACTAAAACCACTACCCTGACAACAAAACCTACAACTACTACAACTACTTCAGTAACAACTCCTACCACTACCCCCACAACAACTCCTACCACTACCCCAAAAACGACTGCAACTACTTCAACAACTAAACATACCACTACCCCAACAACTGCTACTATTACCCCAACAACAACTCCTACCTCTACCCCAACAACAAAACCAACCACAACCCCCATAACTACTACCCCAACCTCTACTACCACTACCCCCGCAACATCTACTACCACTACCCCAACATCAAAACCTACCAGTACCCCAATAACTACTACAGCTACTTCAACAACAAAACCTACCACTACCCTAACAACTACTACAACTACCCCCACAACAACTAGTACCACTACCCCAACAACAAAACTTACCACTACCCCAACAACTACTACAGCTACTTCAAAAACAAAACCTACCACTACCCCAACAACAACTACCACTAGCCCAACAACAACTAAAACCACTACCCTGACAACAAAACCTACCACTACCCCAACAACTACTACAACTACTTCAGTAACAACTCCTACCACTACCCCCACAACAACTCCTACCACTACCCCAAAAACGACTGCAACTACTTCAACAACTAAACATACCACTACCCCAACAACTACTACTATTACCCCAACAACAACTACTACCTCTACCCTGACAACAAAACCTACCACTACCCCAACAACTAGTACCACTACCCCCACAACAACTCTTACCACTACCCCAAAAACGACTGCAACTACTTCAACAACAAAACCTACCACTACCCCAACAACTACTACTATTACCCCAACAACAACTACTACCTCTACCCTGACAACAAAACCTACCACTACCCCAACAACTAGTACCACTACCCCCACAACAACTCTTACCACTACCCCAAAAACGACTGCAACTACTTCAACAACTAAACATACCACTACCCCAACAACAACTCCTACCTCTACCCCAACAGCAACACCAACCACAACCCCCATAACAACTACTACCACTACCCCAACATCAAAACCTACCAGTTCCCCAATAACTACTACAGCTACTTCAACAACAAAACCTACCACTACCCCAACCTCTACTACCACTACCCCCACAACAACTACTACCACTACCCCAACATCAAAACCTACCAGTTCCCCAATAACTACTACAGCTACTTCAACAACAAAACCTACCACTACCCCAACATCTACTACCAATACCCACACAACAACTACTACCACTACCCCAACATCAAAACCTACCAGTACCCCAACAACTACTACAGCTACTTCAACAACAAAACCTACCAATACCCCAACATCTACTACCAATACCCACACAACAACTCATACCACTACCCCAACATCAAAACTTACCAGTACCCCATCAACTACAACAACTACCCCAACATCAAAACTTACCACTACCCCAATAACTACTACAACAACAACATCTCCTACCACTACCCCAACAACAAAACCTACCACTACCCCACCATCTACTACCAATACCCCAACAACAACTCCTACCTCTACCCCAACAACAAAACTTACCACTACCCCAACAACTACTACCACTACCCCAACATCAAAACCTACCAGTACCCCAATAACTACTACAGCTACTTCAACAACAAAACCTACCACTACCCCAATCTCTACTACCAATACCCCCACAACAACACCTACCACTACCCCAAAAACAACTACAGCTACTTCAACAACATCTCCTATCACTACAAAACCTACCATGACCCTAACAACTACTACAACTACCCCCACAACAACTCATACCACTACCCCAACAACAAAAACTACCACTACCCCAACAACTACTACAGCTACTTTAACAACAACTCCTAGCACAACCCCAACAATAATACCTACCACTACCCCAACAACAACTAAAACCACTACCCTGACAACAAAACCTACCACTATCCCAACAACTACTACAATTACTTCAACTACAACTCCTACCACTACCCCCACAACAATTCCTACCACTACCCCAAAAATGACTGCAACTACTTCAACAACTAAACATACCACTACCCCAACAACTACTACTATTACCATAACAACACCTCCTACCACTACCCCAACAACAAAACCAACCACAACCCCCATAACAACTACTACCACTACCCCAAAATCAAAACCTACCACTACCCCAATAACTCCTAGCACTACCCCAACAACACAACCTACAACTACCCCAACAACAACTCCTACTACTACCCCAACAACAACTCCTACCACTACCCCCAAAACTCCGACCACTACGCCATCAACAACCCCTACCACAACTCCAACCATTACCACAACAACAACAGCCACAACAAAAGCATCTACCCCAACAACAGACTTCATTGTAGTCACAAATCCACCATATGCAACACAGTCACCCGCACGTCATGAGCAAAATACAACTTTGACAATACAGACAGAAAAAAACTACAACATCAAACCCTACCACAACTCCTACCACTACCCCAACAACAAAACCTACCAGTACCCCAATAACTACTACAGCTACTTCAACAACAAAACCTACCACTACCCTAACAACTACTACAACTACCCCCACAACAACTCCTACCACTACCCCAACATCAAAACCTACCACTACCCCAACAACTACTACAGCTACTTCAAAAACAAAACCTACCACTACCCCAACAACAACTACCACTAGCCCAACAACAACTAAAACCACTACCCTGACAACAAAACCTACCACTACCCCAACAACTACTACAACTACTTCAGTAACAAAACCTACCACTACCCCAACGACAATCCCTACCACTACCCAAACAACAACCCCTACCACTACCCCAACAACAACCCCTACCACTATCCCAACAACAGCCTCTACCACAACCCCAACCACAAATCCTACCACATTATGTGTTTGCACATATAAAAATCTACATTTCCCTGCTGGTAAGTGATAGCTACCTTCATTAATATGATCAATTCTGATGACATAATGCATTCATACACTTCATTTAATATCTATTCATGACTAATAATATGTATTTGTTTAGGTTCCTTGATATATAATGAGACTGACTGGGGAGGCTGGTGTTTCACCTCCTACTGTAACTCAAGTTGTATTGTTGAGAAACAAGCCAGACCATGTCCCTCTACGACCCCAGCTACAGTCAGCACTGTCTCAACAACAACAGAATCTACACAAACTTCAACATCTACATTGTCCACAACTACACATTACTCGGGCTGTGAATATGCCATTCCACCAAGAAAGGTAATGAAATAGAGTAAACAGAATAATTGTGTTTCTTTGTTCATTGTGTTGTGTAGTTCATAGTGTTGTGTAGTTCACAGTGTTGTGTAGTACGTAGTGTTGTGTAGCTCATAGTGTTGTGTAGTTCATAGTGTTGTGTAGTACGTAATGTGTTTACTTTCCAGACTAAAACATTCATTTTCAACTTTAGGATGGTGAGACTTGGAAGCCAGACAACTGCACTACTCAATCTTGCAACAGTGGTGTAATTACCACAAAGCATGTGGACTGTAAGTCTGTAGATACGCCTGTGTGTGAAAACGGATACCCACCAGTGAAAATCTATGACGAATCAGGTTGCTGCTATCACTACGAATGTGAATGTAAGTTCAACACGTAATGTTTTTAATTATCTTATCTCCTCCTTCCTGTTGAAAAGCGATATCCCAAGTATGAATACAGTAAAGTACACACACTAAAGGGTAAAGAAATGTGTTTTGAACAAAATAGGGTTTTTTTGGGACACAACTGCAAACTTGAAGGAGTTGGTCTGATCCAGGGGCGCATCTTTGGTTTTAGAAGTGGGGGGGACATAATTATTATTATTTTATTCAGTCAGATAAACACTCCAAACAGCCTACCCGAACGCTCGGAGGCGTCCGCATGGTCCTAAAGCACCTCGTTGACATGTTTTGTACCACATTCCAATGATAAAACTGGGGGGCAAAATGTAATTTCAGAATGTGGGGCGATTTCCCCCCCGTCCAGTGAAAGTTGCACCCTTGGTCTGATCTGATGGTGACATTGTGATGTTATCAGCTTGTGCCATTTCATGAGGATACCTAGACCACCTGTTGTGTTCACTAAATCAGGTGTTAAAATGAGGTGGAAAGGAGACTGGTGTAGGACTCTTGTATTGATGAGTGATCTATCTATGTGTTACCTTTCTCTGTTCTGTCTCTCAGGTATATGCTATGGATGGGGAGACCCTCATTACGTCACATTTGATGGCCAATATTACAGTTTCCAGGAAAACTGCACCTACGTTTTGGTTAAAGAAATAGTTCCTCGACAGAACTTCAGTGTCGTCATCGACAACTATAACTGCGATCCGTCTGGACACGCGACCTGCCCTCAGTCTCTGATTGTCTATTACAAGTCCTATAAAGTCGTTCTTACTCCGAAGATATTAACCATGACAACAAATGTGGTAATTATAACTGTGCTATTGTACACATTTATACACTTTAAAAAAGTGCACTTTGATATATACATTCTTTGATACAGACATTCTTTGATACAGACATTCTTTGATACAGACATTCTTTGATACAGACATTCTTTGATACAGACATTCTTTGATACAGACATTCTTTGATACAGACATTCTTTATGATAGACATTCTCATACCACTTTAAGACTTAAAATAATCTAGCTTCATATGTATTATTTACTTTTTGTAACGTGGGGGTATTGATTAATAGGGATATTTGATCTTGCCGACTACAACAAATGTAATTTGCAGTACTACACTACAGTAGTTACAAATTGTTATTTAGCAACATTACATATTGGTTAACCACTTTGATGCCATCATGTTAACTGAAAAACCATCATCAAGGCATCTGAAACATTCCCATGACATTTCAAAGAATTTCATTTTATTGACAAAATATTAACAGACTACCAACTCTTCTTGTGACTTAATTTAGTTCTGGAAACAGTTCATATCTTATCTACCGTATAGCAATGTTATTCTGTTCTCTATTCTCATGCGTTATGTAATGTTTTTCCTTATCATTCGCAAGGTTTACATCAATGGCAATCAGATCTTCCCGACCTTTTCTAATGAAGACCTCATGATCACCAGCACTGGGGTAGAGTTACTGTTGAAGATCCCTGCCATTAAAGCAACAGTGATGTTTAAGTCCCTTATGTTCAGTGTAACCCTGCCAAACTCCCTATTCTACAACAACACAGAGGGGCAGTGTGGTAAGTATGTAGGCATTGCCTGCATCCCAAATGGCACACTGTTCCCAATGTAGTGTTCTTTTTTTAACCAGGGGGAATAGGGTCCCATTGCAGTGCACTCCTTTTAACCAGAGGGAATAGGGTCCCAATCTAGTGCACTCCTTTTAACCAGGGGTAATAGGGTCCCATTGTAGTTCACTCCTTTTAACCAGGGGGAATAGGGTCCCATTGTAGTGCACTCCTTTTAACCAGGGGGAATAGGGTCCCATTGTAGTTCACTCCTTTTAACCAGGGGGAATAGGGTCCCATTGTAGTGCACTCCTTTTAACCAGGGGGAATAGGGTCTCATTGTAGTGCACTCCTTTTAACCAGGGGGAATAGGGTCTCATTGTAGTGCACTCCTTTTAACCCGGGAATAGGGTCTCATTGTAGTGCACTCCTTTTAACCCGGGGGAATAGGGTCTCATTGTAGTGCATGATGGTAAATCAGATTAACAGCTTGTAGTACTCTGTGAGTTAACTGAACATTAGTTGTAATGATTTGATGTTATTTTGTTGCATGTTATTGCATTTCCATGGCATTAAACAGTTCACTGTTCAGCATAACCAATGAAAAGATACTGTAGCTAGGCTTAACGTTATGAGAGTTTCTAACATCAAAGAAGTTGTGTTAATTTCTCATTCCCATATTTATTTTACCTTTTTAAAGGCACCTGTGACAATAACAGGAAAAACGATTGCAGATTACCGAATGGACAGATTGATCCATCATGTCCTGGGATGGCTCATGAATGGAAGATTCCTGATGATAAAAAACCCTACTGTGAACAGCCACTCCCTACCCCACCTACCACACCTATCCCACCTACACCTTCAACCTGCCTGTCAGGAAAGACAGCAATCTGTGACATCATACTTAGCCCGTAAGACACGTAACCTTGTAATAACACAAAGAGACAGCTTCATTACAAAGACAAGGGAATCTGATTGAGGTTGCTGGTCTTGACACTGTATACATAAAAGTCTGTCAACTTTCCGGTAAAGGCATGGGTTGTTGTTTTATAACTTAGAACCAAACTTATCTTACAGACTTTTTATGCCCTATAAAATATGCCATACTCATAAGATCTTCATAGATGCTTCACAGATAATTTAGCGTGTAAGGCATACTGTAATCAATATTTGTAAGTGATCTGTCGTGACATGTTATATGCCCCATTTGGGTTAGGCCTATATAATAACTTAAATGGGTTCTTTATTTTGGAAGGGTCTTTCAGCAATGCCATAACGTTATCCCAGCACAACCCTTCTTCGAGGCCTGTAAGTTCGATGTCTGCCACATGCCAAATATCTCAATCGGCTGCTCCAGCCTGGAAGTCTACGCTGTGAGGTGTGCAGCAGCTGGAGTCTGTATCAACTGGAGGAACTCAACTAATGGAAGATGTGGTAGGGAAGGACTTCCATATCAAATAAGGCCTGTGTCCCAAATGGCATCCTATTCTCTACAGAGTGCACTGTTTTTGACCAGGCTCTGGCCAAAAGTAGTGATCTAAGTAGGGAATAGGATCCCATTTGGGATGCATCCAAGATGTTAATAAGATTTTAAATAATTCTAATAACTTTAATTGTATTTTGTATTTTACAATTTGTGTACTTACTGTTTTGTCTTTCATTCCATCTTGACCATATTACAGAACTGACATGCCCTAAGACCAAAGTATATAAGGCATGTGGCTCTTCTATCCAGCCAACATGCAATTCAAGGTATCCATCTCATTCCCATCTCAACCCCATCTCAACCCCATCTCATTCCCATCTCATTCCCATTTCATTCCCATTTCATTCCCATCTCATTCTCATCTCATTCTAAACTCATTCCCATCTCATTCTCATCTCATTCCCATCTCATTCCCATCTCATTCCCATATCATTCTTATCTAAATCTCATTCTCATCTCATTCCCATCTCATTCTCTTCTCATTCTTATTCCGATTTCACTCTCATCTCATTCCCATCTTATTCTCATCTCAACTCCATCTCATTCCCATCTCATTCTCGTCTCATTCCCATCTTATTCCCATCTCATTCTCATCTCAAACCCATCTCATTCTCATCTCATTCCCATCTCATTCCCGTCTCATTTTCATCTCATTCCCATCTCATTCTTATTCTAATCTCATTCCCATCTCATTCCCATCTCATTCTCGTCTCATTCCCGTCTCATTCCCATCTCATTCTCATTCTCATCTCATTCACATTTCATTCTCATCTCATTCTAAACTCATTCTCATCTCAACTCCATCTCGTTCTCATCTCATTTCCATCTCAATCTCATCTCAATCTCATCTCATTCCCATCTCATTCCCATCTCATTCTCATCTCATTCTCATCTCATTCCCATTTCATTCTCATCTCATTCTAAACTCATTCTCATCTCAACTCCATCTTGTTCTCATCTCATTCCCATCTCATTCTCATTCTCATTCTCATATTAACCTCATCTCATTCCCATCTCATTCTCATCTCATTCCCATCTCATTCTCATCTCAACCCCATCTCATTCTCATCTCAACCCCATCTCATTCTCATCTCATTCCCATCTCATTCTCATCCCATTCCCATCTCATTCTCATCTCATTCCCATCTCATTCTCATCTCCACTCAATCTCATTCCCATTTCATTCTCATCTCATTCCCATCTCATTCCCATCTCATTCTCATCTCATTTCCATCTCATTCTCATTCCCATCTCATTCTCATTCTCATCTCAACCCCATCTCATTCTCATCTCATTCTCATCTCATTCCCATCTCATTTCCATCTCATTCTCATTCTCATTCTCATTCACATCTTATTCCCATCTCATTCTCATCTCAACCCCATCTCATTCCCATCTCATTCTCATCTCAACCCCATCTCATTCTCATCTCATTCCCATCTCATTCTCATTCTCATCTCATTCCCATCTCATTCTCATCTCATTCTCATCTCATTCCCATTTCATTCTCATCTCATTCTAAACTCATTCTCATCTCAACTCCATCTCGTTCTCATCTCATTTCCATCTCATTCCCATCTCATTCCCATCTCATTCCCATCTCATTCTCGTCTCATTCTCATCTCAACTCCATCTCATTCCCATCTCATTCCCATCTCATTCTCATCTCATTCCCGTCTCATTCTCATCTCAACCCCATCTCATTCCCATCTCATTCCCATCTCATTCTCATCTCATTCCCATCTCATTCCCATCTCATTCTCATCTCATTCCCATCTCATTCTCATTCCCATCTCATTCTCATTCCCATCTCATTCTCATTCTCATCTCAACCCCATCTAATTCTCAATCTCATCTCAACCCCATCTAATTCTCATCTCATTCTCATCTCATTCCCATCTCATTCTCATTCTCATCTCATCTCATTTTCATCTCATTCCCATCTCATTCCCATCTCATTCCCATCTCATTCTCATTCTCATCTCATTCCCATCTCATTCCCATCTCATTCTCATTCTCATCTCAACCCCACCTCATTCTCATCTCAACCCCATCTCATTCTCATCTCAACCCCATCTCATTCCCATCTCATTCTCATCTCAACCCCATCTCATTATCATCTCAACCCCATCTAATTTTCATCTCATTCCGATCTCATTCTCATTCCCATCTCATTCTCATACTCATTCTCATTCTCATTCTCATCTCATCTCAACCTCATCTCATTCCCGTCTCATTCCCATCTCATTCCCATCTCATTCTCTTCTCAACCCCATCTCATTCCCATCTCATTCTCATTTCATTGCCCTCTCATTCTCATCTCATTCCCATCTCATTCCCATCTCATTCTTATCTCATTCCCCTCTCATTCTCATCTCATTCCCATCTCATTCTCATCTCTAATCTCATTCCATTTCATTCCCATCTCATTCTCATCTCAACCCCATCTCATTCTCATCTCATTCTAAACTCATTCTCATCTCATTGCCATCTCATTCTCATCTCATTGCCATCTCATTCTCATCCCATTCCCATCTCATTCTCATATTAACCTCATCTCATTCCCGTCTCATTCTAATCTCATTCCCGTCTCATTCTCATCTCAACCCCATCTCATTCTCATCTCATTCCCATCTCATTCTCATCTCATTGCCATCTCATTCTCATCTCATTGCCATCTCATTCTCATCCCATTCCCATCTCATTCTCATCTCATTCCCATCTCATTCTTATCTCATTGCCCTCTCATTCTCATCTCAACCCCATCTAATTCTCATTCCCATCTCATTCCCATCTCATTCTCATCTCATTCTCATCTCATTCCCATCTCATTCTCATTCTCATCTCAACCCCATCTCATTCTCATCTCAACCCCATCTCATTCCCATCTCATTCTCATCTCAACCCCATCTCATTATCATCTCAACCCCATCTAATTTTCATCTCATTCCGATCTCATTCTCATTCCCATCTCATTCTCATACTCATTCTCATCTCAACCTCATCTCATTCCCGTCTCATTCCCATCTCATTCCCATCTCATTCCCATCTCATTCTCTTCTCAACCCCATCTCATTCTCATCCCATTCCCGTCTCATTCTCATCTCATTCCCATCTCATTCTCATTTCATTGCCCTCTCATTCTCATCTCATTCCCATCTCATTCTCATCTCCACCCCATCTCATTCCCATCGCATTCTCATCTCAACCTCATCTCATTCCTATCTCATTCTCATCTCATTCCCATCTCATTCTCATTCTCATCTCAACCCCATCTCATTCTCATCTCTTTCCCATCTCATTCTCATTTTCATCTCATTCTCATTTTCATCTAATATCATTCTCATTCTCATCTCATTTTCATCTCATTCTCATCTCATTCCCATCTCATCTATTCCCGTCTTTTCTCCGTCTCTGACTCCATCATTGGTGGCTAGTCTTTAATTAATGCATTGTTATTATTTCTTTATCATAGATACAATGACAAATATGTGCATTCATGTCAGGGAGCACAAAAGAGCCGTGACATTGTATGTGACTCATTCATGGAAGGCTGTTTCTGCCCTGAGGGCACCATCTTGTTCAACACATTCTCTGACACCTGTGTTCGTGACTGTGGTAAGGATGTGTCAGTTTGAGGAATACATTGTTTAATTATGTCTCAAAGTACCACCATGTAAGACTTAAGATCGTATTTTCCCTTCAAGGATGTACTGGACCTGATGGAAAACCCAAACAGGTGAGAATGTAGATGTAGACCACATTGAATCTATCAGAAGAAATGGATCAACAGCTTGCTTCACATTATGGCCCACAAAAAAGGTTCTGTATAGAACCTCAATTATTTTCAGCAGTTTACTAGTTTCATTGGGGCTTGTTAGTGGTCCAAGCCCTGAAGAGGGTGGAGCCCTATTGTTATTATCAATCAATCAAATGTATTTGATAGAGCCCTTTTTTCATCAGCAGTGGTCACAAAGCGCTTTACAGATATCCAGCCTAAAACCTCAAAGAGCAAGCAATGCCGAGGCAGAAAGACAGTGGCTAGGAAAAACTCCCTAGATGGCAGGAACCTAGGGATAAACCAAGAGAGGAACCAGGCTCTGAGGGGTGGCCAGTCCTGGTCTTAATAAGTTTGAAGTCTCTGCTAACAGTGTTTGTTTTGTCCCAACACAGTTTGGTGAGACTTGGTACAGTAACTGCCAGAATTGCACGTGTAATGCTGACACACTGAGTGTCCAGTGTGAACCAGTGAAATGTCCGTCACCAAGAAATCGATACCTGTAAGAAGTACGAGGTGTTGGTCAACGAGACAGTGGACTGCTGTCAGATAAATACCTGTGGTGAGTAGAGACAAGATTTGAGTTTAGACCGGATAGAGGCACCTTAACGTGTTACCAGGTAACCTGGGCACAAGTCTGTTTATGTTAAATGTTTGGCATATGACAAGGAGTACAAGGAGTGGAATGTTAGCACAAAACAGGTCTTCATTCTAGCTACTTCATAAAGCCTTCATAAGCACTACATACATGTGTTACAAAGCATCTATAACATGCTTTATAAAGGGTTCACAAATGTCGCATAATCTGTGACATAATCACCAATGTCATATGTGACATAAACCACTATGTCGATTATAATATAAACATGTGCTTTATAGAGGGTGACATAACCCATTTTGTAGAATATAATATAAACATGTGCTTTATAAAGGGTGGCATAATCCACAATGTAGATTATAATATAAACAGGTGCTTTTTATATAGGGTGACATAACCCACTATGTCGAATATAATATAAACATGTGCTTTATAAAGTGTGACATAACCCACTATGTAGATTATAATATAAGCATGTGCTTTATAAAGGGTGACATAACCCACTATGTAGAATATGATATAAACATGTGCTTTATAGACGGTGTCATGTTAGTCACATTACAACTAATCTCGTTCCAAGACACTTCCACCAAAATGCACAGAATGTCTGGTGGACCAACGCGTAAATTTTTCCTTCATTAGTTGTAAAATGACATTTTAGGAATATAACTGGTGGAAATGGGCAGGGTTTACCAATCATGAAGACTTTTTGACTATGTTAAATACCTCTCAGCCTACAGTAACCTGTGGATCATGAGAGAACCTTCATAAGTCAGAAGAACATATTTCTATTCCTAGAACGTGGAAAGGCGCAGCCCTCGCTCAAACATATCATATACTTAGACTTTAACTTCGACCTGGAGCTAATTATTAAGCCTACGATGAATGTAAATATTGTCATGAACAAGGTGCAGGTGTCGTGATGGTAACATGGTGAAGGTGTCGTGATGGTAACATGGTGTAGGTGTCGTGATGGTAACATGGTGTAGGTGTCGTGATGGTAACATGGTGCAGGTGTCGTGATGGTAACATGGTGCAGGTGTCGTGATGGTAACATGGTGCAGGTGTCGTGATGGTAACATGGTGCAGGTGTCGTGATGGTAACATGGTGCAGGTGTCGTGATGGTAACATGGTGCAGGTGTCGTGATGGTAACATGGTGCATGGTGCAGGTGTCGTGATGGTAACATGGTGCAGGTGTCGTGATGGTAACATGGCGAAGGTGTCGTGATGGTAACATGGCGCAGGTGTCGTGATGGTAACATGGCGCAGGTGTCGTGATGGTAACATGGCGCAGGTGTCGTGATGGTAACATGGCGCAGGTGTCGTGATGGTAACATGGCGCAGGTGCCGTGATGGTAACATGGCGCAGGTGTCGTGATGGTAACATGGCGCAGGTGTCGTGATGGTAACATGGCGCAGGTGTCGTGATGGTAACATGGCGCAGGTGTCGTGATGGTAACATGGTGCAGGTGTCGTGATGGTAACATGGTGCAGGTGTCGTGATGGTAACATGGTGCAGGTGTCGTGATGGTAACATGGCGCAGGTGTCGTGATGGTAACATGGCGCAGGTGTCGTGATGGTAACATGGCGCAGGTGTCGTGATGGTAACATGGTGCAGGTGTCGTGATGGTAACATGGTGCAGGTGTCGTGATGGTAACATGGCGCAGGTGTCATGATGGTAACATGGTGCAGGAATTGTGACTAACTTAACTGTTCAACAACTGTCATGTCTCATTGTCTGACCCTTTTATTGTATTTTCTCAGTGCCCAAACCTGTTTGTGTCCACAATAATACTGAATACACGGTGAGAAGTAACACATTTATATATCACTCTGCACAAATATATTTTAGCAGGCAGAATAGAGCAGTATTACAATAAATCATTTGTAAATGTTGTATAAAATAAACCTAAATATTGATGTACTTATCACAGATTGCCCCTTTAAATAATCCTGAGAGCCACTGTGGCCCCAAGCTTAATTTCTGCTTCAGTACATGATACTAACTCTTGCTTGCACTCTCCAGCTTGGTGAACATGTTCCCAACGACACCTGTAAGGAGTGCAAGTGTGGCCCTAATAAGGATCCAGTCTCCAAGCTATATGTTGTTGAGTGTGCCCAAATCAACTGTTCCACCACCTGCCCAACGGTACTGTACTCGGGATAATTGCAAACTCGGTTTAACATAAGTGAAACATTTTACCTGGTAGGCTACACAGTATAATATTCCAGGTAAATATGAAGGAAATCCACTAATGATGTCACCTTGTTGATTCTCCTCCAGGGTTATGAGTATGAAGTCGTACCTGAGAAATGTTGTGGAACATGTGTACAGAAGTACTGTACTGTAGTTCTCCCAAATACCACATCTCACATCATTCAGGTGACATTGATGAGATAACGCACCCAAATTAGATTATTGTTAATATCAGATATCTTTGTGAAGTCACAAAGGGAAGGATGACATCCCTAATGAGAAAATATAAATGCTTACAAATGTTCATTAAGGCATCATAAAAGATCATAAATGTTATAGGTGTAAATGCTTAAGAATTGTAATGCTTGTTTACATTTTCAAATAGTTAAGTACTTATCTCTGAAAAGTTTATAAATGATTTATCAATGCTTATTTGTTGACGTTTTATAACATACAGTATTAACTTACCAACATTTGTAATTTTTTTCTACTTGACAGCTTGGAGAGTTTTGGTCGCCCCCTAGTGACCGCTGTGTGAAGTATGAATGCACAAAGACAATAAAACAGTTCACCATTGTGGAATCCAAATTTAAATGCCCAGTGTTCCGTCCAGAGGACTGCATCCCTGTAAGTAGATGAGGAAACTGGTTGAATGTGTTTGTTTGAAGTAAAGTAACTATACCTACAAATACTGGTTGCTTCATTTGATAGTTGTAGGTTATATTGAATTTACACCCGAGTAACATGTTCATAGATGACCATAGTTTTCCATTATAACATCTATACTGTGTTCTCCAGCTCAATAGACTGTAACTAGTCATATCCAAACTGAGCTGTACGCTGTTCTTTTTGACAGGGAACTGAGAAAACTGATGCAAATGGATGTTGCACAACCTGTAAGTTAAACAAATATACTGATTCATTTCTAAATATTCAGGATTTGTGTGAAGTTGTATTTTTTGTTTTACTAGTCAAACATAACCTCTTATGAACCTGACCTCTTATGAACCTAACCTCTTAAGATCATAACCTCTTATGAACCTAACCTCTATTGATCATAACCTCTTTGAACCTGACCTCTTATGAACCTAACCTCTTATGAACCTGACTTCTTATGAACCTGACCTCTTATGAACCTGACCTCTTATGAACCTGACCTCTTATGAACCTGACCTCTTACGAACCTGACCTCTTATGAACCTAACCTCTTATGAATCTGACCTCTTATGAACCTAACCTCTTATGAACCTCTTATGACACAATAAATCAATGTTGAGTTACTGGAGATAAAACTGAGTACTGATGTGATATACTTTTTCAAGTAGCTCAAAGTCTGTGCACTTTACATAGTAAGGGGGAAACTCACCACTTTAAAAAGTCCTTCTTAACTCTGTCTATCTCAACAGGCACTGTACACAGTCACTGTGATGTGAAGAACACCACCACCTACCTAGAGGTGAAAGACTGCAAGTCTACTGTGCCGGTGGAAATCTCAGCCTGCGGGGGATCCTGTGGAACGTCTTCTATGTGAGTACAAACTCCAAATAAGAACACACACACACATGCCAAAAAAGCACACAGAAACAAACGCAACATGCAATTGGGTCTTGCAGAAATGTGTAACGGGGGGAATTGGATTGAAGAGTGAGAGTCCAATGGGAGTTGACCTGTGGCAGAATACATTTGGTAGTGTTTCTAACAGTGTTGTTTGTGTGTCCTGTTTGCTAGGTACTCTGCAGAGAAAAACACCTTGATGCACTCCTGCTCCTGCTGTCTGGAGATGTCTACCAGTGAGAGGAAGGTGGAGATGGCCTGCTCTGACGGGAAGAAGATCATGCAGTCCTACATTTACATTGATAAGTGCGGCTGTCATGTCTCTGAGTGTGACAAGACGAGAATTAGTCCTTGAAGAATTAAGTCTTTTGAAATGTTCTTATTTACATTAACTGCATGGAATTTTAAATACTTTTCTCTAAAGGGAACCAATAGGGTCTGTCTCATTATCATATAGGCTACTTTCATGAACTGTCTGTCCTTTCTCTCTACTTCTATCATAGACATTATGCAAACGTATTAAACTGATGAAGAAGCATGAAGTCATTATCTTTCTTGTTTTATTTCATATTGTCAAGTGCATCAATGTGTGACTAGGTAAAAAGTACACATAGTATTTAATAAAGAACACATTCATTACATAACTGCTACTATTAAAAGGGAAAATCTGCAATTCAAACAATAACAAAGTGGGAACCGCACCACTGTTTTGGCAAAAAGCTGAAGGATGGGGCTGGAGAAATGTAACCACTCTCACAGGGCCATGGATGCAAGGACTGACCATTCATGATATCAAAATGATAGTTTTTGTTTTAAGTATCCTTGATATTTCCTGCACAACATAAAGGATGCATCCCACCATAAAAGTGACCACGGGATGTCCCGGTTGTGAATCATTGTTGCGGTCCTCCTCTTGTGGTTTTACCCTGGTAGGATTTCTGTAGACGGGGAGGTATTTAACAGTGGTGGAAAAAGTATCCAATTGTCATACTTGAGTAAAAGTAAAGATACCTTAATAGAAAATGACTCAAGTAAAAGTAAAATACTAATTGAAAAAAATACTAAAAGTATTTGGTTTTAAAAATACTTAAGTATCAAAAGCAAATGTAATTGCTAAAATATACTTAAGTAAAAGTAAAAGAAAATATCTTATCAAATTCCTTACATTAAGCAAACCAGACAGCACACGTTTCTTTTTTTATTTATTTATGGATAGCCAGGGGCACACTCCAACACTCAGACAACATTTACAAATGAAGCATTTTTGGATAGTGAGTCTGCCAGATCAAAGGCTAGTAGGGATGACCAGGGATGTTCTCTTGATAAGTGTGTGAATTGGAACACAAGTACTTTTGGGTGTCAGGGAAAATGTATGGAGTTAAAAAGTACATTATTTGTGAAGTAAAAGTAAAAGTGAAGTAAAAGTAAAAGTTGCAAAATAAATACTAAAGTAAGGTACAGATACCCCCAAAAATACTTAAGTAGTACTTCAAAGTATTTTTACTTAAGTACTTTAGACCACTGGTATAATGGTGTGTTTCCCTCCAATAGCAGGTATTTTTCATTTTATATAGAGATGGATCATGTATAATGGTGTGTTTCCCTACAATACCAGGTATTTTTCATGGTATAATGGTGTGGAGAAGGTGAGGAGAAGGACAAAGGCAAGGGAAGTGGATACCTAGTCAGTTGCAAAACTGAATTGATTCAACCAGAACATCTGCTATCTGGATTTGGGTGAAGGAGAAGCTGGGGAGGCTTGGGCAAGTAGCTGCGGGGGTTGCGGAGCTGTTGCCAGGGTTAGGGTAGCCAGGAGGAAAGCATGGCCAGCCGTAGAGAAATGCTTGTTGAAATTCTCGATTATCGTGGATTTATTGGTAGTGACAGTGTTTCCTAGCCTCAGTGCAGTGGGCAGCTGGGAGGAGGTGCTCTTATTCTCCATGGACTTTACAATGTCCCAAAACATTTTGAGCTACAGGATGCAAATTTCTGTTTTAAAAAGCTAGCCTTTGCTTTCCTAACTGACTGTGTGTATTGGTTCCTGAATTACCTGAAAAGTTGCATATCGCGGGGACTATTCTATGCTAGCACAATACGCCGCAGGATGTTTTTGTGCTGGTCGAGGGCAGTCAGGTCTGGAGTGAACCAAGGGCTATATCTGTTCTTAGTTCTACATTTTTTGAAAGGGCCATGCTTATTTAAGAGGGTGAGGAAATTACTTTTAAAGAACAACCAGGCATCCTCTACTGACGGGATGAGGTAAATATCTTTACAGGATACCCGGGCCAGGTCGATTAGAAAGGCTTGCTTGCAGAAGTGTTTTTTTATGAAGCGTTTGACAGTGATGACGGGTGGTTGTTTGACTGCGGACCCATAACGGATGCAGGCAATGAGGCAGTGATCGCTGAGATCCTGATTGAAAACAGCAGAGGTGTATTTGGAGGGCAAATTTGATCAGAATAATATCTATGAGAGTGCCCATGTTTATGGATTTAGGGTTGTACCTGGTGGGTTCCTTGATAATTTGTGTGAGATTGAGGTCATCTAGCTTAGATTGTAGGACGGCCGGGGTGTTAAGCATATCCCAGTTTAGTTCACCTAAAACAACGAACTCTGAAGATAGATGGGGGGCAATCAATTCACATATGGTGTCCAGGGCACAGCTGGGAGCTGAGGGGGGTCTATAACAGGCGGCAACAGTGAGAGACTTATTTCAGGAGAGATTCATTTTTAAAACTGTTTGGGCATAGACCTGGAAAGTATGACAGAACTTTGCAGGCTATATCGGCAGTAGATTGCAACTCCTCACTCTTTGGCAGTTCTATCTTGATAGATAATGTTGTAGTTGGGGATGAAAATCTCCACATTTTTGGTGGCCTTACCAAACCAGGATTTAGACATGGATTCAGACTCTGTTCTATCTGAAGTATCACTACTCTGTTCTATCTGAAGTATCACTACTCTGTTCTATCTGAAGTATCACTACTCTGTTCTATCTGAAGTATCACTACTCTGAAGTATCACTACTCTGTTCTATCTGAAATATCACTACTCTGTCTCTAGTATCACTACTCTGTTCTATCTGAAGTATCACTACTCTGTTCTATCTGAAGTATCACTACTCTGTTCTATCTGAAGTATCACTACTCTGTTCTATCTGAAGTATCACTACTCTGTTCTATCTGAAGTATCACTACTCTATCTGAAGTATCACTACTCTGTTCTATCTGAAGTATCACTACTCTATCTGAAGTATCACTACTCTATCTGAAGTATCACTACTCTGGTCTATCTGAAGGATCACTACTCTGGTCTATCTGAAGGATCACTACTCTTCTAACACAAGGGACATCCATATTTCAGTGAATTATAAGTGAACAGAGGTAGACCCCTCATCTTCCACTGCGTGACTGTGTAGTATGGTCACCAAAAGCTGATGAGGATTTGTAAATAAGTTGTTAAGTTAATATTTGGTCATATCCTGTATGATTTAATGCTTCATTAGAGATCTGAGTACTTAGCAATGCCTGGGTGGATTGTTGACGTTCTAGAATGTCCTACAACCTTGAAAAGCTGTAGGATATCTATGCTTCCGTCTGAAATCGCACCCTATTCCCTATATAGTGCACTACTTCTGACCAGAGCCCTATGGGGGCTAGGGAGTAGGGTGCTATTTGGGATGGATCCTACAACTTTGTGGTCAAATGGTGAGTCCTGGCTGTGAAACAGACTGTGTCCATAATAAGACTAATACAAACTTGCATCCATCTTTTTCTAGGAACAGGCCATGAAACATGACAAGTAGTTAACCACAATTTAAGTTATAACACTGACGTTCAAACAACTTAATCCTATCAGGTTTTAAATGTTTTTTATAACATCTTGTACGTGCATTCATAAAATGTGATGTCTTGCAATATATTAAAAACCATAAAATCAATAAAACAGATGAACAGTGCATCATCAATTATTTCCTGGTGTTTTTTATGTCCAACAATGGAAATGCAATCTTTATTTATTTATATATTGCTCAGATAACTTTGGGGCAAAGGTAACCTGTCTAAGGCTGGTCATGGCTCACATCAACACCATCCTCCCGGAGACCCACTCCAATTCGCCCCAACAGATCCACAGATTACGCAATCTCACTCCACACTGCCCTTTCCCACCTGGACAAAAGGAACACCTGTGAAAATGCTATTCACTGACGACAGCTCAGCGTTTAACACCATAGTACCCTCAAAGATCATCACTAAGCTAAGGACCCTGGACTAAACACCTTCCTCTGCAACTCGATCCTGGACTTCCTGACGGGCCTCCCCCAGGAGGTAAGGGTAGGCAACACCACGCCTGTCACACTGATCCTCAACACTGGAGACCCTCAGGGTTGCGCACTTAGTCCCCTCCTGTACTCCCTGTTCACCAACAACTGCATGGCCAAACAACTCCAACACCATTAAGTTTGCTGACGACACAACAGTGGTAGGCCTGATTACTGACAATGACGAGACAGCCAACAGGGAGGAGGTCAGAGACCTGGCAGTGTGGTGCCAGGACAACAACCTCTCCCTCAATGTGATCAAGACAAAGGAGCTGATTGTGGACTACAGGAAAAGGAGGGCGAAACAGGCCCCTATTAACATTGACGGTGCTGTAGTGGAGTGGGTTGAGAGTTTCAAGTCATAGACTGTTTTCTCTGCTACCGCACGGAAAGCGGTACCGGAGCGTCAAGTCTAGGTCCAAGAGGCTCCTTAACATATTCTACCCCCAAGCCATAAGACTGCTGAACAATTAATAAAATGGCTTCCCGGACTATTTACATTGACACACATTGACACCCCACTACCCCCTGTTGTATTCGGTGCATGTGACAAATAGTTTGATTTGATTTTATTTGAATTAGGCCTGCCTAACTGAACTAAACTGAGCTGAAATAAAAAATCCATTCACGCAAAAAGCTTATTTCACTAAAATTTGTTCACATCCCTGTAAGTGAGCATTTCTCCTTTGCCAATAAAATCCATCCATCTGACAGGTGTAGCATTTCAAGAAGCATGATTAAATAGCATGATCATTACACAGGTGCACCTTGTACTGGGGACAATAAAAGGCCACTAAAATGTGCAGTTTTGTCACACAACACAATGCCACAGATGTCTCAAGTTTTGAGGGAGCGTGTAATTGTCATGATGACTGTAGGAATGTCCACCAGAGCTGTTGCCAGATAATTCTCTACCATAAGTAACCTCTGTCATTTTAGAGAATTTGGCAGTACGTGCAACTGGCCTCACAACTGAAGACCACATGTAACCACGCCAGGCCAGGACCTCCACATCCGGCTTCTTCACTTGCGGGATCATCTGAGAGGAGAGCGTGCGGGATGCTGAGGAGTACTTCTGTCTTTTAAAGCCCCTTTGTGGCGAGAAACCCATTCTGATTGGCTGGGCTTGGCTCCCAAGTGGGTGGGCCTATGCTCTCCATCCATGGCTGCGCCCCTGCCCAGTCATGTGAAATACATAGATTAGGGCCTAATTCATGTATTAGAATTGACTGGTGGTGCAGCTGTAGGTTCTACAGCTGCACCATCGAGAGCATCCTGACTGGTTGCATCACTGCCTGGTATGGAAACTGCTCGGCCTCCGACTGCAAGGGGCCTAGTACATCACTGGGGCCAAGCTTCCTGCCATCCAGGACCTCTATACCAGACGGTGTCAGAGGAAGGCCCTAAAAATTGTCAAAGACTCCAGCCACCCTAGTCATAGACTGTTTCTCTGCTACCACATGGCAGCTTCTACCCCCAAGCCATAAGACTCCTGAATATCTAATCAAATGGATACCCAGACTATTTACATTGCCCCCCTTTTACACTGCTGCTTCTCTCCGTTATTATCTATGCATTGTCAGTTTAATAACTCTACCTACATGTACAAATTACCTCAATTACCTTGACTCACCGATGCCCCCTCAAATTGACTCTGTACCGGTACCCCCTGTATATAGCCTCCACATTGACTTTGTACCGGTACCCCCTGTATATAGCCTCCACATTGACTCTGTACCAGTACCCCCTGTATATAGCCTCCACATTGACTCTGTACCGGTACCCCCTGTATATAGCCTCCACATTGACTCTGTACCGGTACCCCCGGTACCCCCTGAAAAATTGCAAGATCGAATCCCCGAGCTGACAAGGTAAAAATCTGTCGGTCTGCCCCAGAACAAGGCAGTTAACCCACTGTTCCTAGGCTGTCATTGAAAATAAGAATTTGTTCTTAACTGACTTGCCTAGTTAAATAAAAAATAAAAAACCTGTCTCCTCCCCTTCATCTACACTGATTGAAGTGGATTTAACAGGTGACATCAATCAGCTATCATAGCTTTCACCTGGAGTCTTAATGTTATGTACACTCATTGTATAGGAAGTAGGGAATACATTTGGGACGTACCCTACATCTCAGGAATACTGATAGTGATCTAAGGATTATTATCAACAATACGTTAAACATTACCCTCCTTAGATACAGAATCAAGCATCACAGAATCATCAAGGTACTTCCTTGAGTGTAGGTACTTCCTTGAGGGTAGTAGTTTAAAAGCAGGCACCTGGTGCCTCACAGTATCAGTAAGAACAGGAAGAGTACCTGTTCAGGTGGACCAAGAGCACTCGTTAGAAGAACCATCATGGCAATCCAATGGGTGAAGCCGTGGATCGCTCTCGTCTTCGGACTATCTGCTGCACATTCTGGGACTGGTAAGAAAAGATAAGACAAGATATGATGAAATACAATTTAATATCACTTCAGGATAACTCAAGTAGCATAGTTTAGGAACTAAAGAGGAGCTGGGGTAGAAGCAAAATAAAACTTGTTCCCTGTCTATTTCCAGTTATGATTCCAGATATGACTTCCATTGGGAGTCTATATGATTCCAAACTGCAAATCTTATCAGGTATTTTTGTTGTTGAATATATACTACCTAATACTCAAATATCTATATTCTACTCTACTGTTATACTCTACATCTTATATTCAGACATGAATGGTGCAACTATACTGTACATTTCCCTCCTTGCAGCAGGAGTGAGTCCCACTCATAACGGGCAGGTCTGCAGCACATGGGGTAACTACCACTACAAAACCTACGATGGAGACTTCTTCCAGCTGCCCTACACCTGTAACTACGTGCTGTCGTCGTTGTGTAAGAGCAGCGGCGGCTACGAGGCCTTTAACATTCAGCTGCAGCGCGGGGAGGTAGATGGGCTGCCCACCATCACCAAGGTATTCCTTTGTGATCAGACTTTTGATTGCTTTTAAATTGCACTATTGATTAATTGTTTTAAATTGCACTATTGATTAATTGTTTTCAAATTGCACTATTGATTAATTGTTTTTAAATTGGACTATTGATTAATTGTTTTTAAATTTCACTATTGATTAATTGTTTTTAATTGCACTATTCATTAATTGTTTTAAATTGCACTATTGATTAATTGTTTTTAAATTGGACTATTGATTAATTGTTTTTAAATTTCACTATTGATTAATTGTTTTTAAATTGGACTATTGATTAATTGTTTTTAAATTGGACTATTGATTAATTGTTTTTACATTTCACTATTGATTAATTGTTTTTAAATAGCACTATTGATTAATTGTTTTTAAATTTCAGTATTGATTAATTATTTTTAAATTGCACTATTGATTAATTGTTTTTACATTTCACTATTGATTAATTGTTTTTAAATTGGACTATTGAATAATTGTTTTTAAATTGGACTATTGATTAATTGTTTTTAAATTGGACTATTGATTAATTGTTTTTAAATTGCACTATTGATTATTTGTTTTTACATTTCACTATTGATTAATTGTTTTTAAAATGCACTATTGATTAATTGTTTTTACATTTCACTATTGATTAATGTTTTTAAATTGGACTATTGATTAATTGTTTTTACATTTCACTATTGATTAATTGTTTTTAAATTGGACTATTGATTAATTGTTTTTAAATTTCACTATTGATTAATTGTTTTTAAATTGGACTATTAATTAATTGTTTTTAAATTGCACTATTGATTAATTGTTTTTACATTTCACTATTGATTAATTGTTTTTAAATTGCACTATTGATTAATTGTTTTTAAATTTTGCTATTGATTAATTGATTTTACATTTCACTATTGATTAATTGTTTTAAATTGCACTATTGATTAATTGTTTTTAAATTGGACTATTGATTAATTGTTTTTACATTTCACTATTGATTGTTTTTAAATTGGACTATTGATTAATTGTTTTTAGTGCTCAATGATCTTAATGTAAGGTGACCTTGAATGTCCTGAAAGGTGTCTGTCAAATAAAATGTCCTACTATTATTATTATTAAGGTTTCTTTGAAGCTGGATGGAACCTTCGTGGAGCTGGCCAACAGTAACGTCAGTGTCAACGGATTACAGTGAGTTCCCAGGCTAGTCAACAATGGCTCTTAGATGTGTAAAACCCTTGGCTCTTAGATGTGTAAAACCATTGGCTCTTAGATGTGTAAGATAAATAGTAATGCAGAAATCAAATGATAGTGGGTTTGTTATCACGTAACTACATCCAATGGTATTAATTTTATTCAGAGATGAATCTTTTTTGGTTTAGTTCACTTGCATTTATCAAGTGTAGGGAAAAAACGAATGGAAAGTATTTTATATTTCACTTCACCTGCATTAAGTTGCTACTTTTGTACAAAGCCTTGAGGTAAAATTCCTAACAAGTTTTATAAAAATGTATTAATGTCATGGATGCAGTGTTGCATCGTCATTTAACTCATCTTGAGATCAACTTTTTGCTGTTTTAACATAATCTACATAATGTCAGTTTCAACAGGCAACAGTGAGTTCATCACCGATCTAAACACATTCATTATACAGCATTCAGAGGTAGAACTCTTATTCTGAAGTTTAGTTGATGTGCATTTACAGATGAAAGTTACCATGCTGAAATTCCATTTGATGAAATCATACACAGACATTATTACCTAGTACAGTCTCAACAGGGGAGGAAGACAAATACAAAGAAAATACTTTAAAGGACAATTCTGACCCTTGTTGGAATACAGACTCTCCTCTCTGATGATCACTTTATTGTTTTGTCCCCCTAGGGTCACCATACCGTTTGGTCAATTTAATTTCTTCATTGAGAGGACCGTTTCCTATGTGAAGATCACAGCCAAGCTGGGGTTAGTCGTCATGTGGAATGAAGATGATTCCCTCTGGGTATGTGTTCAGTATGCTTACTCATTTCCATACGTCTTCTGTTACGCTACAGTGATCTGTGGTTGTTTCACCTGCTTTGGTTCAATACACTGATTGTAAATCACTCTGGATGAGAGTGTCTGCTAAATGTCAAATGTAAATGTGATGCTTTGCTGCAATATTCTGGTCCTGATGAAAATGGTCTATAGTTAACTAGTGACTGTAGGGAACATCAGTGTTAGAGGAACTGTTGGGATAAGACTGGGAACATCAGTGTTAGTGGAACTGTTGGGATGAGAGTGGGAACATCAGTGTTAGAGGAACTGTTGGGATAAGAGTGGGAACATCAGTGTTAGAGGAACTGTTGGGATGAGAGTGGGAACATCAGTGTTAGAGGAACTGTTGGGATAAGATTGGGAACATCAGTGTTAGTGGAACTGTTGGGATAAGAGTGGGAACATCAGTGTTAGAGGAACTGTTGGGATAAGAGTGGGAACATCAGTGTTAGAGGAACTGTTGGGATAAGAGTGGGAACATAAGTGTTAGAGGAACTGTTGGGATAAGAGTGGGAACATCAGTGTTAGAGGAACTGTTGGGATAAGAGTGGGAACATCAGTGTTAGTGGAACTGTTGGGATAAGAGTGGGAACATCAGTGTTAGAGGAACTGTTGGGATAAGAGTGGGAACATCAGTGTTAGAGGAACTGTTGGGATAAGAGTGGGAACATAAGTGTTAGAGGAACTGTTGGGATAAGAGTGGGAACATCAGTGTTAGAGGAACTGTTGGGATAAGAGTGGGAACATCAGTGTTAGTGGAACTGTTGGGATAAGAGTGGGAACATCAGTGTTAGAGGAACTGTTGGGATAAGAGTGGGAACATCAGTGTTAGAGGAACTGTTGGGATTAGAGTGGGAACATCAGTGTTAGAGGAACTGTTGGGATAAGAGTGGGAACATCAGTGTTAGTGGAACTGTTGGGATAAGAGTGGGAACATCAGTGTTAGTGGAACTGCTGGGATAAGAGTGGGAACATCAGTGTTAGTGGAACTGTTGGGATAAGAGTGGGAACATCAGTGTTAGTGGAACTGTTGGGATAAGACTGTGAACATCAGTGTTAGTGGAACTGTTGGGATGAGAGTGGGAACATCAGTGTTAGAGGAACTGTTGGGATAAGAGTGGGAACATCAGTGTTAGAGGAACTGTTGGGATAAGAGTGGGAACATCAGTGTTAGAGGAACTGTTGGGATAAGATTGGGAACATCAGTGTTAGTGGAACTGTTGGGATAAGAGTGGGAACATCAGTGTTAGAGGAACTGTTGGGATAAGAGTGGGAACATCAGTGTTAGAGGAACTGTTGGGATAAGAGTGGGAACATCAGTGTTAGAGGAACTGTTGGGATAAGATTGGGAACATCAGTGTTAGTGGAACTGTTGGGATAAGAGTGGGAACATCAGTGTTAGAGGAACTGTTGGGATAAGAGTGGGAACATCAGTGTTAGAGGAACTGTTGGGATAAGAGTGGGAACATCAGTGTTAGAGGAACTGTTGGGATCCGGCTGCGGCATGAGAGCCTGACGAACCCGGCAGAGGCACGAGAGCCTGACGAGCAGGCGATCTGGCAGAGGCATGAGAGCTGTAACGGCTCCCGGACCTGACATCATTCCCACTGAAATAAAATTTTAAAAACTCCCTGATACTTCCCTTAGGTGAGGCATAATTCTGTAACGATGTGCACTGAGAGATGGGAAGCAAGTTCAGGGAGTGAGTGTTTCATTAAAAAAACGCAACATAATACAACCCAAGAACCACGAAAAACGCACAGCCATGACACTGGAACAGAAACATTAATGCCTAGGGAAAGGGAATGAGTATAGGTATAGTATAGTAAGCTGAGTGAGTATAGTACAGGGAGGTAATCAGGGAAGTGATGGTCCAGGTGAGTCTGATGAAGCGCAGATACGATGGTGTGTGCCATAACAAGCAGCCTGGTGACCTAGAGGCTGGAGAGGGAGCACACGTGACACAAACATCATCAGGAGTTTAAAAAGTTTTAACAACATGATGAGAGTTTAAAAGGTTTTAACAAAAGGATGAGAGTTTAAAAGGTTTTAAAGGGAAGAGTGCATGTGCAGGGGGAGGTAAAAACAGAGGGGCTTGTAAGACACCTCCCCTTTTCCAGATGTTTATAGAACACAAACCAACAACAAATAGTATCCTGATTATTAAAACGGAGAACAAATATTTGAGAAGATTCATACAGTCAATGTATTTGGTATTGTTGTTCAGATCCATTTCATGTCAGACCAGAATAAAACAACAGTGAAACAGGTTTCCTATTGTAGATATATTGTAAACATGATCCCTAATCAGCATAATTCAGTTTAATGTTTAACCACTTGGTTACACAGTACAGAAAACATTGAACAATAGTAGCAAAGTCCTGTGCACCCTTTTGTATTGTTTAGGTAGCCTAATGCGCTGTATTGATCCTATCTGTACATACCCAGCCTGAAATACAGTGGCAGTTTTGTGCTAACATCCCACTCCTTGTACTCAGTGTCATTAGCCAAACATAGGTATATCAAATCAAATTCTATTGGTCGCACACACATATTTAGCAGATGTTATTGCGGAAGTAGCGAAATGCTTGTAGCACAGGTACAAGGAGTGGAATGTTAGCATAAACAGGCTGGTACCCAGGCTAGAACATGGAGTGGAATGTTAGCATCAACAGACTGGTACCCAGGCTAGAACAAGGAGTGGAATGTTAGCATCAACAGACTGGTACCCAGGCTAGAACAAGGAGTGGAATGTTAGCATCAACAGACTGGTACCCAGGCTATAACAGATGAAGCATGTGAAATGTCAGTGCATATGAACTGCTGTAGGGTGCGTGGCCAGCTAGCTGTATGTGAAATGTCAGTACATATGAACTGCTGTAGGGTGCGTGGCCAGCTAGCTGTATGTGAAATGTCAGTACATATGAACTGCTGTAGGGTGCGTGGCCAGCTAGCTGTATGTGAAATGTCAGTACATATGAACTGCTGTAGGGTGCGTGGCCAGCTAGCTGTATGTGAAATGTCAGTACATATGAACTGCTGTAGGGTGCGTGGCCAGCTAGCTGTATGTGAAATGTCAGTACATATGAACTGCTGTAGGGTGCGTGGCCAGCTAGCTGTATGTGAAATGTACGTATTTGCAAAGCATTAAACCTCAGTCATCTTCCATTGGTTTTATAGGTGGAGCTGGACTCAAAGTTCCAGAATCAGACTTGTGGGCTGTGTGGAGACTTCAACGGAGTCCAGATTTACGACGAGTTCATTATGGATGGTAAACAAAGTCAGCAGTTTTTTTAATTTATCTGTTATTTTACCAGTAAGTTGACTGAGCGTGTTAACACGTTCTCATTTACATCAACGACCTGGGGAATACAGGGGATGAATGAGCCAATTGTAATCTGGGGATGATTAGGTGACCATGATGGTATGAGGGACAGCTTGGGAATTTATCCAGGACACCGGGGTTAACAACCCTACTCTTACGATAAGTGCCATGGGATCTATAATGACCTCAGAGAGTCAGGACACCCGTTTAACGTCCCATCCAAAAGACAGCACCATACACAGGGCAATGTCCCCAATCACTGCCCTGGGATATATTTTTAGACCTGAGGAAAGAGTGCCTCCTACTGGCCCTCCAACACCACTTCCAGCAGCATCTGGCCTCCCATCCAGGACCAACCCTGCTTAGCTTCAGAAGCAAGCCAGCAGTGGGATGCAGGGTGGTATGCTGCTGGATTAGTCATAGGGGTGGATTTCGCTTGTGTTCTGTTTATGAATGTGTGGGTTCAATCTATGGGTTAGGAGGGGGTTATCAATAATTTTTCTAGGTACCATTTTAATAAAGGTTTATCAAAAACACAAAACACATGATGACAGAGAGTGTTTGTACGGGGAAATAAACAGGTAAGATAAAACTATGTTTCTTTTACACAGATGGTATTCTGAAGACAATCGACTATGGTGACATTTGGAAGATGAATGGCCCAACAGAAATCTGTACAGAAATCCCTGGTCACACTGAGCAGTGTGAAGACCAGGTACTTACAAGTCTAGAGCTGAGCTGACCATTTAAGATGTCTTATTCATTAGATTTAAACATGATTGTTAGTTTAAAATATCCAGAATATCAACATCATCACGGCTGACACTTGATCAGTACATAATCCCTCTATGTTGCCTCTAGTAATTCTTCTTAATCTTCTTCATCCGTTCAGACCAAATTTTGTGAGCAGCTTCTCACCAGTCTTGCCTTCAGTAGCTGTAAGGACCTGATTGCCACAGACTCCTTCATCAAAGCCTGTGCAGAAGACATGTGTCACTGTGGCAACAGCAGTGCCACGTGCGCCTGCCCCACCATGTCAGAGTACTCCCGCCAGTGTGCTCACGCAGGCGGGAAACCCCAAGAGTGGAAGACCAACCAGTTCTGCTGTAAGGGAATCTTTTTTGCATCACTGTTTTGCATATCCTTTTTGTTTTTATTTTAGATTGTTTGTTTGTATTGCTCTGTTGGTAGATTGGATGTGGGTAAAAAATCCTCAGCCAGAGTTATGTTGTAACTCAAAGTAAACACGTTTAACATGCAATAATGCTTTCCCTTAGGTAATCTGTCTTCTTCTTAGACATACATGCTAGTATTTACATTTATGTGACTGAAAACTGAGAAGCAAATCCCAATTTCCACTTAGTCTTGCAATGATGTCAATAGAAGAATAAGTGAACATTTGAAGTAATGAAGACTCCGAAACAGATTTATTGACTAGGGTTATTTGTCTGTGTTGAGCAGTGAAGACGTGTCCTTTCAACATGGAGTACCAGGAGTGTGGTAGTCCCTGCGCTGATACCTGCTCCAACCCACAGAGGAACCAGCATTGTGAGGAACACTGCACCGACGGATGCTTCTGCCCTGCTGGTACATGCACTCATTTACTGAAAACATCATATGTCAGCTATGCAACCATTTTAAAGTAGCTGAATACAACATCATATGTCAGCTATGTAACTATTTTAAAGTAGCTGAATACAACATCATATGTCAAATATGTAACCATTTTAAAGTAGCTGAATACAACATCATATGTCAGCTATGTAACTATTTTAAAGTAGCTGAATACAACATCATATGTCAGCTATGTAACTATTTTAAAGTAGCTGAATACAACATCATATGTCAGCTATGTAACTATTTTAAAGTAGCTGAATACTGTCACAGGGGAGGTATAGTTGGAGCCAAACAAAACACTCAAGGCAATACTCCAGGCAAAGTAGATTTAATTTAAAGAACGGTTCTTTGCAAGTCAAAAAATAATCCAACAAAATTTCTTCTCAGAAAGAGGTATACTAACGGAGATAAAGTAAACAAAACAGGAGGAAAAATAAAATAACTCCACGAGGGGAGAAAAACAAAATAAAAATAACTTAGAAAAGCTTACTTGGGATAGTTTAGATTACTTGGAAAGACTGTGGGGCGCAGCAGGAGACACATAGCCAAGACTCAAAAACCAAGTGAGGAACAAGGGGAAAAAAACACAGCTAAAATACTCTAGGGGAAACAAGGCACAGGTGACCTGGATAACGCTAATAAGGACACACGAGGAAGAGCTAAGGCAGAGGGGAACACAGGTGACCTCTAGAGGCCCGGAGACAAACAGGAGGCAGGAAGCTGACAGGACCCCCTCCTCTAGGAACGACTCCTGACGTTCCTTCCAGAACACCCTGGCCTCAGGGTGCGAAACTCTCGGATCAAACCTGGGTCCAGGATGTCCTTGGCTGGAACCCAGGAGCCCGTAGCCCTCCCAGTCCACCAGATACTGCAGAGAGTTCTGGACCCTCCGGGAGTCCAGTATCCGGCGCACTGTGTAGGCTGGCTGGCCGTCAATGATCCTGGGAGGTGGAGGGGTCTGCGTGGGGGCAAAGGAGAAGACAAGACAAGTTTTAGTAATGAAACATGGAAAGTGGGGTTAATTCTAAGGGAGCGAGGAGAACCAAACGATAAGAAAAGCGGGTTAACTTTCCTTGCTATGCGAAAAGGGCCGATGTATTTCTGGGAAAGCTTCTTGGATTCGACCCGGAGGGGCAGGTTCTTAGTGGCCAACCAAACTCTGACCAGCTCGGAAACTAGGGGCCGTCCGGCGGCGGCGATTAGCCTGACTTTGGTATTTCTGGGAGGTCCGAAGGAGGGTACGCCTGGCCTTCTTCCAGGTCCGCCTACAGCGTTGGACAAAGCGCTGGGCCGAGGGAACACCAACTTGCGCCTCTTCCTCTGGAAATAATGGAGGGGTGTATCCGAACTGGCATTCGAAGGGGGACAATCCGGTGGCTGAGGACTGGAGGGTGTTGTGGGCATATTCAGCCCAAATGATATAGGTGGCCCAAGACGTGGGATTACTGGCCGCCATACACCGCAAGGTGGTCTCCAGATCCTGATTAATCCGTTCCGTTTGGCCATTAGACTCTGGATGGAACCCAGACGATAGGCTGGCTGTGGCCCCAATAAGCCTGCAGAAGGCCCCCCAAAACCAGGACGAGAATTGGGGACCTCGGTCGGAGACAACGTCCAGGGGAATTCCAAATATCCGGAAGACATGGTTCATGAGGAGCTCAGCAGTCTCCTTGGCCGAAGGCAGCTTGGGCAGGGGAATAAACCGTGCAGCCTTAGAGAACCGGTCTACAACCACTAGGATGACTGTGTTGCCCTGGGATGGAGGAAGTCCCGTAACAAAGTCCAGAGAAAGGTGTGACCAGGGCCTGCGAGGAACAGGTAAGGGATGGAGAAGTCCATGTGTTGACTTTCCCTGGTTGCACACAGGGCAGGCCTCACCATAGACCTGCACGTCCTTCTTGATGGACGGCCACCAAAACCGCCGCTGGAGGAATTCCAGTGTGCGAGCACTACCTGGATGGCATGTCAAGGGCGACTCATGACCCCACTGCAAGATGCGGGCCCGAACAGAGAGAGGAACGTACAGGCGTCCGGCGGGACCACCGCCTGGATCGGGCTCATGGACAAGGGCCTCTCGTACCCCTCTTTCTAGTTCCCACTGAAGAGGTGCGACGATCCTAGACCTCGGAATAATCGATGCCAAGGGCTTCTCTTGTATTTCGGGAGAATAGGCTTGGGACAGGGCATCCGGCTTGACGTTCTTGGTGCCAGGTCTGTAAGACAGGAGAAACTGGAATCGATTAAAAAAAAGGGACCATCGTGCTTGCCGAGGGTTCATCCGCTTTGCCTGTTGGAGATATTCCAGGTTCTTGTGGTCTGTGAGAACCTGGAAAGGATGCTGAGCCCCCTCAAGCCAATGGCGCCACTCTTCCAAGGCCAGTTTTACATAAGCAACTCTCGATCCCCACGTGGTAGTTGCGCTCGGCCTCGGACAGGCGGCGAGACATGAAGGCACAAGGGTGTAATCTTCCATCCTCACCCCTCTGTGACAGGACGGCTCCCACCCCCACCTCTGAGGCGTCCACCTCCACCACGAAAGGTCTTTCTGGGTCAGGGATCACCAGAATCGGAGCAGAAGTGAAGTGGCACTTGAGATCCTCGAAGGCCCCTGCTGCTTCCGGACCCCAGTGAATCTTGGTCCCTCCTCCCTTGGTAAGCGTTGTCTAGGGGGCTACCACAGAGCTGAAATTCTTAGTGAACTTACGATAGACGTTAGAGAAGCCAATGAACCGTTGAACCTCCTTGACCGTGGCAGGTGTGGGCCAGTTGTGGACCGCTTTGACCTTCTTGGGATCCATCTCTAGGTGGCCGGGAGTGACAATAAACCCGAGAAACTGAGTCTGGGAAACATGAAATTCACACTTCTCAGGTTTAACGTAGAGGTGATTGTCAAGGAGCCTCTGGAGAACCCTGCTAACATGCCCCTCATGCTCCTTCAGTGACCTCGAGAAGATGAGGATATCGTCCAGGTACACGAAGACGAACAGATTAAGCATATCCCGGAGAACATCATTAATCAGGGCTTGGAATACTGCGGGGGCATTGGTGAGCCCGAACGGCATCACCCGATATTCATAGTGCCCCGTGGGCGTGTTGAAGGACGTCTTCCATTCGTCTCCTTGCCGGATCCGCACGAGATGGTAAGCATTGCGGAGATCCAGTTTAGTAAAAATGGAAGCCCCTTGAAGCAGCTCAAAAGCAGTGGCCATGAGAGGAAGGGGGTATCAATTCCGAACCGTGATCTTGTTGAGTCCCCGGTAATCAATACAAGGCCTTTTCAACAAAAAAGAAGCCCGCCTCAGCCGGGGAAGTAGAGGCACAGATGATGCCGGCTGCCAAGGACTCCTTAATGTAGGTGTCCATAGCTGAGTGCTCGGGAGGATAAGGAAAAGATCCGACCTCTAGGAGGGCAGGAACTAGGGAGTAGATCAATGGCACAGTCATACGTGCGGTGAGGCGGTAAGGAAGTAGCCCGGGACTTGCTGAACACTGCCTTGAACCGATGGTAAACACTGGGGACTTGGGAGACGTCAACAGACTCTTGAAACTGGGTACTAGGGGCTGAGGGACTCTGAAGCATGCAGGTGAGTTGGCAAGTGGGACCCCAGCTTAGAATGGTGCCAGTAGGCCAGTCGATCTGGGTATTATATCGGCACAGCCAAGGGTGACCCAGGATAATAGGATACTCGGGGGAGTCAATGAGATAGAAGGACTCCTCCTGCTGGTGTTGAAAGATGGTAAGTCGCAGGGACTGAGTCGCCTCTGTAACTTTTCCTGGTTCCAGAGGTCTGCCATCTAAGGCTGTAACTGCCTGGGGTTGAGGGAGTAGTTGGGTAGGGATCTTAAGTTCCTTAGCCAAGGTTAAATCCAGGAAATCACCTGCGGCGCCGGAATCGATCATAGCCTGGACCCGATGCTGGTGGCCCTCCCAGGACAGAGTGGCTGGAATAGCTAGGACAGCGTTAGTAGGAGCAGCTCTAATTTTCCCCATCACAGCCCTCCTGTAGCTAGGCGGGGACAGGCGTTTCCCGAAAGCTCGGGGCAAGTGGAGCGGAAGTGGCCGGCAACCCCGCAGTAGAGGCACCGACGCTCCCTCATGCGACGTTCCCTTTCGTTGGGAGAAAGCCTAGAACGGCCTAACTGCATGTCCTCCGGGGAATCCTGGAGCTGTTCAGGAGCCGGGGAAGCTCTGAATGACGGAGCCCAAACTGGAGAAACAGAGCCGCTCAGAGGAACTTGGGACTGAGACACCTGGCGGCGAGCCGTTCTCCGCTCTCTCAGACGATTGTCCAGGCGGATGGCCAATGCTATGAGGGACTCGAGATCCCCAGCTGGTTCTCGGGTGGCTAACTCATCTTGAAGGGGCTCAGATAACCCTCCCTGAAAACAGACCCTCAGCGCTTCATCATTCCATCCGCTCCTTGCTGCTATGGTCCGAAATTCAATGGCAAAATCTGCCGTGCTTTGGGAACCCTGACGGAGAGACAGTAGGCGCTTGGAAGCTTCCCGACCACTGACAGGATGATTGAACACCCGCTTGAACTCTTCTACAAATGCCGCGTAGGAGTCACAACAGGCCTCCTGGGATTGCCACACCGCAGAGGCCCAGGAGAGCGCCTTGTCTGAAAGAAGGGTAATGATGTAAGCAATCTTGGAACGGTCTGTGGGAAAACTTGAGGGTTGGAGCTTGAAGGTGAGGAAACCCTGATAAGAACTTGGATCTCCAGAAAAGGGCTTGGGGGGCAGTAGTTGGGGCTCCACCCCTGGAGAAGGCCTGGCACCACTGGGGCATGACCCAGAGGAAGGACCAGGGAGGCGTTCAAAGAGCTGGCAGATGGAACTCATCATATCAGCCAGGAGTTGAGAATGACTGGCTATCAGCTCTTCTTGTCGGCTGAGAACAGCTTCATGGCACTGGAAAGATGCCTCGTGTCGAGCAATCGCCACCAACAGGTCCTTGGAACTGAGTGTTTCTGAGTCCATGAGTGACTTGGTTTTTCTGTCACAGGCTGGGCTCGAACTCAGGTCTAGAACTCAGGTCTCAGATGTGGAGAGTTGGGTGTTCTACCCCTTAGCCACAGAGGAGGTATAGTGGGAGCCAAACAAAACACTCAAGGCAATACTCCAGGCAAAGTAGATTTAATTTAAAGAACGGTTCTTTGCAAGTCAAAAAATAATCCAACAAAAGTTCTTCTCAGAAAGAGGTATACTAACGGAGATAAAGTAAACAAAACAGAAGGAAAAATAAAATAACTCCTTGAGGGGAACAACAAGGAACAAGGGGAAAAAAACACAGCTAAAATACTCTAGGGGAAACAAGGCACAGGTGACCTGGATAACGCTAATAAGGACACACGAGGAAGAGCTAAGGTAGAGGGGAACACAGGTGACCTCTAGAGGCCCGGAGACAAACAGGAGGCAGGAAGCTGACAAATACAACATCATATGTCAGCTATGTAACCATTTTAAAGTAGCTGAATACAACATCATATGTCAACTATGTAACTATTTTAAAGTAGCTGAATACAACATCTTATGTCAGCTATGTAACCATTTTAAAGTAGCTGAATACAACATCATATGTCAGCTATGTAACCATTTTAAGGTAGCTGAATACAACATCTTATGTCAGCTATGTAACTATTTTAAAGTAGCTGAATACAACATCTTATGTCAGCTATGTAACCATTTTAAAGTAGCTGAATACAACATCTTATGTCAGCTATGTAACCATTTTAAAGTAGCTGAATACAACATCATATGTCAGCTATGTAACTATTTTAAAGTAGCTGAATACAACATCAGTGAGTGTGCAGTACCGGCAGGGCAGATTGCATTGGTATATTTTTAATGCTACTTTAAAATAGTTACATAGCTGACACATGATTTTATATTGCAGTTTAGGTGTAGGCTGCTGTCCCCTCTGGCCAGGATAAACCACGTGGTAATGCTGTGTCCCCTGTCCCCTCTGGCCAGGGTAAACCACGTGGTAATGTTGTGTCCCCTGTCCCCTCTGGCCAGGGTAAACCACGTGGTAATGTTGTGTCCCCTGTCCCCTCTGGCCAGGGTAAACCACGTGGTAATGTTGTGTCCCCTGTCCCCTCTGGCCAGGGTTTTGATTGGATACAATGATTTTGTATTGCCGTTTAGGTGTAGGCTGCTGCAACGTTTCCGTGAAGAGTTCTTGCTTGTCGGGAGTGATGTGTTATCATGTTTGCTAAATAAATACCGGAGGAAAGTGGATCAGAGCTTTGCTAGATTATGTGATTTTGCGCCAGGCCTGCCCAACCTGTGATTTCCGTGAATCTGATTGGTCAAGACAGAACAAATCGCTCAGAACCTGCAGCACTCTGATTAAAATAACAGATAGGTTTACATGCACAAGATGACAAATCGAGTCCTACAGCTCAAGTCCAAGTTAAGTCACAAGTTAAGTCAAGTCGAAGTCTAGTGGCAAGTGTTTTACTGTTTTACTCAAGTTGCAACATGACTGGAGTCCACATCCCTGGATTTTAAACCAGGAAGACTGTATTAAACCCTAATATCAGTTATGTGGCTATTTAAACCAGTAAAAGGTTAAAGGTTAAATCGATTGGAAGAGTAGCCTTATGGTAGGACTGGAGATTTCTTTATTTGACAAAAGTTCTGCAACAGATGTACCATAGTAATTAAGATACTGAACTACATGGATCAATGTAGTTTATGGGATCAGGTGACTAAATGTAATGAATGGCATTATGGAACAAGGTAACTGAATGTATTTAATGTTATTTATGGAACCAGGTGACTAAATGTAATGTATTTAATGTAATTCATGGGATCAGGTGACTAAATGTAATGTATTGAATGTAATGCATGGGATCAGGTGACTAAATGTAATGTATTGAATGTAATTCATGGGATCAGCTGACTAAATGTAATGTATTGAATGTAATTCATGGGATCAGCTGACTAAATGTATTGAATGCCTTTCTCATAGGAACCGTGTTTGATGACATCACTCAGACTGGCTGTGTAGCTGTGAACCAGTGCTCTTGTCTCCACAACGGACAATCTTACCAGCCTGGACAATCATTTTCAAGGACATGCCATAAATGGTAAGAGCTGCATAGCGTTTATATACCCTGAATTATTGTGTGTGTTGAGCCGGATGTGTTGAGCCGGATGTGTTGATCCGGATGTGTTGAGGGGGATGTGTTGAGGCGGATGTGTTGAGGGGGATGTGTTGAGGCTGATGTGTTGAGCCGGATGTGTTGATCCAGATCTGTTGAGGGGGATGTGTTGAGGCGAATGTGTTGAGGGGGATGTGTTGAGGCGGATGTGTTGATCTGGATGTGTTGAGCCGGATGTGTTGAGGCGGATGTGTTGAGGGGGATGTGTTGAGGGGGATGTGTTGAGCCGGATGTGTTGAGGGGGATGTGTTGAGGGGGATGTGTTGAGGGGGATGTGTTGAGGGGGATGTGTTGAGGGGGATGTGTTGAGGCTAATCTGACTGTCTCTCTCCGTTAGTACCTGTAAACAAGGCCAGTGGGATTGTATGGATCTAGATTGCCCAGCTACCTGCTCCATAGTGGGAGGTTCCCACATCACCACCTACGATGGGAAAGCCTACACCTTCCATGGAGACTGCTCATATGTCCTGTCCAAGGTAGGGTTCTAACCTACTGTATGGAGTGATATTAGAGCTAACAGAAATGATCTGTAAGGTCCCTCAGTCTAGCAGTGAATGTCAAACATAGATTCAACCACAAAGACCATGGAGGTTTTCCAATGCCTCGCAAAGAAGGGCACATATTGGTAGATGGGTAAAAATTAACAAGCAGACATTGAATATCCCTTTAAGCATGGTGAAGTTATTAATAAATTGTATGGTGTATCAATAAACCCAGTCACTACAAAAGATACAGGTGTCCTTCCTAACTCAGTTGGCGGAAAGGAAGGAAACCGCTCAGGGATTTACATAGTTTAATGGCTGTGATAGAAGAACACTGAGGATGGATCAACAACATTGTAGTTACTCCTCAATACTAACTTAATTGACAAGTGAAAAATCCAGTACAGAAGAAAAACATTCCAGAACATGCATCTTGTTTGCAACAAGACACTAAAGTAGTACTGCAAAAAATGTGGCAAAGAAATTCACTTTTTGTTCTGAATACAAAGTGTTATGTTTGGGGCAAATACAATACAACATGTTACTGAGTACCACTCTTCATAGTTTCATAGTGGTGGCTGAATCGTGTTATGGCTGCCTCATGTTATGGGAATATTTGTAATCATTAAGGACTGGGAAGTTTTTCAGTATAAAAGATAAACGGAACAGAGCTAAGCACAGGCAAAATCCTGCTTTCCATCTTTCTATCATCTATCATCACTGGGAGACAAGTTCACCATCATCTGCTTACCAAGATGACATTGAATGTTCCTAAGTGGCCTAGTTACAGTTTTGACTTAAATCAGTTTTAAAATATATGGCAAGACTTGAAAATGGCTGCCTATCAATGATCAACATCCAACTTGACAGAGCTTGAAGAACATAAAAAAAATATATAATTGCAAATATTGTACAATCCAGATGTGCAAAGCTCTTAGAAACTTACCCAGAAACACTCACAGCTGTAATCGCTGCCAAAGGGGATTCTAACATGTATTGACTCAGGGGAGTGAATACTAATGTAAATAAAATATTTCTGTATTTCATTTTCAATAAATTAGCAAACATTTCTAAAAACATGTTTTCACTTTGTCATTATTGGGTATTGTGGGAAAAATATATATTTAATCAATTTTAAGTTCAGGCTGTAACACAACAACATGTGGAATAAGTCAAGGGGTGTGAATACTTCCTGAAGGAACTGTAATTCCCTAGAACCGAAAGTAGTAAGTAGTGTAGTTCCCTTAACCTTACTGTCATACCTTAACCATACTGTCATACCTTAACCTTACTGTCATACCTTAACCTTACTGTCATACCTTAACCATACTGTCATACCTTAACCATACTGTCATACCTTAACCATACTGTCATACCTTAACCATACTGTCATACCTTAACCTTACTGTCATACCTTAACCTTATTGTCATACCTTAACCATACTGTCATACCTTAACCTTACTGTCATACATTGACTTTACTGTCAGACCTTAACCATACTGTCATACCTTAACCATACTGTCATACCTTAACCTTACTGTCATACCTTAACCATACTGTCATACCTTAACCTTACTGTCATACCTTAACCTTACTGTCATACCTTAACCATACTGTCATACCTTAACCTTACTGTCATACATTGACTTTACTGTCAGACCTTAACCTTACTGTCATTCATTAACCTTACTGTCATACCTTAACTTTACTGTCATACCTTAACCTTACTGTAATACCTTGACTTTACTGTCATACCTTTGTCTCCAATTGTCCCCAGCAAATCAACGAGACTTCTTTCACAGTCCTGGGTGACATAGTGAAATGTGGGAAGACAGACACTGAGACCTGCCTAAGATCTGTAACCCTGGTGACTCCAGAGTCCATGGTAAGTTAACCTTTCTGCAGTGACACACCCACATGATAGTGTCATATTCAAATATATCAACATCAAACCATGTTGTAAATGTTCAGGTTAAAAAGCTCAATGTTGAGACTTCTGCTGCTGGGTAAATTCCATTTAAATTCCAGTCAATTCAGGCAGTACACTGAAATTCCAATTCCAATGCTCTTCATTGTTTTTCAGTGAGGAACATTTGGAATTGGAATTAAGCTAACTATCTGAATTGACTGGAATTGACTCCAACCCTGTTCCACACTACGTATCACCAGGAAAGTCGCTTTTATTCAAGTTGTAATTTGTCACTTGCAGATGATCGTCATCGAGGCCAGTGGAAGGGTCTTTGTCAACAAGATGTTGTCTCAGTTGCCGCTTTTCATGGGTGAGTGACTGATTGATGGCTGCTTGAGAAAAGAGATACAGAAATGTGAAATCTGTCTATTTGTAGTCATTAATCAGTATACATTTCTGTTTGAACCCCATGCAGTACATACTGTAGTCATTAATCAGTACAAACTTCTGTTTGAAACCCCATGCAGTACATACTGTAGTCAATAATCAGTATAAACCTCTGTTTGAAACCCCATGCAGTACATACTGTAGTCATTAATCAGTATAAACTTCTGTTTGAAACCCCATGCAGTACATACTGTAGTCATTAATCAGTATAAACTTCTGTTTGAAACCCCATGCAGTACATGCTGTAGTCATTAATCAGTTTAAACTTCTGTTTGAAACCCCATGCAGTGCATACTGTAGTCATTAATCTGTTTAAACTTCTGTTTGAACCCCCATGCAGTACATACTGTAGTCATTAATCAGTGTAAACTTCTGTTTGAAACCGCATGCAGTACATACTGTAGTCATTAATCAGTATAAACTTCTGTTTGAAACCCCATGCAGTACATACTGTAGTCATTAATCAGTATAAACTTCTGTTTGAAACCCCATGCAGTACATACTGTAGTCATTAATCAGTATAAACATCTGTTTGAAACCCCATGCAGTACATACTGTAGTCATTAATCATAATAAACTTCTGTTTGAAACCCCATGCAGTGCATACTGTAGTCATTAATCAGTATAAACTTCTGTTTGAAACCCCATGCAGTAATACTGTAGTCATTAATCAGTATAAACTTCTGTTTGAAACCCCATGCAGTGCATACTGTAGCAGAAGTAGTCTCTATTCTTCTTTCTTTCCGCAACACCGTAAGCATCCCACAATAGGGAAGTGGGAGCTAAAAGTTCATGGTGAACCAGATTGTGACTAGAACTTGTGTATATTTTCCACAGCGGACGTAAGGATCTTTCAGCCCTCTACGTTCTACATCGTTGTGCATACCTCTTATGGGCTCCGTCTAGAGGTCCAGCTAACACCTATAATGCAGGTCTACATCGTAGCTAACGTTTCACACAAAGAAAAAACCCAGGGTATGTTTCTCTCTGTTCATTTAACATCTTTGTGAAAAGATAAGCGTCTTTGGGTCTTTGAAAAGCGCTATATAAATCTCATGCATTATTATTATAAAAGCTGATTGGTTATCAAACTATTGTTAATGTAACGTGTGTCACTGTACCATTTGTTTGAGGGATTCAGTCAAACCTCACCTGAAACAATTATTATTAAACTAATGATACTTGATGCATTGCATCTTCAGTCCATTTTAGTTCAAACCACCTGTTATAATGTTTTGTACCTCTTATCTAGGTCTTTGTGGAGACTTTAACAGCGTCCAAGCTGACGACTTCAGAACCATCAATGGACTGGTGGAAGGAACCGCTGTGACGTTCGCCAACACGTGGAAGACCAAAGCAAGCTGTCCTGATGTAGCACAGAACTTTGAGATCCCATGCAGTCTGAGTGTAGAGAACGGTACTCCTTCAACCTCTTTAAAAACACGAACATATGTCTAATGCAGCGGTTCTCAAATTCGGGGTCACGACCCCATGTGGGATCACCTGAAAGGAAAATGGGGTCACGGAGAATTTCCAAAATACCCAAAAATATATACACTGAACAAAATATAAACGCAACATGATAAGTGTTGGTCCCGATGTTTCATGAGCTGAAATAAAAGATCCCAGACCTAATCACAAGAAGCTTGGTTCTCTAAAATTGTGTGCAAAAATTTGTTTACATCCCGGTTAGTGAGCATTTTGCCTTTGCCAAGATAATCCATCCACCTGACAAGTGTGGCAGATCAAGAAGCTGATTGAACAGCATGACAATTACACAGGTGCACCTTGTACTGGGGACAATAACAGGCCACTAAAATGTGCGGTTTTGTCACACAACACAATGCCACAGATGTCTCAAGTTTTGAGGGAGCGTGCAATTGGCATGCTGACTACAGGAATGTCCACTAGTGCTGTTGTCAGAGAATTGAATGTTAATTTCTCTACCATAAGCCACCTCCAACATCATTTTAGAGAATTTGGCAGTACATCCATCCGGCCTCACACCCGCAGACAACGTTTATGGCGTTGTGTGGGCGAGCGGTTTGCTGATGTCAACGTTGTGAACAAAGTGCCCCATGGTGGCGGTGGGGTCATGGTATGGGCAGGCATAAGCTACGATGGCAATTTGAATGCACAGAGATACAATGACAAGATCCTCTGGCCTCTTTCTAGAGCTCCAACTTCTGACCTGAAGATCACTGACGTCATGATTTGACATCGTATTTTCCATTTGTCTTGGAGCACCATGGTACCCTTCACCAGCTCATATCTGCGTGAAGCTGGATTCAGTGCTCTTGTCTGTATTAAAACCAAATATCGATCCAGGCTGGATGTGACAGCAGAGATGAGGTGCTCTCTGTCGACCACGCCCCCTGACTTTGAGAAGCTCTGACGCGACATGCATCAAGCCAAACCCATCTCATTATGTAAGACTAGTTTGACGTTGACTGCCATCATAGCCCCACATTAACAGTATGTGATGGTGAGTTGAGAAGACAATCAGAAATACTGTGAATAGTTTTCAATTGACCCCAAATAAAAAGGTTAACACTGACTGTTAATTACCAAAAAAAATTCACATGTTTGACGTTGCGAGAATTTTCTAAATGGGGTCGTGGGACAAAAAGTTTGGAAACCCCTGGTCAAATGAAACAATTTGTCACGGTGTGCGCTACTGGGGTGAAATCAGGTGCAGGAGAGCGGAACGTGTCGTAAAGGCGCACACTTTAATGGCACAAACAAACAAAAGAAGGAACGCAACAACGCGTCAATATTCTAGGCCACAAAATAGAGTGTCTAGCGCCACGACATAAATACAGTCCAGGTGAATCACAAAATACAAATACGGGATAACAAACGTTACCCGGAGAAAATTAGCCTGTACTATACACACATGCAACAAGATCAATTCCACACAATGACAAAACATATTCACCGGAAATAAATACACGCCGCAATCACTGGAAAACAAACCAGGTGCGAGGTGAACAAGACAAAAGCAAAAAAAAAAAAAAAGGAAACAAAATAACAGCTGAGCGGCGATGGCTAGAAAGCCGGTGACGTCGACCGCCGAACGCCGCCCGAACAAAGAGAGGAGGCGACTTCGGTGGAAGTCGTGACACAATTTCCAAACGCGCTTCAGCCCAGCTTGAACAAAAAGGGAATCAGGTGCTCGACTGAGGGACTTGATAATACCAAAACTATTCCTTACCTCAGGAGACTTCAGTAGTAGGAAAATGATGACATTGTGCATTGATCTGAGTTTATTTTCTAACTAACCATGTGTATTGTTTTCTTATGTTTCGGCATAGAGAGCCTTTATCAGAGCCTTGGAATACTTCTTGGGGATTAGACCTGCGTGTGTCTACTGAGATGCACAGTAAAGCCTAGATAAAAAACTCTGTTAAATGTTTGTTAAATGTTACATTTGGCTAATGTCTCATATGTTTTACAGAGAGATATGCCAAGCACTGGTGCTCAATGCTGTCAGATAGTGCAGGAATATTTTCCCGATGCCACACAGAGATCGACCCAAATAACTACAAGGACGTAAGTATGATGATATGAATCTGTCAAATGCTCTTTAATTACAGAGTTCTCCCAAAGCTCTAAAAATATATACATTTAAATGATAATTTAAGAAGTTATACTGCTGTCCTGTGCTTGTGTGTGATCTCATAACTCAACATTCTTCTGTTTCTTCTTCTCTCCCTGTAGATCTGCCTATATGACAGCTGTAACTGTGAGAGGAGTGAGGAGTGCATGTGTGCTGCGGTCTCCTCCTACGTCCATGCATGTGCTGCTGCAGGCGTCCTGCTCAGTGGATGGAGAAACACCACCTGTGGTAAGATAAACATCAGAGATGCTGAGTTAATTCATTCATTAATTGATAAAGGTTTCCCATCCTATTAACCCACGGTGTTCAGGGTTTCCTCCTATTAACCCACGGTGTGCAGGGTTTACCCTCCTATTAACCCACAGTGTGCAGGGTTTACCCTCCTATTAACCCACAGTGTGCAGGGTTTACCCTCCTATTAACCCACAGTGTTCAGGGTTTCCCCTCCTGTTAACCCACGGTGTGCAGGGTTTCCCCTCCTATTAACCCACGGTTTTCAGGGTTTCCCTTCCTATTAACCCACGGTGTCCAGGGTTTCCCCTCCTGTTAACCCACGGTGTCCAGGGTTTACCCTCCTATTTACCCACAGTGTTCAAGGTTTCCCCTCCTATTAACCCACGGTGTCCAGGGTTTACCCTCCTATTTACCCACAGTGTTCAGGGTTTACCCTCCTATTTACCCACAGTGTTCAAGGTTTCCCCTCCTATTAACCCACAGTGTTCAGGGTTTACCCTCCTATTTACCCATGGTGTTCAGGGTTTACCCTCCTATTAACCCACAGTGTTCAGGGTTTACCCTCCTATTAACCCACAGTGTTCAGGGTTTCCCCTCCTATTAACCCACAGTGTTCAGGGTTTGCCCTCCTATTTACCCATGGTGTTCAGGGTTCCCCTCCTATTAACCCACAGTGTTCAGGGTTTCCCCTCCTATTAACCCACGGTGTGCAGGGTTTCCCCTCCTATTAACCCATGGTGTTCAGGGTTTCCCCTCCTATTAACCCACGGTGTGCAGGGTTTCCCCTCCTATTGTCGTGGAAAAAATTATATTCATACAAGAAACTTGTGAATTCAATAATACCTTTAATTAGCACAATCAAAGGTTGAGCCGTGACCCGGATTACAACTGACTCTGTGTCTCAGCCCACAGCCTTTATAGCCCTCTCCCTATATTCCAATAGGGGTCTTTGTTACATTGTCTTCTGGCATCCTGCTTTTCCTCAGACCTTAATCAGTTCCAAATGACCCTCTGCTGACCTGTTTATCCTCAGCTCTGTTTGTTCAGTTCCAACTGACCCTCTGCTGGCCTGTTTATCCTCAGCTCTGTTTGTTCAACTTATTCAGCCTTAACCATCTTCCTGGCTTCATCAGATATGGCTTCCACAAGTCCTACACATTATATATGTCTTTCTGTCTTAATGCTTCAAAGTGATCAATCAGAATACTGAAAATGTAATAATTGTAATGAGTTAATCTCCCACATCTATCCAAGTTAAGCTTGTTTTAGCACTTAAACCTCATTATCAATACTATCATGTTGTCTGCTATCACATAGTACATTAATTAAATTAATCAATGTGTCTTAGCCATGTTTCCACCACCACACTATTAACCCACGGTGTTCAGGGTTTACCCTCCTATTAACCCACAGTGTTCAGGGTTTCCCCTCCTATTTACCCACAGTGTTCAGGGTTTACCCTCCTATTAACCCACAGTGTTCAGGGTTTCCCTCCTATTAACCCACAGTGTTCAGGGTTTCCCTCCTATTAACCCACAGTGTTCAGGGTTTCCTCCTATTAACCCACAGTGTTCAGGGTTTCCCCTCCTATTAACCCACAGTGTTCAGGGTTTCCCCTCCTATTTACCTTCAGTGTTCAGGGTTTCCCCTCCTATTTACCTTCAGTGTTCAGGGTTTCCCCTCCTATTTACCCACAGTGTTCAGGGTTTACCCTCCTATTAACCCACAGTGTTCAGGGTTTACCCTCCTATTAACCCACAGTGTTCAGGGTTTACCCTCCTATTAACCCACAGTGTTCAGGGTTTCCCCTCCTATTAACCCACAGTGTTCAGGGTTTCCCCTCTTATTAACCCACAGTGTTCAGGGTTTCCCCTCTTATTAACCCACAGTGTGCAGGGTTTCCCCTCCTATTAACCCACAGTGTTCAGGGTTTCCTCCTATTAACCCACAGTGTTCAGGGTTTCCTCTCCTATTAACCCACAGTGTTCAGGGTTTCCCCTCCTATTAACCCACAGTGTTCAGGGTTTCCCCTCCTATTAACCCACAGTGTTCAGGGTTTACCCTCCTATTAGCCCACAGTGTTCAGGGTTTACCCTCCTATTTACCCACAGTGTTCAGGGTTTACTCTTCCTATTAACCCACTGTGTTCAGGGTTTCCCTCCTATTAACCCACAGTGTTCAGGTTTCCTCCTATTAACCCACAGTGTTCAGGGTTTCCTCCTATTAACTCCACGGTGTGCAGGGTTTCTCCTATTAACCCACGGTGTTCAGGGTTTCCTCCTATTAACCCACGGTGTGCAGGGTTTCTCCTATTAACCCACGGTGTTCAAGGTTTCCTCCTATTAGCCCACAGTGTTCAGGGTTTCCCCTCCTATTAACCCACAGTGTTCAGGGTTTCCCCTCCTATTAACCCACGGTGTTCAGGGTTTCCCCTCCTATTAACCCACGGTGTTCAGGGTTTCCCCTCCTATTAACCCACAGTGTTCAGGGTTTCCCTCCTATTAACCCACGGTGTGCAGGGTTTCCCCTCCTATTAACCCACGGTGTTCAGGGTTTCCCCTCCTATTAACCCACGGTGTGCAGGGTTTCCCCTCCTATTAACCCACGGTGTTCAAGGTTTCCCCTCCTATTAGCCCACAGTGTTCAGGGTTTCCCCTCCTATTAACCCACAGTGTTCAGGGTTTACCCTCTTATTTAAAAACAAAGTACCCAAAAACGTATGATTAAATGTTGAATCACCATACTGTTTTCCACAGGGAAGTACTCCTCTCGCTGCCCTGACACGATGGTCTATGACTACATCATGACCAGCTGTGACCGAACCTGTCGTTCACTGAGCCAGACAGACTTTACCTGCCAGGTACATTTACATGGACATCTCATTTCTATTCATGTTATTTATTTGATAATATTATTATTTTTGTTATTATTATTAATTGTATTAATGTCTTGTGGTCTATGACGAGTTTATGATGATGTGAATGGTTGTGTATGGTATTGTCATTGTGAAATGGTTGTGTTTTTTGTTTTTGTGTATGTTGTTGTTGTCTTGTTGATGTGTGTATGTTGTCTTGTTGTTGTTGTGTGTGCTGTTGTTGTCTTGTCTTCTTGTTGTTGATGATGTTGCAGCCCAAAGTAATTTCCCCTCATGGATAAAATAACACTTGAAATTTCATTGAACAGTTAGACCATGTGTCTGTGGACGGCTGTGGCTGTGCCGAGGGAACCTACCTGAACGACCAGGGAGAGTGTGTCCCTGCCTCACGCTGCTCCTGCTACTATGGAGGCACAGTAGTACCCCCTGGAGAGGTCACCAGGATCTATGGGGCTACTTGGTGAGGACTTGGTTGGCATGTGAAAGAAAATCTTGGGAAAATCCGATGGATGGTCTTCTCTGTTGTGGCTCTATTAAAATACTTAGAAATCGACTGTCTTCTTCTGTAGTCTTGGTTTACTGCAAGAGGCATGCTAAACCATGCTTAACCCCCTCCCCTTGTACCCCTCTTAACCACCCAGCTCATGCAGACATGGGAAATTTAGTTGTGCTGGAGAACCAAAACATTTATGTGAGTACTCTGAAATTCAGAACACATCTCTATTTGCTAAATACAGCAAATCACATCACAACCAAGACTCTGTAGTTTAGTCCCTACTAACCTATAAAGCCTACTTTTTGTTCCCTACAGCCTGTGAAAAACCAATGGGTTTCTTCAACTGTTCTAGTGCAGGGCCCGGAGCCAAGGGCTCAGAGTGCCAGAAGAGCTGCCAAACGCTAGACAGCCAATGTGTAAGTCTACAATGGGACATGCCTTACAACACGTAAAAACATGCCTTACAACACGTTTTAACTCCTTAGGGCTAGGGTCCCATTTTCCAAATTTTCACCTGTCTGACGTGCCCAAAGTAAAATGCCTGCCACTCAGGCCCAGAAACTAGGATATGCACATAATTAATACTAGTGGATAGGAAACACTCTGAAGTTTCTGAAACCGTTTAGAAAATGTCTGTGGGTAAAACAGAACTGATATAGCAGGCAGAAACCCGAGAAATGTCTGTCCAAAAATAATTTTTCTTTTGACCTTTGCTCACTTTGAATGGCTGATAAAAGAAATCATAAGGAAATAGGACACAGGTACCTATGGCTTCCTTTAGATATCAACAGTCTCTGGACAGTGTAATGGAGGCTTTAGCACTGAGCAGAACCGAAGAAGAATTACTGAAGGAAGTAGAACATGTAAACAAGATTTTCCGGGCACGAGAACGTGATCGCGCCCCACTTTGTTTTCCTTTTATAACAGTTAGGTTATCATCTGTGTAAAATATTATCGTTATTATTCATAAAAGGATACCTAAGGATGCATTGAGAGGTAGAATTTGAACGCGTTCTCTCTTGGTGGATTTTCTTAACATAACGTGCCAACCAAACAGAGATTTATGGATATAATAAATGACTTTTTCTAACAAAAGAACCATGGATTCTCTTGTTTCGACACTTGGGAAGCCCTCAGCAGAAGTTCTTCAAAAGAGAAGCGATTTATTTTAGCTCAAATATGGGTTTTGTGAGACCCGCGCTGGATATGAATTCATGCTAATGTGGAAAATATTGGAGGTGCTATCAAACAATCAAATGTTGTGCTTTTGCCGTAAAGCCTTTTTGAAAACTAACAACGCTGTGATATTGCCAAGAAGCAGAGCTTTTGATGACTATGCAACACTTATATATTGATGAATGTTAATAAAAAACATGCCTCACAACACGTTAATAAAAACAGGCCTTTCAACATGTTTTAATAAAAACAGGCCTTACAACACTTTATATAAAATCATGCCTTACAACACGTTAATAAAATCATGCCTTACAACACGTTAATAAAAACAGGCCTTACAACATGTTTTAATAAAAACAAGCCTTACAACACTTTATATAAAATCATGCCTTACAACACGTTAATCAAATCATGCCTTACAACACGTTAATAAAATCATGCCTTACAACACATTAATAAAAACATGCCTCACAACACGTTAATAAAAACATGCCTTACAACATGTTAATAAAAACAAACCTTGCAACATGTTAATAAAAACATGCCTTAAAACACGTTTTAATAAAAACAGGCCTTACAACACTTTATATAAAATCATGCCTTACAACACGTTAATAAAACATGCCTTACAACACGTTAATAAAACATGCCTTACAACACGTTAATAAAAACATGCCTTACAACACGTTAATAAAAACATGCCTCACAACACGTTAATAAAAACATGCCTCACAACACATTAATAAAAACATGCCTTACAACACGTTAATAAAAACATGCCTTACAACATGTTAATAAAAACATGCCTTACAACACGTTAATAAAAACATGCCTCACAACACATTAATAAAAACATGCCTCACAACACATTAATAAAAACATGCCTTACAACACGTTAATAAAAACATGCCTTACAACATGTTAATAAAAACATGCCTTACAACACGTTAATAAAAACATGCCTCACAACACATTAATCAAAACATGCCTCACAACACGTTAATAAAAACATGCCTCACAACACATTAATAAAAACATCCCTTACAACACGTTAATAAAAACATGCCTTACAACACGTTAATAAAAACATGCCTTACAACACGTTAATAAAAATATGCCTTACAACACGTTAATAAAAACATGCCTTACAACACATTAATAGAAACATGCCTTACAACACATTAATAAAAACATGCCTTACAACACATTAATAAAAACATGCCTTACAACACGTTTTAATAAAAATTGCCTTACAACACATTTTAATAATAACATACAAGGACAATGTTATGTTAACACATTGTCAGATTGATCAAATTATTTATTACCTTAGGCATAGCTAGGCCCAGGATCCACACGATATCCTCCCATGAGATTGACATTTTAGAGGGTTTCTGTTTGAGCAGACATCTGTAAAGTTTATAGAGAACCTGATCTCCATGAACATCAAGGAGATATACTTTAGAAGTCATCCTTGTGTCTTTTCAAACACTTGATCAATTGATCCATATGACAAATAATGTCCACATCTTATGCCCTGGAGGGTGGAGGGATATACAGGCACATAATGTCCAACTTAAATTCATGTCAGACCTTATTTCATTGTGTGTTATAGATCAGTGCAGAGTGTGTGTCAGGCTGTGTATGTCCTGATGGTCTGCTGTCTGATGGAAACGGAGGATGCATCAAGGAAGACCTATGTCCCTGTTCTCACAATGGAGTCTACTACCAACCTGGACATGTGCTCAAAGTAGACTGCAATACCTGGTAAAATCACCTTCTATCTCTCTTCTTCTTCTTTGGATATGTCAAATGCTTCCCTCTATAATCTTGCCATGTGATTTCGTTTGCATCATTGTAGCACTTGTAAGGCAGAAAATGGCAGTGTACCACTAAGCAGTGTGATGGGACGTGTGCCATATATGGAGATGGGCACTTTGTCACTTTTGATGAGAAAAGGTTCACTTTCAATGGAGATTGTGAATACACTCTTACTCAGGTAGGGCAATAATCATTTGCATGTATGATTGAGGCACAATGCTTTCATTTGTATTTTAATAAAACCCCTACTTTATGTATGGTCCACATGTTTACTAATTCTGATTAAGTTGAAGTAATGATAATAACTAAGAGGCAAAGGTTTTCTGATTCTGTATTTTAATCCATCCTGCAGGACTACTGCAGCAACGATCAAAGAGGTACCTTTAGAGTGATCACAGAGAACATTCCCTGTGGAACCACTGGCACCACCTGTTCCAAGGCCATCAAGCTCTTCTTGGGGGTAGGAACTACTGGTCATAAACGGCTTTATAAATGCATTAAAGGTACAATAGACATGTCTGGACATTTGGCACAATGTCGACGCCGGTGGCAGTGAGTGGAACTGCATGCTGAACTACGGAACATTCTTATCTCAATCCCCCATGCGTTTTGTTAGCACAGGGATGTCTGACTGACGTTTTGTTAGCACGCTAGATTGACAGGGCTGTCTGACGGACAGATTTTGATAGCAGCACAAAAAACACCCCTATGTAAAACCCAGCACCACCACAGTGTAAAACCCAGCACCACCACAGTGTAACCCTGGATAGTGTAAAACCCAGCACCACCACAGTGTAACCCTGGATAGTGTAAAACCCATTACCACCACAGTGTAACCCTGGATAGTGTAAAACCCAGCACCACCACAGTGTAACCCTGGATAGTGTAAAACCCAGCACCACCACAGTGTAACCCTGGATAGTGTAAAACACAGCACCACCACAGTGTAACCCTGGATAGTGTAAAACCCAGCACCACCACAGTGTAACCCTGGATAGTGTAAAACCCAGCACCACCACAGTGTAAAACCTGTCTGCTAGTCTTACATTAGCAATGAACACTTTCTGTTTCTTTCTTTCAGAGCAATGAGATCATACTAGCAGATGAATCTGTAAAAGTGATCAAACAAGAGAACGGGGTAGACGTGCCATACCAGGTCCACTCTATCGGTCTCTATGTTGTTGTTGAGGCTGAAAATGGCCTGATCCTCATGTGGGATAAGAGGAATAGCCTGTTCATCAAACTCAGCTCTACGTTCCAGGTGAGTGACTAGAATAGGACATTTTGAACGAGTGATTGCACTGTATCTTTGTTTAGCAATTGCATTGGGATACAATTTTGTTTAATGTTTTATTAATTACTTCAAGTTACTATTTTTAATTGTTTAATTTCCTTCCAGGGCAAAGTGTGTGGTCTGTGTGGAAACTACGACGGTAATGGAAAGAACGACTTCACGTCCAGAAACCAGGAAGTGGTGGTTGAAGCTCTGGAGTTTGGGAACAGCTGGAAAGTGTCCCCCAGTTGCCCCAACGCTGATGTCATAAATAACCCATGCACTGTCAGATCCTACAGGGAGTCCTGGTCTCAGAAACGTTGCAGCATCATCACCAGTAAGGTTTTCGCAGCCTGCCACTCACAGGTACAGTACACAGCAGATACTATTCAAGATAGATTCAATACTTTATTGCCATACCAACCGAAGTTGATAGGAAGTTGAGGTAGTGCAGCTCATTAAAACAAAAATAAAAAGACACACATATACCGTAAATACATTCATTTAAATAACCTATCTATTCAATAGACAGTACAGCAGATACATTCATTTAAATAACCTATCCATTCAATAGACAGTACAGCAGATACATTCATTTAAATAACCTATCCATTCAATAGACAGTACAGCAGATACATTCATTTAAATAACCTATCCATTCAATAGACAGTACAGCAGATACAGTGGGGAAAAAAAGTATTTAGTCAGCCACCAATTGTGCAAGTTCTCTCACTTAAAAAGATGAGAGAGGCCTGTAATTTTCATCATAGGTACACTTCAACTATGACAGACAAAATGAGGAAACAAAATCCAGAAAATCACATTGTAGGATTTTTAATGAATTTATTTGCAAATTATGGTGGAAAATAAGTATTTGGTCACATACAAACAAGCAAGATTTCTGGCTCTCACAGACCTGTAACTTCTTCTTTAAGAGGCTCCTCTGTCCTCCACTCATTACCTGTATTAATGGCACCTGTTTGAACTTGTTATCAGTATAAAAGACACCTGTCCACAACCTCAAACAGTCACACTCCAAACTCCACTATGGCTAAGACCAAAGAGCTGTCAAAGGACACCAGAAACAAAATTGTAGACCTGCACCAGGTTGGGAAGACTGAATCTGCAATAGGTAAGCAGCTTGGTTTGAAGAAATCAACTGTGGGAGCAATTATTAGGAAATGGAAGACATACAAGACCACTGATAATCTTCCTCGATCTGGGGCTCCACGCAAGATCTCACCCTGTGGGGTCAAAATGATCACAAGAACGGGTGAGCAAAAATCCCAGAACCACACGGGGACCTAGTGAATGACCTGCAGAGAGCTGGGACCAAAGAAACAAAGCCTACCATCAGTAACACACTACGCCGCCAGGGACTCAAATCCTGCAGTGCCAGACGTGTCCCCCTGCTTAAGCCAGTACATGTTCAGGCCGTCCTAAAGTTTGCTAGAGAGCATTTGGATGATCCAGATGAGGATTGGGAGAATGTCAGATGAAACCAAAATAGAACTTTTTGTTAAAAACTCAACTCGTCGTGTTTGGAGGACAAAGAATGCTGAGTTGCATCCAAAGAACACCATACCTACTGTGAAGCATGGGGGTGGAAACATCATGCTTTGGGGCTGTTTTTCTGCAAAGGGACCAGGACGACTGATCCGTGTAAAGGAAAGAATGAATGGGGCCATGTATCGTGAGATTTTGAGTGAAAACCTCCTTCCATCAGCAAGGGCATTGAAGATGAAACGTGGCTGGGTCTTTCAGCATGACAATGATCCCAAACACACCGCCCGGGCAACGAAGGAGTGGCTTCGTAAGAAGCATTTCAAGGTCCTGGAGTGGCCTAGCCAGTCTCCAGATCTCAACCCCATAGAAAATCTTTGAAAGTCCGTGTTGCCCAGCGACAGCCCCAAAACATCACTGCTCTAGAGGAGATCTGCATGGAGGAATGGGCCAAAATACCAGCAACAGTGTGTGAAAACCTTGTGAAGACTTACAGAAAACGTTTGACCTCTGTCATTGCCAACAAAGGGTATATAACAAAGTATTGAGATAAACTTTTGTTATTGACCAAATACTTATTTTCCACCATAATTTGCAAATAAATTCATAAAAAATCCTACAATGTGATTTTCTGGATTTGTTTTCCTCATTTTGTCTGTCAAAGTTGAAGTGTACCTATGATGAAAATTACAGGCCTCTCTCATCTTTTTAAGTGAGAGAACTTGCACAATTGGTGGCTGACTAAATACTTTTTTCCCCCACTGTACATTCATTTAAATAACCTATCCATTCAATAGACAGTACAGCAGATACATTCATTTAAATAACCTATCCATTCAATAGACAGTACAGCAGATACATTCATTTAAATAACCTATCCATTCACTAGACAGTACAGCAGATACATTCATTTAAATAACCTATCCATTCAATAGACAGTACAGCAGATACATTCATTTAAATAACCTATCCATTCAATAGACAGTACAGCAGATACATTCATTTGGCATAACCTATCTATTCAATAGACAGTACAGCAGATACATTCATTTAAATAACCTATCCATTCAATAGACAGTACAGCAGATACATTCATTTGAACAGCCTATACATTCAGTAGACAGTACAGCAGATACATTCATTTGAACAGCCTATCCATTCAATAGACAGTACAGCAGATACATCCATTTGAACAGCCTATACATTCAGTAGACAGTACAGCATATACATTCATTTTGCATAACCTATCCATTCAATAGACAGTACAGCAGATACATTCATTTGAACAGCCTATACATTCAGTAGACAGTACAGCAGATACATTCATTTGAACAGCCTATCCATTCAATAGACAGTACAGCAGATACATCCATTTGAACAGCCTATACATTCAGTAGACAGTACAGCATATACATTCATTTGAGCAGCCTATACATTCAGTAGACAGTACAGCAGATACATTCATTTGAGCAGCCTATACATTCAGTAGACTGTACAGCAGATACATTCAATTGAACAGCCTATACATTCAGTAGACAGTACAGCAGATACATTCATTTGAACAGCCTATATATTCAGTAGACAGTACAGCAGATACATGCAGTCAGGGTAGGCAGGTTAAAACAAGCTGTCTGTACAGAGGCTATTACTTGTGTATCTTGGCTACACTGGTATTTATATTTGGGGAAAATTGACAATTTTGGTTAAAAGTCCAAGCCGTTGGGGGAGGTTACATATGGAATGGTTTTCAGATGGTCATACACTACCATTGATTATTTAGCTATTTCATTTTGAATTTTAGGACCCCTTTAGGTTTAAAAAGTATATCCCCCCAAAAATATTGTATAAAATATTGATTTTGGCCTTAACTACTATAGCCCATAACAACACATTCATAAATGGCAAAATAGACAGTCAAAAATAAATGATAAGGAATAAGGTTTTGAAGTGTCTGTCGTATATCTAGGAGATTTAAGAAAGCTCAGGAAGTATTGAATTATTTTTGGATATGTATTTAACCCCTTATTTGTACTGGCACAAAGCTACCTCCATACTTCCATTTGTTTGTGTGGGTTACCTTCACCATCTTGTTTATGATGTTACTTAGATGGATGCACAGGTGCATCAATATACTCTTAAGGGTTAATAGCCTAAATCACTCTGGTTGTTGGAGCCATCTGTTGTATGAGGAACTTGGCCTTCATCATGGTTTATTTCTGAGTAAATCTGGCTTTGATAATAGCCAGTTCTTACCCAGCCACTGACCTCTCTGCACGTTACTGCAGTACAGGTGGTAGAAAAGTTCATCTGCAATATAAATCTGGACCTGAGATGTGAGTCAGCAGACTGAGGGCTCAACTCTAAAAGGCTAGATTCTAGACCCCATTTCGGCTATGCACCTTTTAAAGGCAATGTTTCTGTGTTCATGAAGACCTTCAAGACATTCAAGGTAAACGTTGCATTTGTTGGCTCAATCGCGCTTTAACGCGGATTGAAATTAGGCCTTGAAGGCCATTGCAGAACATTCCACTTCTTTGCCTTAAAAAGGTATTGGGTTGCTTTCGCAGTATGCTTCGGGTCATTGTCCATCTGCAATGTGAAGCGCTGTCCAGTGAGTTTTGAAGCGGTTGGCTGAATCTGAGCAGATAATGTAGCCCTAAACACTTTACCATTCATCATTCATTCTGCTTTTGTCAGCAGTCACATCATCAACAAATACAAGGGAACCAGTTCCATTGGCAGCCATAACACTACCTCCGCCATGCTTCACAGATGAGGTGGTATGCTTGGATGATGAGCAGTTCCTTCTCTTCTCCGTTCTCTTCTCTTCCCATCATTCTGGTACAAGTTGATCTTTGTCTCATCTGTCCATCGGATGTTGTTACAGAACTGTACAGGCTTTTTTTACATGTTTTTGTTTGTTGGCAAACTCTAATCTGGTCTTCCTGTTTTTGCGGTTTACCAACAGTATACATCTTGTGGTAAACCGTCTGTATTTACTCTGGTGAAGTCTTCTCTTGAATGTTGACTTTGACACAGATACGCCTACCTCCTGGAGGGTATTCTTGATCTGGCCAACTGTTGTGACGGGGTTTTTCTTCACCAGGGAAATAATTATTCTGTCATCCACCACAGTTGTTTTCCGTGGTCTTCACTGGCAAATGCAACACTTGAAATCAACTCTAGACATTGTATCTGCTTGCTTGTAAATGAACTAATGAGGGAATAACACACACCTGGCCATGGAACAGCTGAGCAGACAATTGTCCAATTACTTTTGGTCCCTTCAAAGGGGAGGGGACCACAAATAAAAAGTGCTGCAATTCCTACACCGTTTACCCAATTTGGATGTAAATACCCTCAAATTAAAGCTGAAGTCTGCACTTTCATCTCATATTTATTATTTAATGTCAACTCCAATATGCTGCAGACAGCTAAAATAATAATACCTTGGTCAATGTCCAAATATTTATGGACCTGACTGTAGTTTTACATGTAGCCCATATCAGATTGGCGCATTAACACTGATGTAGGCTCTGAAGTAGCACACAGATGCAATGCTCATATCCTGTCCTTTATATGTTTGGGTGGTTGTCATGGTAATGGCAGGTCATGAGCAAAAAACCCAATTTAGAGCAAAAACATCAGATCTGAGCGTCCACACAGAGGTCACATGGAGAATTGGGTTTGAATCAGGATTGAGATCCACATATGGAAGTGGTATAAATCAGAGCTCAAAAGATCAGATTCCATTTGTTTGTTTTTTGTTGCTGTTTACACATTAAGGACCAGATCAATTGGTATCAGATATGCAAATAATTGGTGAATGATCTGAATTGGACTGCCTGTGTAAACGCAGCCAAAGTGGCACTGCATGAGTACAATAATATGGTTAAGGCTTCAACAATAGTTAATATACAGTACCTCACAGCCTCAGGGTCAATAAGGTTAATGCTTCAACAAGTGTTAATTTACCTCACAGCCTCAGGGTCACAATAACAAACATATGGTGGAAATTATAACAGTCCATAATTCTATAGCACAAGTCTTGGGCTAGCAGGTTTTCTATTAGGTCCACAATGACAAGCAGAGTTGCATGATGGTACATGGCAATCCTTCTAATACAATTGGTTTGTCAATAATCATGTGAATGTGACCAAAACAACCAACAACAAAAGTAGTAATAAACAGATAAGAAAAACATCAAGTAAAACCATCCAAACCCAATAATAATCATGGTCAATAGTTCATCTGTAGTCTCTTCAACAAGCTGGGTAATGCATTGAATAAATAAATGATGGCTTAATTAATGCATCTTCCTAAAAGGTGGACCCCACGCCATTCCATGATGCCTGTGTGAGGGACTCGTGTGCCTGTGACACTGGGGGAGACTGCGAGTGTTTCTGTACAGCTGTAGCAGCCTACGCCCAGGCCTGTAACGAGGCAGGGGCTTGTATCAAGTGGAGAACACCAGATATCTGCCGTGAGTCATTTGCTTTGAGTGGGACAATTGATTGATGGATAGGTGGGATTGTTTTGCTATAGGGAATAAAAATACCAATTTATGACTGTTCAATCAATCGTCTTTTAGAACCCTGGTTAAAATGTGACATGTTTTCATTTCTCCAGCTCTGTTCTGTGATTTCTACAATCCTATCGGTGAGTGTGAGTGGCATTATAATCCGTGTGGATACCCCTGTATGAAGACCTGCAAGAATCCCTCAGGAAAATGCTCCAGTCAGATCCCTGCACTGGAAGGTAACTAATAGCCCTTCATAACAGCTTGGCCGTTTGATTCAGACAAGTTACATTCCAAGTTGTTAAACAAAAGTACAGTATAAAATATGTAATGACTCCCTCCTCTCTTGTCCATCTCTACTGAAAAACGAAATACAAATATTTAAATATCATATCCATTACAGCGTTGGTGTTAGAACTAGATACCATGAGGAGGATCTAATCTGTGCAGGTGTCCTGGATTAAATGTACTGTTTATCTTAAAGGTTGCTATCCAAAATGTCCTTCGGCCAAGCCTTATTTGGAAGAAAGTACCATGAAGTGTGTCCGTGTCGTCGACTGTGGTTGCTACGGTGGAGATGGAACACATTACAACGAGGGAGAGGTTATACCTTCCAAGGAGAACTGTCAGACATGGTATGTTTTTAGATCAACATTTTGATATATACATAGATACTGTATTTACATTACATAGGATTTAACATGGTTGGTATCAGCCTTAAGGTAGCCTATATTTCTGGTGAAATAAGACAATGTCAATGGTCTCCCTACGAAGAGGTTTTCCTACCATTCAATTGATTTTGCTTTTCAAAGATTGTGATTTGACCTGTTAATGCCTTATTGTGATTTGACCTGTTAATACCTTATTGTGATTCAACCTGTTTATACCTTATTGGGATTTGACCTCTTTATACCTTATTGTGATTCGACCTGTTTATACCTTATTGTGATTTGACCTGTTAATGCCTTATTGTGATTCGACCTGTTTATACCTTATTGTGATTTGACCTGTTAATACCTTATTGGGATTTGACCTCTTTATACCTTATTGTGATTCGACCTGTTTATACCTTATTGTGATTTGACCTGCTAATACCTGATTGTGATTTGACCTGCTAATACCTGATTGTGAATATAACATATAACATTGTTTTGTACTTTCAAATCATAACAAATAGCTCTTAATATCTTATTCGACTTTGAAAGGTAATGTAACCTCCTTCTTTCTTTTTCAAGTCGTTGCTCATCAACTGAGGCCAGTTGCAGCTATGATATCCAAGGTAAGGAAAACCACTACAAACTGAAACATTAGCCTACATTATTACCAAGAAGGTAACATGACAAGATGATTACATGATAATAACTTGTGTTCCCTGTGAAAATCCTATTGCAGCTTGCTATTGTTTATACGACGGCAGAACATACCTGTATGGAGCTACCATATATCACACATCTGACGGCGATGGGACCTGTATTACTGCCACCTGCAAAGAGAACGGAACCATTGTCCGGATTATGAATCCCTGTCACACCACCCCAACAACAACCCCTACCACTACATCAACAACTACTACCACTACCCCAACAACAACCCCTACCACTACCCCAGCAACAACCCCTAACACCACCCCAACAACAACCCCTACCACTACATCAACAACTACTACCACTACCCCAACAACAACCCCTACCACTACATCAACAACTACTACCACTACCCCAGCAACAACCCCTAACACCACCCCAACAACAACCCCTACCACTACATCAACAACTACTACCACTACCCCAACAACAACCCCTACCACTACATCAACAACTACTACCACTGCCCCAACAACAACCCCTACCACTACATCAACAACTACTACCACTACCCCGACAACAACCCCTACCACTACCACAACAACAACCCCTACCACTACCCCAGCAACAACCCCTACCACTACCCCAACAACACCTACCACTACCCCAAAAACACCTACCACTACCCCAACAACAAAACCTACCACTACCCCAACAACACCTACCACTACCCCAACAACAAAACCTACCACTACCCCAACAACTACTACCACTACCCCAACAACAACCCCTACCACTACCCCAGCAACTACTACCACTACCCCAACAACAACTACTACCACTACCCCAACAACTACTACCACTACCCCAGCAACAACCCCTACCACTACCCCAACAACAACCCCTACCACTACCCCAACAACAACCCCTACCACTACCCCAGCAACTACTACCACTACCCCAACAACAACTACTACCACTACCCCAACAACAACCCCTACCACTACCCCAGCAACAACCCCTACCACTACCCCAGCAACAACCCCTACCACTACCCCAACAACCCCTACCACTACCCCAACAACAACCCCTACCACTACCCCAGCAACTACTACCACTACCCCAACAACTACTACCACTACCCCAACAACTACTACCACTACCCCAACAACAACTTCTGCAACTACCCCCACAACAACCCCTACTTCACCAACAACCACTTCACCCACTACTACACACTGCCTGACCAAGACTGTCTGTAAATGGTCAGACTGGATTAGCAAATACTATCCCTCTGTGGGACCAGAAGGAGGAGATTATGAAACCATAGAAAATATAAGGAAATCTATTATTGATATTTGTAGCCAACCTAAGGAAGTAGAATGCAGAGCCAAAGACTACATCCATGTTCCTTTGGCTGAACTAGGTCAAAAGGTTGAATGCAGTCCCTCAGTTGGACTGATATGCCGCAACAAGGATCAAGGCATCCCACCAATATGCTACAACTACGAGATCAGAGTCAGATGTTGTGTTGATGCTTGTAGGAATGTGTCAACAACAACAACTACCCCAACAACAACCACAACAACAGAACATCCAACAACAACAACTACCCCAACAACATCTACCCCAACAACAACAACAACAACAACCACAACAACAACAACAACAACAACTACTCCAACAACTACCACCACAGAAATGCCCACAACACCTACTACTACTGAAATAACAACCACTAGGCCAACAACACCCACATCTACACCAACAACAACAACAGAACATCCAACAACAACAACAACTACCCCAACAACAACAACAGAACATCCAACAACAACAACAACAACCACAACAACAACTACCCCAACCACAACAACAACTACCCCAACAACAACAACCACAACTACCCCAAAAACAACTCCTACCACCACCCCAACAACAACAAAACCTACCACTACCCCAACTACTACAACTACCTCAACTACTACACCTACCACTACCACAACTAATACAACTACCCCAACAACCACTTATACCACTACCCCAACAACAACCCCTATCACTACCCCAACAACAACACCTACCACTACCCCAACAACAAAACCTACCACTACCCAAACAACAACACCTACCACTACCCCAACAACCCCTACCACTACCCCAACAACAACCCCTACCACTACCCCAACAAAAATCCTACCACTACCCCAACAACAACCCCTACCACAACAACAACCCCTACCACTACCACAACAACAACAACAACCCCTACCACTACCCCAACAACAACAACAACAACAACACCTACCACAACCCCTAACACCACCCCAACAACAACCCCTACCACTACATCAACAACTACTACAACAACCCCTACCACTACCACAACAACAACCCCTACCACTACCCCAGCAACAACACCTACCACTACCCCAACAACAAAACCTACCACTACCCAAACAACAACACCTACCACTACCCCAACAACCCCTACCACTACCCCAACAACAACCCCTACCACTACCCCAACAAAAAATCCTACCACTACCCCAACAACAACCCCTACCACAACAACAACCCCTACCACTACCACAACAACAACAACAACCCCTACCACTACCCCAACAACAACAACAACAACAACACCTACCACAACCCCTAACACCACCCCAACAACAACCCCTACCACTACATCAACAACTACTACAACAACCCCTACCACTACCACAACAACAACCCCTACCACTACCCCAGCAACAACCCCTACCACTACCCCAACAACACCTACCACTACCCCAACAACACCTACCACTACCCCAACAACAAAACCTACCACTACCCCAACAACACCTACCACTACCCCAACAACACCTACCACTACCCCAACAACAAAACCTACCACTACCCAAACAACTACTACCACTACCCCAACAACAACCCCTACCACTACCCCAGCAACTACTACCACTACCCCAACAACAACTACTACCACTACCCCAACAACTACTACCACTACCCCAGCAACAACACCTACCACTACCCCAACAACAACCCCTACCACTACCCCAACAACAACTACTACCACTACCCCAACAACCCCTACCACTACCCCAACATCCCCTACCACTACCCCAACAACAACCCCTACCACTACCCCAAAAACAACCCCTACCACTACCCCAACAACTACTACCACTACCCCAACAACAACCCCTACCACTACCCCAACAACAACTACTACCACTACCCCAACAACTACTACCACTATCCCAGCAACAACCCCTACCACTACCCCAACAACAACCCCTACCACTACCCCAACAACAACCCCTACCACTACCCCAGCAACTACTACCACTACCCCAACAACAACTACTACCACTACCCCAACAACAACCCCTACCACTACCCCCAGCAACAACCCCTACCACTACCCCAGCAACAACCCCTACCACTACCCCAACAACTACTACCACTACCCCAACAACAACCCCTACCACTACCCCAGCAACTACTACCACTACCCCAACAACTACTACCACTACCCCAACAACTACTACCACTACCCCAACAACAAGCCCTACCACTACCCCAACAACAACTACTACCACTACCCCAACAACAACCCCTACCACTACCCCAACAACAACACCTACCACTACCCCAGCAACTACTACCACTACCCCAACAACTACTACCACTACCCCAACAACTACTACCACTACCCCAACAACAAGCCCTACCACTACCCCAACAACAACTACTACCACTACCCCAACAACAAGCCCTACCACTACCCCAACAACAACTACTACCACTACCCCAACAACCCCTACCACTACCCCAACAACAACCCCTACCACTACCCCAACAACAACCCCTACCACTACCCCAGCAACTACTACCACTACCCCAACAACAACTACTACCACTACCCCAACAACAACCCCTACCACTACCCCAGCAACAACCCCTACCACTACCCCAGCAACAACCCCTACCACTACCCCAACAACTACTACCACTACCCCAACAACAACCCCTACCACTACCCCAGCAACTACTACCACTACCCCAACAACTACTACCACTACCCCAACAACTACTACCACTACCCCAACAACAAGCCCTACCACTACCCCAACAACAACTACTACCACTACCCCAACAACAACCCCTACCACTACCCCAACAACAACTACTACCACTACCCCAACAACAACACCTACCCCTACCCCAACATCTTCTACCACTACCCCAACAACAACTTCTGCAACTACCCCCACAACAACCCCTACTTCACCAACAACCACTTCACCCACTACTACACACTGCCTGACCAAGACTGTCTGTAAATGGTCAGACTGGATTAGCAAATACTATCCCTCTGTGGGACCAGAAGGAGGAGATTATGAAACCATAGAAAATATAAGGAAATCTATTATTGATATTTGTAGCCAACCTAAGGAAGTAGAATGCAGAGCCAAAGACTACATCCATGTTCCTTTGGCTGAACTAGGTCAAAAGGTTGAATGCAGTCCCTCAGTTGGACTGATATGCCGCAACAAGGATCAAGGCATCCCACCAATATGCTACAACTACGAGATCAGAGTCAGATGTTGTGTTGATGCTTGTAGGAATGTGTCAACAACAACAACTACCCCAACAAAAACAACAACAACAGAACATCCAACAACAACAACAACAACTACTACCCCAACAACAACCACAACAACAACTACCCCAACAACAACAACTACTCCAACAACAACAACTACTCCAACAACTACCACCACTGAAAGACCCCCAACACCTACTACTACTGAAATAACAACCACTAGGCCAACAACACCCACATCTACCCCAACAACAACAACAGAACATCCAACAACAACAACAACAACAACAACAACAACACCCCCAACAACAACAACAGAACATCCAACAACAACAACAACAGAACATCCAACAACAACAACAACTACCAACACAGAAAGGCCCACAACACCTACTACTACTGAAATAACAACCACTAGGCCAACAACAACCACAACTACCCCAACAACAACAACAGAACATCCAACAACAACAACAACAACAACAACAACAACAACAACAACTACCCCAACCACAACAACCACAACAACAGAACATCCAACAACAACAGCAACTACCCCAAAAACAACTCCTACCACCACCCCAACAACAACAAAACCTACCACTACCTCAACTACTACACCTACCACTACCACAACTAATACAAATACCCCAACAACCACTTATACCACTACCCCAACAACAACCCCTATCACTACCCCAACAACAACACCTACCACTACCCCAACAACAAAACCTACCACTACCCAAACAACAACACCTACCACTACCCCAACAACAACAAAACCTACCACTACCCAAACAACAACACCTACCACTACCCCAACAACAACCCCTACCACTACCCCAACAAAAAACCCTACCACTACCACAACAACAAAACCTACCACTACCCAAACAACAACACCTACCACTACCCCAACAACCCCTACCACTACCCCAACAACAACCCCTACCACTACCCCAACAAAAACCCCTACCACTACCACAACAACAACAACAACCCCTACCACTACCCCAACAACAAAACCTACCACTAACCCAACAACAAAACCTACCACTACCCCAACAACAACACCTACCACTACCCCAACAACAACCGTTACTACTACCCCAACAACAACACCTACCACTACCCCAAGAACACCTACCACTACCACAACAACAACAACAACACCTACCACTACCCCAACAACAACCCTTACTACTACCCCAACAACACCTACCACTACCCCAAAAACAACCCTTACCACTACCCCAACAACAACCCCTACCACAACAACAACAACAACAACACCCACCAATACCCCAACAACAACATCTACCACTCCCCCAGGCTGTGAATATGTTATTCCACCAAGAAAGGTAATGAAATAAAGTTTCAACATAATAATTGTGTTTCTTAGTTCACAGTGTTGTGTAGTTCATAGTGTGTTTCTTAGTTCATAGTGTTGTGTAGTTCATAGTGTTGTGTTGTTCATAGTGTGTTTCTTAGTTCATAGTGTGTTTCTTAGTTCATAGTGTTGTGTTGTATGTAGTGTTGTTTAGTTCATAGTGTTGTGTAGTTCATAGTGTGTTTCTTAGTTCATAGTGTTGTGTAGTTCATAGTGTTGTGTAGTTCATAGTGTTGTGTAGTTCATAGTGTTGTGTAGTTCATAGTGTTGTGTAGTTATAGTGTTGTGTAGTTCATAGTGTGTGTAGTTCTAGTTCATGGTGTTGTGTAGTTTGTAGTGTTGTGTAGTTATAGTGTTGTGTAGTTCATGGTGGTGTGTAGTTCCTAGTTGTGTGTAGTTAGTGTTGTGTAGTTCATAGTGTTGTGTAGATCGTAGTGTTGTGTAGTTATAGTGTTCTGTAGTTCATAGTGTTGTGTAGTTCATAGTGTTGTGTAGTTCATAGTGTTGTGTAGTTTATAGTTCATAGTGTTGTGTAGTTCATAGTGTTGTGTAGTTCGTAGTGTTGTGTAGTTCGTAGGGTTGTGTAGTTCATAGTGTTGTGTAGCTCATAGGGTTGTGTAGTTCAAAGTGTTGTTTAGTACTTAGTGTTGTGTAGTTCATGGTGGTTTGTAGTTCCTAGTGGTGTGTAGTTAGTGTTGTGTAGGTCATAGTGTTGTGTAGATCGTAGTGTTGTGTAGTTATAGTGTTGTGTAGTTCATGTCGGAGTGTAGTTCATAGTTTTGTGTAGTTCATAGTGTTGTGTAGCTCATAGTGTTGTGTAGTTTATAGTGTTGTGTAGATCGTAGTGGTGTGTAGTTATAGTGTTGTGTAGTTCATGGCGGTGTGTAGTTCATAGTGTTGTGTAGTTCATAGTGTTGTGTAGTTCATAGTGTTGTGTAGTTTGTAGTGTTGTGTAGTTCATAGTGTTGTGTAGTTCATAGTGTTGTGTAGTTCGTAGGGTGTTGTGTAGTTCATAGTGTTGTGTAGCTCATAGGGTTGTGTAGTTCATAGTGTTGTGTATCTCATAGGGTTGTGTAGTTCATAGGGTTGTGTAGTTCATAGTGTTGTTTAGTACTTAGTGTTGTGTAGTTCATGGTGGTGTGTAGTTCCTAGTGGTGTGTAGTTAGTGTTGTGTAGTTCATAGTGTTGTGTAGTTCATAGTGTTGTGTAGTTTATAGTGTTGTGCAGTTCATAGTCTTGTGTAGCTCATAGTGTTGTGTAGTTTATAGTGTTGTGTAGATCGTAGTGGTGTGTAGTTATAGTGTTGTGTAGTTCATGTCGGTGTGTAGTTCATAGTGTTGTGTAGTTCATAGTGTTGTGTAGTTCATAGTGTTGTGTGGTTCATAGTGTTGTGTAGTTTATAGTGTTGTGTAGTTTATAATGTTGTGTAGCTCATAGTGTTGTGTAGTTCATAGTGTTGTTTAGTTCATGGTGTTGTGTAGTACGAGGTGTGTTGTGTAGTTCATAGTGTTGTGTAGTTCATAGTGTTGTGTAGCTCATAGTGTTGTGTAGTTCATAGTGTTGTTTAGTTCATGGTGTTGTGTAGTACGAGGTGTGTTGTGTAGTTTATAGTGTTGTGTAGCTCATAGTGTTGTGTAGTTCATAGTGATGTGTAGTTCATAGTGATGTGTAGTTCATAGTGTTGTGTAGTTCATAGTGTTGTGTATTTTATAGTGTTGTGTATTTCATAGTGTTGTGTAGTTCATAGTTATGTGTAGTTCATAGTGTTGTGTAGTTCATAGTGTTGTGTAGTACGAGGTGTGTTGTGTAGTTCATAGTGTTGTGTAGCTCATAGTGTTGTGTAGTTCATAGTGTTGTGTAGTTCATAGTGTTGTGTAGTTCATAGTGTTGTGTAGTTCATAGTGTTGTGTATTTCATAGTGATGTGTAGTTCATAGTGTTGTGTAGTTCATAGTGTTGTGTAGTTCATAGTGTTGTGTAGTTTATAGTGTTGTGTAGTTCATAGTGTTGTGTAGTTCATAGTGTTGTGTAGTTCATGGTGTTGTGTAGTTCATAGTGTTGTGTAGTTCATAGTGTTGTGTAGTTCATAGTGTTGAGAATTTCATAGGGATGTGTAGTTCATAGTGTTGTGTAGTACGTAGTGTGTTTCTTAGTTCATAGTGTTGTGTAGTTCATAGTGTTGTGTAGTTCATAGTGTTGTGTATTTCATAGTGTTGTGTAGTTCATAGTGTTGTGTAGTTCATAGTGTTGTGTAGTTCATAGTGTTGTGTAGTTCATAGTGTTGTGTTAGTTCATAGTGTTGTGTATTTCATAGTGTTGTGTATTTTATAGTGTTGCGTAGTTCGTAGTGTGTTTCTTAGTTCATAGTGTTGTGTAGTTCATAGTGTTGTGTAGTTCATAGTGTTGTGTAGCTCATAGGGTTGTGTAGTTCATAGTGTTGTGTAGTACGTAGTGTTGTGTAGTTCATAGTGTTGTGTAGTTCATAGTGTTGTGTATTATTCATAGTGTTGTGTAGTTCATAGTGTTGTGTAGTTCATAGTGTTGTGTAGTTCATAGTGTTGTGTAGTTCATAGTGTTGTGTATTTCATAGTGTTGTGTAGTTCATAGTGTTGTGTAGTTCATAGTGTTGTGTAGTTCATAGTGTGTTTCTTAGTTCATAGTGTTGTGTAGTTCATAGTGTTGTGTATTTTATAGTGTTGTGTAGTTCGTAGTGTGTTTCTTAGTTCATAGTGTATTTCTTAGTTCATAGTGTTGTGTAGTTCATAGTGTTGTGTAGTTCATAGTGTGTTTCTTAGTTCACAGTGTTGTGTAGCTCATAGAGTTGTGTAGTTCATAGTGTTGTGTAGATCATAGGGTTGTGTAGTTCATAGGGGTGTGTAGTTCATAGTTCATAGTGTTGTGTAGTTCATGGCGGTGTGTAGTTCATAGTGTTGTGTAGTTCATAGTGTTGTGTAGTTCATGGTGTTGTGTAGTTTATAGTGTTGTTTAGTTCATAGTGTTGTGTAGCTCATAGTGTTGTGTAGTTTATAGTGTTGTGTAGTTCGTAGTGGTGTATAGTTATAGTGTTGTGTAGTTCATGTCGGTGTATAGTTCATAATGTTGTATAGTTCATAGTGTTGTGTAGTTCATAGTGTTGTGTAGTTCATAGTGTTGTGTGGTTTATAGTGTTGTGTAGTTCATGGTGGTGTGTAGTTCCTAGTGGTGTGTAGTTAGTGTTGTGTAGTTCATAGTGTTGTGTAGATCGTAGTGTTGTGTAGTTCATGGCGTGTGTAGTTCATAGTGTTGTGTAGTTCATGGTGTTGTGTAGTTCATGGTGTTGTGTAGTTCATGGTGTTGTGTAGTTTATAGTGTTGTGTATATCGTAGTGGTGTATAGTTATAGTGTTGTGTAGTTCATGTCGGTGTATAGTTCATAGTGTTGTATAGTTCATAGTGTTGTGTAGTTCATAGTGTTGTGTAGTTTATAGTGTTGTGTAGTTTATAGTGTTGTGTAGTTCATAGTGTTGTGTAGTTCATAGTGTTGTGTAGTTCATAGTGTTGTGTGGTTCATAATGTTGTGTAGTTTATAGTGTTGTGTAGTTTATAGTGTTGTGTAGTTTATAGTGTTGTGTAGCTCATAGTGTTGTGTAGTTCATAGTGTTGTTTAGTTCATGGTGTTGTGTAGTACGAGGTGTGTTGTGTAGTTTATAGTGTTGTGTAGCTCATTGTGTTGTGTAGTTCATGGTGTTGTGTAGTTCATAGTGTTGTGTAGTTCATAGTGTTGTGTAGTTCATAGTGTTGTGTAGTTCATAGTGTTGTGTAGTTCATAGTGTTGTGTAGTTCATAGTGTTGTGTAGTTCATAGTGTTGTGTGGTTTATAGTGTTGTGTAGTTCATGGTGGTGTGTAGTTCATAGTGTTGTGTAGTTCATAGTGTTGTGTAGTTCATAGTGTTGTGTAGTTCATAGTGTTGTGTAGTTCATAGTGTTGTGTAGTTCATAGTGTTGTGTAGTTCATAGTGTTGTGTAGTTCATAGTGTTGTGTAGTTCATGGTGTTGTGTAGTTTATAGTGTTGTGCAGTTCAAAGTGTTGTGTAGTTTATAGTGTTGTGTAGTTTATAGTGTTGTGTAGTTATAGTGTTGTGTAGTTATAGTGTTGTGTAGTTCATAGTGTTGTGTGGTTCATAATGTTGTGTAGTTTATAGTGTTGTGTAGTTTATAGTGTTGTGTAGTTTATAGTGTTGTGTAGCTCATAGTGTTGTGTAGTTCATAGTGTTGTTTAGTTCATGGTGTTGTGTAGTACGAGGTGTGTTGTGTAGTTTATAGTGTTGTGTAGCTCATTGTGTTGTGTAGTTCATAGTGTTGTGTATTTCATAGTGTTGTGTAGTTCATAGTTATGTGTAGTTCTTAGTGTTGTGTAGTTCATAGTGTTGTGTAGTTCATAGTGTTGTGTAGTTCATAGTGTTGTGTAGTTCATAGTGTTGTGTAGTTCATAGTGTTGTGTAGTTCATAGTATGTGTTTTTCATAGGGTTGTGTATTTTCATAGTGTTGTGTAGTTCATAGTGTTGTGTAGTTCATAGTGTTTTGTAGTTCATAGTGTTGTGTAGTTCATAGTGTTGTGTAGTTCATAGTGTGTTTCTTAGTTCATAGTGTTGTGTTTTTCATAAGGTTGTGTATTTTATAGTGTTGTGTAGTTCGTAGTGTGTTTCTTAGTTCATAGTGTTGTGTTTTTCATAGGGTTGTGTATTTTATAGTGTTGTGTAGTTCGTAGTGTGTTTCTTAGTTCATAGTGTATTTCTTAGTTCATAGTGTTGTGTAGTTCATAGTGTTTTGTAGTTCATAGTGTTGTGTAGTTCATAGTGTTGTGTAGTTCATAGTGTTTTGTAGTTCATAGTGTTGTGTAGTTCATAGTGTTGTGTAGTTCATAGTGTGTTTCTTAGTTCATAGTGTTGTGTTTTTCATAGGGTTGTGTATTTTATAGTGTTGTGTAGTTCGTAGTGTGTTTCTTAGTTCATAGTGTTTTGTAGTTCATAGTGTTGTGTAGTTCATAGTGTGTTTCTTAGTTCATAGTGTTGTGTTTTTCATAGGGTTGTGTATTTTATAGTGTTGTATAGTTCATAGTGTTGTGTAGTTCATAGTGTTGTGTAGTTCATAGTGTTGTGTAGTTCATAGTGTTGTGTAGTTCATAGTGTGTTTCTTAGTTCATAGTGTTGTGTTTTTCATAGGGTTGTGTATTTTATAGTGTTGTGTAGTTCGTAGTGTGTTTCTTAGTTCATAGTGTTGTGTTTTTCATAGGGTTGTGTATTTTATAGTGTTGTGTAGTTCGTAGTGTGTTTCTTAGTTCATAGTGTATTTCTTAGTTCATAGTGTTGTGTAGTTCAAAGTGTTGTGTAGTTCATAGTTTTTGTGTAGCTCATAGGGTTTTGTAGTTCATAGTGTTGTGTAGTTCATAGTGTTGTGTAGTTCATAGTGTTGTGTAGTTCGTAGTGTTGTGTAGTTCGTAGTGTTGTGTAGTTCATAGTGTTGTGTAGCTCATAGTGTTGTGTAGTTCATAGTGTTGTGTAGTTCATAGTGTTGTGTAGTTCATAGTGTTGTGTAGTTCATAGGGTTGTGTAGTTCATAGTGTTGTGTAGTTCATAGTGTTGTTTAGTACTTAGTGTTGTGTAGTTCATAGTGTTGTGTAGTTCATAGTGTGTTTCTTAATTCATAGTGTTGTGTAGTTCATAGTGTTGTTTAGTACATAGTGTTGTGTAGTACGTAGTGTTGTGTAGCTTATAGTGTTGTGTAGCTTATAGTGTTGTATAGTACATAGTGTTGTGTAGTTCGTAGTGTGTTTCTTAGTTCATAGTGTTGTGTAGTTCGTAGTGTTGTGTTGTTCATAGTGTTGTGTAGATCGTAGTGTTGTGTAGTTCATAGTGTGTTTACTTTCCAGACTAAAACATTCATTTTCAACTTTAGGATGGTGAGACTTGGAAGACAGACAACTGCACTACTCAAACTTGCAACAGTGGTGTAATTACCACAAAGCATGTGGGCTGTAAGTCTGTAGAAACGCCTGTGTGTGAAAACGGATACCCACCAGTGAAAATCTATGACGAATCAGGTTGCTGCTATCACTACGAATGTGAATGTAAGTTCAACACGTAATGTTTTTAATTATCTTATCTCCTCCTTCCTGTTGAAAAGCGATATCCCAAGTATGAATACAGTAAAGTACACACACTAAAGGGTAAAGAAATGTGTTTTGAACAAAATAGTGTTTTTTTTTGGGACACAACTGCAAACTTGAAGGAGTTGACCTGATCCAGGGGCGCAACTTTGGTTTTAGAAGTGGGGGGGACATAATTATTATTATTTTATCCAGTCGGATAAACACTTCAAACAGCCAACCCGACCGCTCGGAGGCGTCCGCATGGTCCTAAAGCACCTCGTTGACTTATTTTGTACCACATTCCAATTATAAAACTTGGGAGGGGACAAAAATGCAATTTCAGAATGTGGGGGGAGATTTCCCCCGACCCCAGTGAAAGTTGCACCCTTGGTCTGATCTGATGGTGGCATTGTGATGTTATCAGCTTGTGCCATTTCATGAGGATACCTAGACCACCTGTTGTGTTCAGTAAATCAGGTGTTAAATGAGGTGGAAAGGAGACTGGTGTAGGACTCTTGTATTGATGAGTGATCTATCTATGTGTTACCTTTCTCTGTTCTGTCTCTCAGGTATATGCTATGGATGGGGAGACCCTCATTACGTCACATTTGATGGACAATATTACAGTTTCCAGGAAAACTGCACCTACGTTTTGGTTAAAGAAATAGTTCCTCGACAGAACTTCAGTGTCGTCATCGACAACTATAACTGCGATCCGTCTGGAAATGCGACCTGCCCTCAGTCTCTGATTGTCTATTACAAGTCCTATAAAATCGTTCTTACTCCGAGGAGATTAACCGTGACAACAAATGTGGTAATTATAACTGTGCTATTGTACACATTTATACACTTTAAAAAAGTGCACTTTGATATATACATTCTTTGATACAGACATTCTTTGATACAGACATTCTTTATGATAGACATTTTCATACCACTTTAAGACTTAAAATAATCTAGCTTCATATTTTGAAATGTAACGTGGGGGTATGGATTAATAGGGATATCTGATCTTGCCGACTACAACAAATGTAATTTGCAGTACTACACTACAGTAGTTACAAATTGTTATTTAGCAACATTACATATTGGTTAACCACTTTGATGCCATCATGTTAACTGAAAAACCATCATCAAGGCATCTGAAACATTCCCATGACATTTCAAAGAATTTCATTTTATTGACAAAATATTAACAGACTACCAACTCTTCTTGTGACTTAATTTAGTTCTGGAAACAGTTCATATCTTATCTACTGTATTGTAATGTTATTCTGTTCTCTATTCTCATGCGTTATGTAATGTTTTTCCTTATCATTCGCAAGGTTTACATCAATGGAAATCAGATCTTCCCGACCTTTTCTAATGAAGACCTTATGATCACCAGCACTGGGTTAGAGTTACTGTTGAAGATCCCTGCCATTAAAGCAACAGTGATGTTTAAGTCCCTTATGTTCAGTGTAACCCTGCCAAACTCCCTATTCTACAACAACACAGAGGGGCAGTGTGGTAAGTATGTAGGCATTGGCTGAATCCCAAATGGCACACTGTTCCCATTGCAGTGCACTCCTTTTAACCAGGGGGAATAGGGTCCCAATGTAGCGCACTCCTTTTAACCAGGGGTATTAGAGTCCCAATGTAGTGCACTCCTTTTAACCAGGGGGAAAGGGTCCCAATGTAGTGCACTCCTTTTAACCAGGGAGAATAGAGTCCCAATGTAGTGCACTCCTTTTAACCAGGGGGAAAGGGTCCCAATGTAGCGCACTCCTTTTAACCAGGGGTATTAGAGTCCCAATGTAGTGCACTCCTTTTAACCAGGGGGAAAGGGTCCCAATGTAGTGCACTCCTTTTAACCAGGGGGAAAGGGTCCCAATGTAGTGCACTCCTTTTAACCAGGGGAAATAGAGTCTTATTGTAGTGCACTCCTTTTAACCCGGGGGAATAGGGTCCCATTTGGGATGCACCCATTATGTAGACAAAAAAACACTTTAAGTATAAATCAGCTGAACAGCTTGTAGTACTCTGTGAGTAAACTGAACGTTAGTTGCAATGATTTGATGTTATTTTGCTGCTTGTTATTGCATTTCCATGGCATTAAAAAGTTCACTGTTCAGCATAACCAATGAAAAGATACTGTAGCTAGGCTTAACGTTATGACAGTTTCTACCATCAGAGAAGTTGTGTTAATTTCTCATTCCCATATTTATTTTACCTTTTTAAAGGCACCTGTGACAATAACAGGAAAAACGATTGCAGATTACCGAATGGACAGATTGATCCATCATGTCCTGGGATGGCTCATGAATGGAAGATTCCTGATGATAAAAAACCCTACTGTGAACAGCCACTCCCTACCCCACCTACCACACCTATCACAACTACCACACATAAACCTACAACTTCACCCTGCCAGTCAAGAAAGACAGCAATCTGTGACATCATACTTAGCCCGTAAGACACGTAACCTTGTAATAACACAAAGAGACAGCTTCATTACAAAGACAAGGGAATCTGATTGAGGTTGCTGGTCTTGACACTGTATACATAAAAGTCTGTCAACTTTCCGGTAAAGGCATGGGTTGTTGTTTTATAACTTAGAAACAAACTTATCTCACAGACTTTTTATGCCATGTAAAATATGCCATACTCATAAGATCTTCATAGATGCTTCACAAATAATTTAGCGTGTAAGGCATACTGTAAACAATATTTGTAAGTGATCTGTCGTGACATGTTATATGCCCCATTTGGGTTAGGCCTATATAATAACATAAATGGGTTCTTTATTTTGGAAGGGTCTTTCAGCAATGCCATAACGTTATCCCAGCACAACCCTTCTTCGAGGCCTGTAAGTTCGATGTCTGCCACATGCCAAATATCTCAATCGGCTGCTCCAGCCTGGAAGTCTACGCTGTGAGGTGTGCAGCAGCTGGAGTCTGTATCAACTGGAGGAACTCAACTAATGGAAGATGTGGTAGGGAAGGACTTCCATATCAAATAAGGGCTGTGTCCCAAATGGCATCCTATTCCCTACATAGTGCACTGCTTTTGACCAGGCTCTGGCCAAAAGTAGTGATCTAAGTAGGGAATAGGATCCCATTTGGGATGCATGCAAGATGTTAATAAGATTTTTTATCATTCTAATAACTTTAATTGTATTTTGCATTTTACAATTTGTGTACTTACTGTTTTGTCTTTCATTCCATCTTGACCATATTACAGAACTGACATGCCCTAAGACCAAAGTATATAAGGCATGTGGCTCTACTATCCAGCCAACATGCAATTCAAGGTATCCATCTCATTCCCATCTCATTCCCATTCTCATCTCAACCCCATCTCATTCCCATTTCATTCTCATCTCAACCCCATCTCATTCCCATCTCATTCTCATCTCATTCCCATCTCAACCCCATCTCATTCTCATCTCAACCCCATCTCATTCTCATCTCATTCCCATCTCATTCTCATCTCATTCCCATCTCAACCTCATCTCATTCTCATTTCATTCTCACCTCATTCCCATTTCATTCTCATCTCAACCCCATCTCATTCCCATCTCATTCTCATCTCAACCCAATCTCATTCTCATCCCATTCCCATCTCATTCTTATCTCATTCCCATCTCATTCCTATCTCATTCCCATCTCATTCTCATCTCATTCCCATCTCATTCTCATCTCAACCCCATCTCATTCTCATCCTCATTTTTTCATTTTCATCTCATTCTCATTTTCATCTAATCTCATTCCCATCTCATCTATTCCCATCTTTTCTCTGTCTCTGACTCTATCATTGGTGGCTAGTCTTTAATGCATTGTTATTATTTCTTTATCATAGATACAATGACAAATATGTGCATTCATGTCAGGGAGCACAAAAGAGCAGTGACTTTGTATGTGACTCATTCATGGAAGGCTGTTTCTGCCCTGAGGGCACCATCTTGTTCAACACATTCTCTGACACCTGTGTTCGTGACTGTGGTAAGGATGTGTCAGTTTGAGGAATACATTGTTTAATTGTGTCTCAAAGTACCACCATGTAAGACTTAAGATCTTATTTTCCCTTCAAGGATGTACTGGACCTGATGGAAAACCCAAACAGGTGAGAATGTAAATGTAGACCACAATGAATCTATCAGAAGAAATGATTCAACAGCTCGCTTCACATTATGGCCCACAAAAAAGGTTCTGTATAGAACCCCAATTATTTTCAGCAGTTTACTAGTTTCATTGGGGCTTGTTAGTGGTCCAAGCCCTGAAGAGGCTGGAGCCCTATTGTTATTATCAATCAAATGTATTTGATAAAGCCCTTTTCATCAGCAGTGGTCACAAAGCGCTATACAGATACCCAGCCTAAAACCTCAAAGAGCAAGCAAGGCTGAGGCAGAAAGACAGTGGCTAGGAAAAACTCCCTATATGGCAGGAACCTAGGGATAAACCAACAGAGGAACCAGGCTCTGAGGGGTGGCCAGTCCTGGTCTTAATAAGTTTGAAGTCTCTGCTAACAGTGTTTATTTTGTCCCAACACAGTTTGGTGAGACTTGGTACAGTAACTGCCAGAATTGCACGTGTAATGCTGACACACTGAGTGTCCAGTGTGAACCAGTGAAATGTCCGTCCCAAGAAATCGATACCTGTAAGAAGTACGAGGTGTTGGTCAACGAGACAGTGGACTGCTGTCAGATAAATACATGTGGTGAGTAGAGACAAGATTTGAGTTTAGACCGGACAGAGGCACCTTAACGTGTTACCAGGTAACCTGGGCACAAGTCTGTTTATGCTAAATGTTTGGCATATGACAAGGAGTACAAGGAGTGGAATGTTAGCACAAAACAGGTCTTCATTCTAGCTACTTCATAAAGCCTTCATAAGCACTACATACATGTGTTACAAAGCATCTATAACATGCTTTATAAAGGGTTCACAAATGTCGCATAATCTGTGACATAATCCCCAATGTCATATGTAACATAAACCACTATGTCGATTATAATATAAATATGTGCTTCATAGAGGGTGACATAACCCAATATGTATAATATAATATAAACATGTGCTTTTTAAAGGGTGACATAAACCACTATGTAGATTATAATATAAACATGTGCTTTTTATATAGGGTGACATAACCAACTATGTGGATTATAATATAAACATGTGCTATACATAGGGTGACATAACCCACTATGTAGAATATGATATAAACATGTCCTTTATAAAGGGTGACATAACCCACTATGTAGATTATAATATGAACATGTGCTTTATAAAGGGTGACATAACCCGCTACGTATATTATATTATAAACATGTGCTTTATAAAAAGGTGACATAACCCACTATGTAGATTATAATATAAACATGTGTTGTATAAAGGGTGACATAAACCACTATGTAGATTATAAAACAAACATGTGCTTTATAAAGGGTGACATAACCCACTATGTAGAATATGATATAAACATGTGCTTTATAAAGGGTGACAACCCACTATGTCGATTATAATATAAACATATGCGTTATGTAGGGTGACATAACCCACTATGTAGAATATGATATAAACATATGCTTTATAATGGGTGACATAAGGCACTATGTAGATTATAATATAAACATGTGCTTTATAAAAGGTGACATAACCTGCTATGTATATTATATTATAAACATGTTCTTTATAAAGGGTAACATAACCCACTATGTAGATTATAATATAAACATGTGCTTTATAAAGGGTGACATAACCCACAATGTAGATTATAATATAAACATGTGCTTTATAGATGGTGACATAACCCGCTATGTATATTATATTATAAACATGTTCTTTATAAAGGGTAACATAACCCACTATGTAGATTATAATATAAACATGTGCTTTATAAAGGGTGACATAACCCACTATGTCGAATATAAAAAAAAATGTGCTTTGTATAGGGTGACATAACCCACTATGTAGAAAATGATATAAACATGTGCTTTATAAAGGGTGACATAACCCACAATGTAGATTATAATATAAACATGTGCTTTATAGATGGTGACATAACCCGCTATGTATATTATATTATAAACATGTTCTTTATAAAGGGTAACATAACCCACTATGTAGATTATAATATAAACATGTGCTTTATAAAGGGGGACATAACCACTATGTAGAATATGATATAAACATGTCCTTTATAAAGGGTGACATAACCCACTATGTAGATTATAATATGAACATGTGCTTTATGTAGGGTGACATAACCCCACTATGTAGAATATGATATAAACATGTGCTTTATAAAGGGTGACATAACCCGCTACGTATATTATATTATAAACATGTGCTTTATAAAAGGTGACATAACCCACTATGTAGATTATAATATAAACATGTGTTGTATAAAGGGTGACATAAACCACTATGTAGATTATAAAACAAACATGTGTGTTATGTAGGGTGACATAACCCACTATGTAGAATATGATATAAACATATGCTTTATAATGGGTGACATAACGCACAATGTAGATTATAATATAAACATGTGCTTTATAAAAGGTGACATAACCTGCTATGTATAGTATATTATAAACATGTTCTTTATAAAGGGTAACATAACCCACTATGTAGATTATAATATAAACATGTGCTTTATAAAGGGGGACATAACCCACTATGTAGATTATAATGTAAACATGTGCTTTTTAAAGGGTGACATAACCCACTATGTAGAATATGATATAAACATGTGCTTTATAAAGGGTGACATAACCCACTATGTAGATTATAATATAAACATGTGCGTTATGTAGGGTGACATAACCCACTATGTAGAATATGATATAAACATGTTCTTTATAGAGGGTGACATAACCCACTATGTAGAATATGATATAAACATGTGCTTTATAAAGGGTGACATAACCCACAATGTAGATTATAATATAAACATGTGCTTTATAGATGGTGACATAACCCGCTATGTATATTATATTATAAACATGTTCTTTATAAAGGGTAACATAACCCACTATGTAGATTATAATGTAAACATGTGCTTTTTAAAGGGTGACATTAACCCACTATGTAGAATATGATATAAACATGTGCTTTATAAAGGTTGACATAACCCACTATGTTGAATATAATATAAACATGTGCTTTATAAAGGGGGACATAACCCACTATGTAGATTATAATGTAAACATGTGCTTTTTAAAGGGTGACATAACCCACTATGTCGAATATAATATAAACATGTGCTTTGTATAGGGTGACATAACCCACTATGTAGAATATGATATAAACATGTACTTTATAGAGGGTGACATAACCCACTATGTAGAATATGATATAAACATGTGCTTTATAAAGGGTGACATAACCCACAATGTAGATTATAATATAAACATGTGCTTTATAGATGGTGACATAACCCACTATGTATATTATATTATAAACATGTGCTTTATAGAGGGTGACATAACCCACTATGTAGAATATGACATAAACATGTGCTTTATAAAGGGTGACATAACCCACAATGTAGATTATAATATAAACATGTGCTTTATAAAGGGTGACATAACCCACTATGTAGAATATGATATAAACATGTGCTTTATAAAGGGTGACATAACCCTCGATGTATATTATATTATAAACATGTGCTTTATAAATGGTGACATAACCCACTATGTAGATTATAATATAAACATGTGCTTTATAGACGGTGTCATGTTGTGCTGAAGGATGGCTTACTCACATTACAACTAATCTCATTCCAAGACACTTCCACCCAAATGCACAGAATGTCTGGTGGACCAATGCATCATTTTTAACGAGGGGGAATAGGTTCAACAACTGTTATGTCTCATTGTCTGACCCTTTTATTGTGTGTTTTCTCAGTGCCCAAACCTGTTTGTGTCCACAATAATACTGAATACACGGTGAGAAGTAACACTTTTATATATCACTCTGCACAAATATATTTTAGCAGGCAGAATAGAGCAGCATTACAATAAATTATTTGTAAATGTTGTATAAAATAAACCTAAATATTGATGTACTAATCACAGATTGCCCCTTTAAGTAATCCTGAGAGCCACTGTGGACCCAAGCTTAATTTCTGCTTCAGTACATGATACTAACTCTTGCTTGCACTCTCCAGCTTGGTGAACATGTTCCCAACGACACCTGTAAGGAGTGCAAGTGTGGCCCTAATAAGGATCCAGTCTCCAAGCTATATGTTGTTGAGTGTGCCCAAATCAACTGTTCCACCACCTGCCCAACGGTACTGTACTCGGGATAATTGCAAACTCGGTTTAACATAAGTGAAACATTTTACCTGGTAGGCTACACAGTATAATATTCCAGGTATATATGAAGGAAATCCACTAATGATGTCACCTTGTTGATTCTCCTCCAGGGTTATGAGTATGAAGTTGTACCTGAGAAATGTTGTGGAACATGTGTACAGAAGTACTGTACTGTTGTTCTCCCAGATGCCACATCTCACATCATTCAGGTGACATTGATGAGATAACGCACCCAAATTAGATTATTGTTAATATCAGATATCTTTGTGATGTCACAAAGGGAAGGATGACATCACTAATGAGAACATATAAATGCTTACAAATGTTCATAAAGGCATAATAAAAGATCTTAAATGTTATAGGTGTAAATGCTTAAGAATTGTAATGCTTGTTTCCATTTTCAAATAGTTAAGTACTTATCTCTGAAAAGTTTATAAATGATTTATCAATGCTTATCTGTTGACGTTTTATAACATACAGTATTAACTTACCAACATTTGTTATTTTTTTCTACTTGACAGCTTGGAGAGTTTTGGTCGCCCCCTAGTGACCGCTGTGTGAAGTATGAATGCACAAAGACAATAAAACAGTTCACCATTGTGGAATCCAAATGTGAATGCCCAGTGTTCCGTCCAGAGGACTGCATCCCTGTAAGTAGATGAGGAAACTGGTTGAATGTGTTTGTTTGAAGTAAAGTAACTATACCTACAAATACTGGTTTCTTCATTTGATAGTTGTAGGTTATATTGAATTTACACCCAAGTAGATGACCATAGTTTTCCATTATAACATCTATACTGTGTTCTCCAGCTCAATAGACTGTAACTAGTCATATCCAAACTGAGCTGTACGCTGTTCTTTTTGACAGGGAACTGAGAAAACTGATGCAAATGGATGTTGCACAACCTGTAAGTTAAACAAATATACTGATTCATTTCTAAATATTCAGGATTTGTGTGAAGTTGTATTTTTTGTTTTACTAGTCAAACATAACCTCTTATGAACATAACCTCTTATGATCGTGACCTCTTATGAACCTGACCTCTTACGAACCTAACCTCTTACGAACCTAACCTCTTACGAACCTAACCTCTTATGACACAATAAATCAATGTTGAGTTACTGTAGATGAAACTGAGTACAGATATCCAGTAGCTCTCAGTCCGTGTACTTTACGTAGTAAGGGGGAAACTCACCTCTGTCTACCTCCACAGGCACCTTACGCAGTCACTGTGCTGTGAAGAACACCACCACCTACCTAGAGGTGAAAGACTGCAAGTCTACTGTGCCGGTGGAAATCTCAGCCTGCGGGGGATCCTGTGGAACGTCTTCTATGTGAGTACAAACTCTAAATAAGAACACACACACACATGCCAAAAAAAGCACACAGAAACAAACGCAACATGCAATTGGATTGAAGAGTGAGAGTCCAATGGGAGTTGACCTGTGGCAGAATACATTTGGTACTGTTTCTAACAGTGTTGTTTGTGTGTCCTGTTTGCTAGGTACTCTGCAGAGAAAAACACCTTGATGCACTCCTGCTCCTGCTGTCTGGAGATGTCTACCAGTGAGAGGAAGGTGGAGATGGTCTGCTCTGACGGGAAGAAGATCATGCAGTCCTACATTTACATTGATAAGTGCGGCTGTCATGTCTCTGAGTGTGACAAGAAGAACAACTTAGATTAGTCCTTGAAGAATTAAGTCTTTTGAAATGTTCTTATTTACATTAACTGCATGGAATTTTAACTACTTTTCTCTAAAGGGAACCAATAGGGTCTGTCTCATTATCATATAGGCTACTTTCATGAACTGTCTGTCTTTTCTCTCTACTCTATCATAGACATTATGCAAACGTATTAAACTGATGAAGAAGCATGAAGTCATTATCTTTCTTGTTTTATTTCATATTGTCAAGTGCATCAATGTGTGACTAGGTAAAAAGGACACATAGTACTATCCGTCCCTACCCACTAACCACTAGGCTACCTGCCATCCCTACCCTCTAACCACTAGGCCATTGGTTCCCAACCTGGGGTCCGCGCCCCCCTCAGGGGGGCGCCAGAGTTCACAGGGGGGGCGCGAGAGCGGATATGCTTTGAGGTGAATAAAGATGCATAAAATGTTCCACTAATAATTGTATATAAAACATTTTTTTCAAAGTTTTAAAAAAATCATATGCTTACAATGCCAAGATAAGGCAGTCAAAAATGATCTCTTATATAAAATAATTATTTAAATTTTGATACAAGACACGGTCACTTGCTCAATGTGCTTGTTGTCATCATAACGGCAAAATCAAAAGGAAAATGGCAGAGAAACGTAAATGCGGTGATTCTTCATCAGAGGCGAAGAAAAAGTTAAGACACTATGACAAAACCTACATACATTTTGGTTTTATTGAAGGCCAAGACAAGTCTCGGCCAGAATGTGTCTTTGTGGTGAAAAACTGGCAAACGACAGCATGAAACCAAGCAAAATGAAAAGACACCAGGAAACGAAGCATCCAGAAACAATCGGCACAGATAAGGAATTCTTAGAGAGAAAAAGATGGCTCTGTCAAAAAGATTGACAGACATCAGAACAGTATTCGAAAGAGCAGGTAGTGATTTACAGAAGGCCACTAAAGTTTCCTTTGAGTGTTCGCTGTTGATTGCCAAGGCAAAAAGCTGCATAATATCGGAGAGGAGTTAATCAAACCCGCCTGCATTAAAATAGTGGAGGGACTATGTGGCCCATAAGCAGCTGAAAAGGTTAAATCTGTCCCACTTTCTAACAACACTGTTAAAGACAGAATTGATAAAATGGCAGAAAACTGCAAAAAACAGTTGCATGAAAAGCTTAGAGAAGTCCAATTTGCTATACAGCTGGATGAAACGACCACAGTAGCGGGAGAGTCTGTGCTTATCGTATATGTACAGTATGTGGACGGAGATGAGTTGAAACGGGACATACTTATGTCTACCAATTTACCAACAACAACTACAGGTCAGGATATTTTTATGGCTGTTGATTCTTACCTCACATCGTACAATTTGCCCTACACAAATATCGTCGCTTGCTGCACGGATGGAGCTGCGGCGATGATGGGTAGAAATAAGGGATTTAACAGCCGTTTGATGGAAAAGGCTCCAGACTGTGTAATTTTCCACTGTATGATACATCGCCAGGCACTCGCCAGTAAAAAAACTGTCCAGAGACCTTGGTGACACACTGGCAACAGTTGTAAAAGTCGTAAACTTCATTAAAGCTCGCCCTACCAACCAGAGATTATTTGCACAACTGTGTGAGGATGAAGCGCACCAAACTCTACTGCTACACACAGAGGTGCGCTGGCTTTCGCGTGGCAAAGTGCTTGTGCGCTTTCTAGAACTGCAGGATAAAATCCTGGAATTTCTGCGAAATCAAAACACACTGTTGGAGCAGCTGACTGATGTGTTCTGGATCAAAACCGCATACCTTGCTGACATATTCACTCTTTATAATGAGACCAACAAGAGACTGCAGGGCTCTGAGTCAAACATCTTGAAGTGCAAAGAAGCAATCGATGCTTTTATGCGCAAGCTGGAGTACAGGGCTGGAAAAATGTCACAGGGCATTTACAACACTTTCCACTGCTGCTTCAACATTCTGGGGGTACCGTGAGTGCATCTTTGCGCGCCGAGTTTTGCCGTCACATGACTTCGCTACAGGAGGAATTAAAGTCCCGCTTTGCGGATGTTGACGCATTATCCAAGGAGTCGTGGGTTATGGATCCCTTCACATCCAGGCTTGAAGATGTGGAATACCTTGGCTGTGAAGATGAGCTCGCTGAACTACAAACTGATTCACTGTCAAAAAGTACTTCCAGGAGAATGGATTCAAAAGGCTTTGGATAGCCAGGGACCTGTTGTCGCACCTAAACTCGCAAACTATGCCATTACAAAGATCATTCTTCCTTTCAGTACCACCTACCTCTCTGAGACAGCCTTCAGTGCCCTTGTGGCTATAAAAACAAAGTCACGCAACAGACTGGAAGTCCACAGCGATTTTAGACTGGCTGTCACTGGCATTACACCTGACATGCCATCACTAGTCAAAGGCATGCAAGCCCAAGGTGGACATTAGCGTTATGTGTTTACGCTGACGTTATGATTAGCCTTGTAAAAATAAGGATCTGTGCATGCATGCATGTAAGTACATACAGCATTCTACCGTTCATATTTAACATTACGTTCATAACATTCAGTATTCTATGTTTATACACAAAATCCTGAAAAAGAAACAACTGCGTTTTACTAGTTGTGTAAAAATGAAAATATTAGGCTAAAAGGAAACATTTGAAGTTGGAAACATTTGAAGTTGGAAGGAACATTTCCTGTGTATTCATGTAATAAAATGTCATTAAAACTTAAAACTAAATTTAGTTACTATATACAGTGTGTGTGTGTGTGTGTGTGCATAGCATTAATATTATATATATATATATATATAAATAGATAGATAGATATAGATAGATGGGGGCACGGATTTTTAAATATGTACATAGGGGGGGCCCCAAGGAAAAAGGTTGGGAACCACTGCACTAGGCTACCTGCCGTCCCTACCCTCTAACCACTAGGCTACCTGCCGCCCCTACCCTCTAACCACTAGGCTACCTGCCATCCCTACCCTCTAACGACTAGGCTACCTGCCGTCCCTACCCTCTAACCACTAGGCTACCTGCCGACCCTACCCTCTAACCACTAGGCTACCTGCCATCCCTACCCTCTAACCACTAGGCTACCTGCCGACCCTACCCTCTAACCACTAGGCTACCTGCCGACCCTACCCTCTAACCACTAGGCTACCTGCCATCCCTACACTCTAACCACTAGGCTACCTGCCAACCCTACCCTCTAACCACTAGGCTACCTGCCGTCCCTACCCTCTAACCACTAGGCTACCTGCCATCCCTACCCTCTAACCACTAGGCTACCTGCCGACCCTACCCTCTAACCACTAGGCTACCTGCCCCTACCCTCTAACCACTAGGCTACCTGCCATCCCTACCCTCTAACGACTAGGCTACCTGCCGTCCCTACCCTCTAACCACTAGGCTACCTGCCGATCCTACCCTCTAACCACTAGGCTACCTGCCATCCCTACCCTCTAACCACTAGGCTACCTGCCGACCCTACCCTCTAACCACTAGGCTACCTGTCCGACCCTACCCTCTAACCACTAGGCTACCTGCCATCCCTACACTCTAACCACTAGGCTACCTGCCAACCCTACCCTCTAACCACTAGGCTACCTGTCAGTCCCTACCCTCTAACCACTAGGCTACCTGCCATCCCTACCCTCTAACCACTAGGCTACCTGCCGACCCTACCCTCTAACCACTAGGCTACCTGCCCCTACCCTCTAACCACTAGGCTACCTGCCGACCCTACCCTCTAACCACTAGGGCTACCTGGCCCTACCCTCTAACCACTAGGCTACCTGCCGACCCTACCCTCTAACCACTAGGCTACCTGTCGCCCTACCCTCTAACCACTAGGCTACCTGCCATCCCTACGCTCTAACCACTAGGCTACCTGCCGACCCTACCCTCTAACCACTAGGCTACCTGCCATCCCTACCCTCTAACCACTAGGCTACCTGCCATCCCTACCCTCTAACCACTAGGCTACCTGCCAACCCTACCCTCTAACCACTAGGCTACCTGCCAACCCTACCCTCTAACCACTAGGCTACCTGCCGTCCCTACCCTCTAACCACCAGGCTACCTGCCATCCCTACCCTCTAACCACTAGGCTACCTGCCGACCCTACCCTCTAACCACTAGGCTACCTGCCATCCCTACCCTCTAACCACTAGGCTACCTGCCATCCCTACACTCTAACCACTAGGCTACCTGCCGACCCTACCCTCTAACCACTAGGCTACCTGCCGACCCTACCCTCTAACCACTAGGCTACCTGCCGACCCTACCCTCTAACCACTAGGCTACCTGCCGACCCTACCCTCTAACCACTAGGCTACCTGCCGACCCTACCCTCTAACCACTAGGCTACCTGCCATCCCTACCCTCTAACAACTAGGCTACCTGCCGACCCTACCCTCTAACCACTAGGCTACCTGCCGACCCTACCCTCTAACCACTAGGCTACCTGCCATCCCTACCCTCTAACCACTAGGCTACCTGCCGACCCTACCCTCTAACCACTAGGCTACCTGCCGACCCTACCCTCTAACCACTAGGCTACCTGCCGACCCTACCCTCTAACCACTAGGCTACCTGCCGACCCTACCCTCTAACCACTTACCCCAGTAATTGGGTGAAAATAAAAAGGTGTAAATGGTAGCCACTTGTTTCTCTTAATAGTTTGTTTGCCTAAGCATGACCATCATCCACATACCATATATATATTTTTTTACCAAACTTTGCTTGTTCGTGTCAGCAGAGTGGGTCTTCATGATGTCTTTATGAAGTCGTCCTTAGATTAGGCCAACCTCACTGCGAGGGATCATGCGTCTGAGAGGTGGGGTGGTTTACCAGAATCCCAACAGACAGAATGTAACTCCAACCCGAGGTCTCGGACATGGTCCTCACTAGTTACCGCAACCACAAAGTCATAAGCCCCGCCCATTTCTTCCATTTCAACATGTGATCTGAACTCTAACCTTAACCATAACTTTTAACCACACTGCTAACCGTATGCCTAACTTTAACCTTAATTTAAGGCAAAAAAAAAAACATAACAAAAAAACTGTTTTCATGAATTTGTAGGATATTTCCCATTTTGACTTTGTGTCTGTGGTATCTAGTGGAAACCCCTCGCTATGCCTCCTCCCCTTACATAGTTTCATACCGGAGAGTAACGTACATTTTGTTTTCTTCAATACCAAGTCGGGAAGTAGAACTGACAGGTCCTTACTTTTATAATTTATTTTCTTACAATTTTGGGGCTCGGGAAGATCAATACTTCGGTTTGCATTGATCGCATTTTAGTTCCAGATCTTTGTTCAACTCATGTGAGACACTTGACCTGTTTTATTTTACCTTTTGTTTCTATTCTTCACTTTATTTTCTGCATTCCTTTCTTCCTCGGTAACGGAGACTGTTGCTCCTCAGCATTTAACGGGCGCCATGAACTTTTTGCCGTTATCATCTTCTCATCATTCCTTTACGGTTTACTTCTCGAGATCATGAGATTAATTCAATATGTCCTGCTGCTCTTTGTGTTTTGGTGAGGCGATTCACTTTTTTTGTTTTTTTTTTACTGTCATGTTATTTATTTATTTTTTAATCTCACTCACACACTTATGACACAACACATGTCACGATGAGTGCTTGTGACAAAACCAGATGCCACGTTGGTTTCACTCGTTAGAACTGCGGTGGTTTCAGTAAGGTGCTTATAGGACATTTCAGTTCATATAGAGCGGTGATTTCAGTTCATATAGAGCGGTGATTTCAGTTCATATAGAGCGGTGATTTCAGTTCATATAGAGCGGTGATTTCAGTTCAATACTATTACACTCTATACAGTTACAGTATGAGACTTGACTAATGCATGTTTCTCTTTGTTTTTTTTGCTGTAGTTTTTTCTCTTTGATAAACTATAGGCTCTACTATTCTCATTTACTCATACCCAAATTGTCCTTTGTGTGGTAAGTATATATGAAATATAAATGAATATATGATATATCAAATATATCAAACAAATATATAAAATATACATTTAAGGTTATATCTTAATAGTGGGCAGAACATTTCCAGCTGAAGGCTGAACATACAGAAGCTCACATACAAGATAGATAGGGCTGTATACAATAATCCTGTTCCACTAAGTGGAGCATTGGGCTGTTGAAATACCTGTCAGTCTGGGTAGGACAGTAGAGCATTGGGCTGTTGTAATACCTGTCAGTCTGGGTAGGACAGTAGAGCATTGGGCTGTTGTAGTACCTGTCAGTCTGGGTAGGACAGTAGAGCATTGGGCTGTTGAAATACCTGTCAGTCTGGGTAGGACAGTAGAGCATTTGGCTGTTGTAGTACCTGTCAGTCTGGGTAGGACAGTAGAGCATTGGGCTGTTGTAATACCTGTCAGTCTGGGTAGGACAGTAGAGCATTGGGCTGTTGAAATACCTGTCAGTCTGGGTAGGACAGTAGAGCATTGGGCTGTTGTAATACCTGTCAGTCTGGGTAGGACAGTAGAGCATTGGGCTGTTGAAATACCTGTCAGTCTGGGTAGGACAGTAGAGCATTGGGCTGTTGTAATACCTGTCAGTCTGGGTAGGACAGTAGAGCATTGGGCTGTTGAAATACCTGTCAGTCTGGGTAGGACAATAGAGTATTGGGCTGTTGTAGGAGGAGCTGGGGTTAAAGTAGAGGTTTGTGGCTCTGCAACTGACATAGTAATTCTGTGTGTGTGTGTGTGACATAGGCATTCTGTGTGTGACATAGGCATTCTACGTGTGTGTGTGTGACATAGGCATTCTGTGTGTGTGTGTGACATAGGCATTCTGTGTGTGTGTGTGACATAGGCATTCTGTGTGTGTGTGTGACATAGTCATTCTGTGTGTGTGTGTGTGACATAGGCATTCTGTGTGTGTGTGTGACATAGGCATTCTGCGTGTGTGTGTGTGACATAGGCATTCTGTGTGACATAGGCATTCTGCGTGTGTGTGTGTGACATAGGCATTCTGTGTGTGTGTGTGGCATAGGCATTCTGTGTGTGTGTGTGACATAGTCATTCTGTGTGTGTGTGTGTGACATAGGCATTCTGTGTGTGTGTGTGACATAGGCATTCTGTGTGTGTGTGTGACATAGGCATTCTGCGTGTGTGTGTGTGACATAGGCATTCTGTGTGTGTGACATAGGCATTCTGCGTGTGTGTGTGTGACATAGGCATTCTGTGTGTGTGTGTGACAGGCATTCTGCGTGTGTGTGTGTGACATAGGCATTCTGCGTGTGTGTGTGACATAGTCATTATGCGTGTGTGTGTGACATAGGCATTCTGTGTGTGTGTGTGTGTGTGACGTAGGCATTCTGTGTGTGTGTGTGTGCGTGTGTGTGTGTGTGACATAGGCATTCTGTTTGTGTGTGTGTGACATAGGCATTCTGTGTGTGTGTGTGTGTGTGTGGAACATAGGCATTCTGTGTGTGTGTCTGTGTGTGACAGGCATTCTGTGTGTGTGTGTGTGTGTGTGTGACAGGCATTCTGTGTGTGTGTGTGTGTGTGTGTGTGGGACATAGGCATTCTGTGTGTGACATAGGAATTCTGTGTGTGTTGTACTGTTCTGTTCTGTTGTAGGTACCATTGATTTAACCTTTTATCATCCTAAGTGGAAGAGGACACGCTCTCCCCACGATGACCAATGAGACCCCAGTTGACCCCTACATCTTCACCACTGACCTCCTGCCCCTTGACCCTCGCTTCCTTCCTCCTCTGGCCAATGGGCTGCTGGGTTGGAGGGTGTACGGTGACATCATGCACATGGGTGGAGTCTATAACGCCGAGGGCGGGGACTGTCACCGTGCCAATCTTCCCTGTCCTCTGGCTGTGAGGATGGATCTAGATGAGGTGGAGAAGGCAGGGCATCTGCAACACTCCTACAGTCTAGATACACACACAGGTACGTTGGTACAGTCTAGATACACACAGGTACGTTGTTACAGTCTAGATACACACAGGTACGTTGGTACAGTCTAGATACACACACAGGTACGTTGGTACAGTCTAGATATACACACAGGTACGTTGGTACAGTCTAGATACACACACAGGTACGTTGGTACAGTCTAGATATACACAGGTACGTTGGTACAGTCTAGATATACACACAGGTACGTTGGTACAGTCTAGATATACACACAGGTACGTTGGTACAGTCTAGATACACACAGGTACGTTGGTACAGTCTAGATACACACACAGGTACGTTGGTACAGTCTAGATATACACAGGTACGTTGGTACAGTCTAGATACACACACAGGTACGTTAATACAGTCTAGATACACACACAGGTACGTTGGTACAGTCTAGATATACACACAGGTACGTTGGTACAGTCTAGATATACACAGGTATGTTGGTACAGTCTAGATATACACAGGTATGTTGGTACAGTCTAGATATACACAGGTATGTTGGTACAGTCTAGATACACACACAGGTACGTTGGTACAGTCTAGATACACACAGGTACGTTGGTACAGTCTAGATACACACACAGGTACGTTGGTACAGTCTAGATATACACAGGTACGTTGGTACAGTCTAGATATACACAGGTATGTTGGTACAGTCTAGATATACACAGGTATGTTGGTACAGTCTAGATACACACACACACAGGTATGTTGGTACAGTCTAGATACACACACACACAGGTACGTTGGTACAGTCTAGATACACACACACACACACAGGTACGTTGGTACAGTCTAGATACACACACAGGTACGTTGGTACAGTCTAGATACACACACAGGTACGTTGGTACAGTCTAGATATACACAGGTACGTTGGTACAGTCTAGATATACACAAGTACGTTGGTACAGTCTAGATACACACAGGTACATTGGTACAGTCTAGATACACACACAGGTACGTTGGTACAGTCTAGATACACACACTGTTACGTTGGTACAGTCTAGATATACACACAGGTACGTTGGTACAGTCTAGATACACACACAGGTACGTTGGTACAGTCTAGATACACACAGGTACGTTGGTACAGTCTAGATACACACACAGGTACGTTGGTACAGTCTATATACACACACAGGTACGTTGGTACAGTCTAGATACACACACAGGTACGTTGGTACAGTCTAGATACACACACAGGTACGTTGGTACAGTCTAGATACACACACAGGTACGTTGGTACAGTCTAGATACACACACAGGTACGTTGGTACAGTCTAGATACACACACAGGTACGTTGGTACAGTCTAGATACACACACAGGTACGTTGGTACAGTCTAGATATACACAAGTACGTTGGTACAGTCTAGATACACACAGGTACGTTGGTACAGTCTAGATATACACAGGTATGTTGGTACAGTCTAGATACACACACAGGTACGTTGTTACAGTCTAGATACACACACACAGGTACGTTGGTACAGTCTAGATACACACAGGTACGTTGGTACAGTCTAGATACACACACAGGTACGTTGGTACAGTCTAGATACACACACACAGGTACGTTGGTACAGTCTAGATACACACAGGTATGCGTTGGTACAGTCTAGATATACACACAGAATGCGTTGGTACAGTCTAGATACACACACAGGTAATGCGTTGGTACAGTCTAGATACACACACAGAATGCGTTGGTACAGTCTAGATACACACACAGAATGCGTTGGTACAGTCTAGATACACACAGGTACGTTGGTACAGTCTAGATACACACACAGGTACGTTGGTACAGTCTAGATATACACAGGTACGTTGGTACAGTCTAGATACACACACAAGTACGTTGGTACAGTCTAGATACACACAGGTACGTTGGTACAGTCTAGATACACACACAGGTACGTTGGTACAGTCTAGATATACACAGGTACGTTGGTACAGTCTAGATACACACACAAGTACGTTGGTACAGTCTAGATACACACAGGTACGTTGGTACAGTCTAGATACACACAGGTACGTTGGTACATGTGGTTCACTGCAGATCAAGAACACAACCCTACAGATGATGAGGTCCATGTACTTTACATGTAAAGGGCTGAATATCATGTGTTGACATGTTCATCATCACTAGTTTGAATTAAATTGTTACAGAGCTTTACAGTTGTATCACTGCTTCTGTCTGTCTGTCTGTCTGTTCTTGTCCTCTCTCTCTCTCTAGGTATATTCACCCACTCTCTGAGGACAGGTAGTGTTATTGCCTCTCAGTCTCTCTACACCCATCGACACCATCCCAACCTCTTGGTCATGGAGGTCCTGCTGGTTCGTCAGGGCACCTCCCAGGAGCCAATCACAGTCAAGCTGGACAGTAGGTTCACGCCTCAAAGCGATGACATAGTGTTCCATTCTGAACCGGACTACAAAGGAGCCAGGTGAGAATAAATGTTGGCTGAATGGGGAAATAGGAAGGAAGCTAGATGGACAGAAACAGAAAGATTCAATGGCCTTCTTCCAGTGTGCTGGAGTTGCTTCCCCATTCCGTTTATACAGGCTTTCTCCTTGGTAATATTGTACTGTTTTAATAGATCAAAAGACGGAAACATGAAAGCAGCAGAGCCTTTATTCATAGAGTGGCTTATTGTAGAGAAATTAACATTGTGTTGTGTGACAAAACTACACATTTTAGAGTGGCCTTTTATTGTCCCCAGCACAAGGTGCACCTGTGTAATGATCATGCTGTTTAATCAGCTTCTTGATATGTCACACCTGTCAGGTGGATGGATTATCTTGGCAAAGGAGAAATGCTCACTAACAGGGATGTACATTTCTGCACAAAATTTGAGAGAAACAAGTTTTTTGTGCGTTATGGAACATTTCTGAGATCTTTTATTTCAGTTCATGAAAAATGGGACCAACACTTTACATGGTGTGTTCATATTTTGGTTCAGTGTATATTTCCACACTGAGGTTGGGATTCTACTGGGAAAGTGTGAAAATTATGATAATTCCCTTTTAGTGTAAGAGCTGTTTGAAAAGCTATGACATCACCAGGCGGTAAAGTTGTTAATAGACCAATAAGAAAGAGTTCCAAACCTCTCAGCCAATAACAGCTAGTTTTCAGTTTTCCCCTCCCCACTCAGACCACTCCCAGACAGTCCTTGCAAAATTCCTGCTTGAGAAATTACTCTTTGCTAAGAAACTTTTTTGTTTATTTTTTATTATTTTAAATTAAAACCACAGTAAGGTACTTAATTATTACCCAGAAATTATTTAATATTAAGATAGAAACTGCTGCATTGGACCTTTTAACTTCTTAGGGAGCAGCAAGGTGCGTTGGGGCACCACATTTGATTGTTTGAGGGTAGCACCTTCACTATTTTTCCCATTACCATGAATTCATTAGCCTTCACGGTTCACACAAAGCACATTTCACAGCGAAAACAAATCAATTACCTGCTGAAGAACTTCTGCTGATGTCTTCCCAAGTGTCCAACGAAGACAATCCATGGTTCTTTTGTTAGAAAAAGTAATGTATTATATCCATAAATCTCTGTTTGGTTTGCGCGTTTATATTCAGAAACTACAGCCTCCACTCCTCCATTGAAATGTGAAGAGAACTCGTTCAACTTATACCTATAAACTTGTCCAAGAACAATCAAACATCCTTTTTAATGTATCCTTAGGAACACTTTTATGTATATTTACTATAATAATTCAACCGGAATATAAACTGGGCGATAAGAAAGGAAAAAACCACAGAGCGCTCTTGGCGAGAGCGCGCGTCCTCTTCTATTGACATTTCTGGGGACACTTCCTGATTCCTCTTCTTCTCTGCTCTAAAAGCATCTAAAATGAATCAGAACACTTTCTCGAGACTGTTGACATCCAGAGGAAGCGATAGGTACTGCATTCATATGCCCTTATATGGGCATTTCATAAGGGAGGGGTTCCAAATGAGCAATGTGTCAAAACCACTTTTTCCAGGACAGAAATTCCTTGGGGTTTCGCCTGCCATATCCGTTCAGAGTGTTTCCTATCCAATGGTACTAAATATGTGCATATCCTATTTTCTGGGCCTGAATGGGAGGCATTTTACTTTGGGCACGCCAGGCTCTCCAAAACGGTCACCTCGTGCGCTGCTCCCTAAGAAGTTAATACAAAAGTCCCCAGCATTCAGCTCAGCTCACAGTCACCCCTTTCCTTCCCTAGTTACATCCAGGGCCAGACCACCGTGGCTGAGGTCCCAGGTGGCATCTGTCCCAGCGTCCACATCATCTGGACCCCCATCGACCCCTCCCTTACCCTGCTGCCCGACCAGGCCCAGTCCCGCTGGGGGTTCGTGGTGGCGGTGGCGGGCAGCCAGGACAGCGTACAGACTCACTACGACACAGGTAAAGAAAGGGAGTGTGCTCAACTATCCTCCTGTGTAAAAAAAAACGGCGGAAGCTTAAAGTCAACAGTCACATAATGATGAAAACAGCACTAACTTGATGAAGTTGCAGCTGAAGTCTCCGCTGCTGTACGTCTAGTGGGACGTGTCGGACTGAGGCCGACAAATGACAGAGGTGTGGCATTACTTCGTAATAAGATGACAAGGCCAGCCGCGTCTCAAGTTTATAACATCAGCTTAACTCAGCCGTTGTGGTAGTGATATAGGTGTTGGCACAATGAGTACATCATTAGATGTTGTATTTGTTTTTATCATCCAGGACCACTTTGGACACAAGTGTTTTAATTAATACTTCTAAGTGCTATCCTCTGGGGATATTAAGTGCTATCCTCTGGGGATATTAAGTGCTATCCTCTGGGGATATTAAGTGCTATCCTCTGGGGATATTAAGTGCTATCCTCTGGGGATATTAAGTGCTATCCTCTGGGGATATTAAGTGCTATCCTCTGGGGATATTAAGTGCTATCCTCTGGGATATATTAAGTGCTATCCTCTGGGGATATTAAGTGCTATCCTCTGGGATATATTAAGTGCTATCCTCTGGGGATATTAAGTGCTATCCTCTGGGAATATTAAGTGCTATCCTCTGGGGATATTAAGTGCTATCCTCTGGGGATATTAAGTGCTATCCTCTGGGGATATTAAGTGCTATCCTCTGGGAATATTAAGTGCTATCCTCTGGGGATATTAAGTGCTATCCTCTGGGGATATTAAGTGCTATCCTCTGGGGATATTAAGTGCTATCCTCTGGGGATATTAAGTGCTATCCTCTGGGGATATATTAAGTGCTATCCTCTGGGGATATTAAGTGCTATCCTCTGGGGATATTAAGTGCTATCCTCTGGGGATATATTAAGTGCTATCCTCTGGGGATATATTAAGTGCTATCCTCTGGGGATATATTAAGTGCTATCCTCTGGGGATATATTAAGTGCTATCCTCTGGGGATACAGTATATTGGACATGTAGTTGTTTATGTTTTTTACTGAAACTTGTCATGGCAATGAGCATAAACATGTTAACAGCTCTGGAGCTGATGGCCAATGGGAACCTTCGTCCCTTGCACCTCCGGGCGTGGGAGGAGCTGTGGGCGGGCAGCACGCTGGAGCTGACTGGTCCAGACGTCCTGAGCAGGGCTCTGATTGGCTGCATGTTCTACCTGCTCAGTGCCTTCCCTTCGTTGCACGAGGCGCCCGGTCATTTCGGTGGGGTCAGTCCTGGGGGGCTGTCTAACGGGGGGTCAGGGCAAGACTACTGGGGACACGTGTTCTGGGACCAGGTGAGGACAATGTTCTTTTTATTTCATGAATTAACTTCTTAAGGAGCAGCAAGGTGCACTGGGGCACTAGCGCCCCACTCCCGACACTACCAGGTGAAATGTAAGGCGCCAAATTCAAAATCCAAAAGTTGAATTATTAAACATGCATCAATATACAAGTGTTGCATAGTCATCAAAAGCTCTGATTCTTGGCAATATCACAGCGTTGTCAGATTTCAAAAAGGCTTTATGGCGAAAGCACCACATTTGATTGTTTGAGGGTAGCACCTAACATATTTTTTCCATTACCATAATTTAATAAGCCTCCACAGTTCACAGAAAACACATTTCACAGCGAAAACAAATCAATTGCCTTTTGAAGAAATTCTGCTGAGGGATTCCAAAGTGTCCAACGAAGACAATCCATGGTTCTTTTGTTAGAAAAAGTAATGTGTTATATCCATAAATCTCTGTTTGGTTGGCGCGTTATAATGAGAAAATAGAGCGTCGACTCCTCCATTGAAACCAGAAGAGAACTCGTTCAACTTATACCTATAAACTTGTCCAAGAACAATCAAACATCATTGTAAATGTATCCTTAGAAACACTTTTATGTAGAAATAGCATAATATTTCAACCGGGAATATAAACTTTTTCCTAAGAAAGGAAAAAAAAAAAAAACGCATTTACTTGTAAAGGACATCTGTGGGGGCACTTCCTTATTCCTCTTCTTCTCTGCTCTAAAAGCATCTAAAATGAATCAGAACACTTTCTCGAGACTGTTGACATCCAGAGGAAGCGATAGGTACTGCATTCATATGCCCTTATAAGGGCATTTTCATAAGGGAGGGGTTCCAAATGAGGCAATGTGTCAAAACCACTTTTTCCAGCACTTTTTTTCTGGGTTTCGCATGCCATATCCGTTCTGTTTTACTCACAGACAAAATGTTAACACTTAGAACAGTCAGAGTGTTTCCTATCCAATGGTACTAAATATGTGCATATCCTATTTTCTGGGCCTGAATGGGAGACATTTTACTTTGGGCACGCCAGGGTTTCCAAAACGGTCACCTCGTGCGCTGCTCCCTAAGAAGTTAACTAATGAATTGGAGGTGGTTAGTTGACCAATCAGGTGTACTGGATTACAACACATAAGTGTAACTGGGTGTACTCAAGGAGAGGGTTCATTGTGTTAGGGTAACCTCGGTCACTGAACCATGAGGCTTTTAGTGTGACTGAAATGTCCCTCCCCTCTGTCTCCCTGTCTAGGACACTTGGATGTACCCCAGTATTGGTCTCTTCTACCCTCAGTTAGCCCGGGCTGTGCTTGAGTACCGGGTGAGGACAGTGGATGGCGCTAAGGACAATGCTGAGAAGCAAGGCTACAAGGTACAGGATTCTCTCTGAAGCCATGTGTTCACACTCCCCCATTCACATGATGATCTTCTGGCGGCAGGTTTTATAGTTGGCATCATATTGTGTGATGTTAGGTACAGTATAGTGACTATAGGATTTCAGCTTCAAGTGGAAATCTGTATCTTGGTCATGTTGTTTAGTGTCATGTGAACACATTAATTTAAATTCCTTCAGGAAGTATTCGCACCCCTTGACCTACTCTACATGTTGTTGTTGTTACATCCTGAATTCAAAATGGATTAAATCGATTTTTCTTCTCACCTATCTACACACAATACCCCCTCTCCCCCAAGTGAAAAACTCCCTAGTCCTTGTGGAGTAGCGGTTTCCTTCCTCTCCGGCAACTGAGTTAGGAAGGACGCATGTATCTTTGTAAGTGACTGGGTGTATTGATACACCATCCAAAGTGTAATTAATAACTTCACCATGCTCAAAGGGTATAATCAATGTCTGCTTTTATTTTTTACCCATCTACCAATAGGTGCCCTTCTTTGCGAGGCATTGGAAAACCTCCCTGGTCTTTGTGGTTGAATCTGTGTTTAAAATTCACTGCTTAACTGGGGGACCTTACAGATAACTGTATGTGTGGGGTACAGAGTAGTACAGGTAGTCATTCAGAAATCATGTTAAACACTATTATTGCACACAGAGTGAGTCCGTGCAACTTGTTAAGTGACTTGTTAAGCACATTGCTATTCCTGAATGTATTTAGGCTTGCCATAACAAAGGGGTTGAATACTTATTGACTCGAGGCATTTAATTTTGTATTAATTTGTAAAGATTATGGGTATTGTGTGTAGACCAGTGACACAAAATCTAAATGTAATCCATTTTAAATTCTGGCTGTAACACTACAACATGTGGAAACACGTCAAGGGATGTGAATACTTCCTGAAGACACTGTTTGTGGTCCCACAGGATCATACATACACACACTAAAAATGTATGCCCTCACTGTACTTATAGGTGTGATGTGTTTGTAGTGTAGTGTAATATATTGTGGTGTGTGGTGGTTTGTAGTGGTGTGTAGTGTATTGTGTGTGTGTGTATTGTGTGTGTGTAGTGTTGTGTGTAGTGTGTATAGTGGTTTGTAGTGGTGTGTAGTGTATTGTGTGTGTAGTGTTGTGTGTAGTGTATGTAGTGGTTTGTAGTGGTGTGTTGTGTATTGTGTGTGTAGTGTATGTAGTGGTTTGTAGTGGTGTGTAGTGTATTGTGAGTGTATTGTATTGTAGTGTATGTGGGTCAGTGTGTTCTGTTCTGATGAAAGATGTATTATGTTGCCCTACCAGGGACTAAAGTTCCCATGGGAAAGTGCTGTGTCAGGGAGAGAGGTGTGTCCTGAAGATATATACGGACAACAAGAGATCCACATCAACGGAGATGTTACTCTGGCCTTCCAACACTACCTCTACCTCACACAGGTAACACCTAACCCTAACACTACCTCACACAGGTAACACCTAACCCCAACACTACCTCTACCTCAAACAGGTAACACCTAACCCCAACAACCCCTCACAGGTAACACCTAACCCAAACACTACCTCTACCTCACACAGGTAACACCTAACCCCAACACTACCTCACACAGGTAACACCTAACCCCAACACTACCTCTACCTCACACAGGTAACACCTAACCCCAACACTACCTCTACCTCACACAGGTAACACCTAACCCCAACACTACCTCACACAGGTAACACCTAACCCCAACACTACCTCACACAGGTAACACCTAACCCCAACACTACCTCTACCTCACACAGGTAACACATAACCCTAACACTACCTCACACAGGTAACACCTAACCCTAACACTACCTCTACCTCACACAGGTAACACCTAACCCCAACACTACCTTACACAGGTAACACCTAACCCTAACACTACCTCTACCTCACACAGGTAACACCTAACCCCAACACTACCTCACACAGGTAACACCTAACCCCAACACTACCTCACACAGGTAACACCTAACCCCAACACTACCTCTACCTCACACAGGTAACACCTAACCCCATCCCTACCTCACACAGGTAACACCTAACCCCAACACTACCTCACACAGGTAACACATAACCCCAACACTACCTCACACAGGTAACACCTAACCCTAACACTACCTCACACAGGTAACACCTAACCCCAACACTACCTCACACAGGTAACACCTAACCCCAACACTACCTCACACAGGTAACACATAACCCCAACACTACCTCACACAGGTAACACCTAACCCTAACACTACCTCACACAGGTAACACCTAACCCCTACACTACCTCTACCTCACACAGGTAACACCTAACCCCAACACTACCTCACACAGGTAACACCTAACCCCAACACTACCTCTACCTCACACAGGTAACACCTAACCCCAACACTACCTCACACAGGTAACACCTAACCCTAACACTACCTCACACAGGTAACACCTAACCCCAACACTACCTCACACAGGTAACACCTAACCCCTACACTACCTCTACCTCACACAGGTAACACCTAACCCCAACACTACCTCTACCTCACACAGGTAACACCAAACCCCAACACTACCTCTACCTCACACAGGTAACACCTAACCCTAACACTACCTTACACAGGTAACACATAACCCCAAAACTACCTCTACCTCACACAGGTAACACCTAACCCCAACACTACCTCTACCTCACACAGGTAACACTTAACCCTAACACTACCTCTACCTCACACAGGTAACACATAACCCCAACACTACCTCAAACAGGTAACACCTAACCCCAACACTACCTCACACAGGTAACACCTAACCCCAACACTACCTCACACAGGTAACACCTAACCCCAACACTACCTCACACAGGTAACACCTAACCCCAACACTACCTCTACCTCACACAGGTAACACCTAACCCCAACACTACCTCTACCTCACACAGGTAACAACAAACCCCAACACTACCTCACACTGGTAACACCTAACCCCAACACTACCTCTACCTCACACAGGTAACACCTAACCCCAACACTACCTCTACCTCACACAGGCAACACCTAACCCCAACACTACCTCTACCTCACACAGGTAACAACAAACCCCAACACTACCTCACACAGGTAACACCTAACCCCAACACTACCTCTACCTCACACAGGCAACACCTAACCCCAACACTACCTCTACCTCACACAGGTAACAACAAACCCCAACACTACCTCACACAGGTAACACCTAACCCCAACACTACCTCTACCTCACACAGGTAACACCTAACCCCTACACTACCTCTACCTCACACAGGTAACACCTAACCCCAACACTACCTCACACAGGTAACACCTAACCCCAACACTACTTCACACAGGTAACACCTAACCCCAACACTACCTCACACAGGTAACACCTAACCCAAACACTACCTCTACCTCACACAGGTAACAACAAACCCCAACACTACCTCACACAGGTAACACCTAACCCCAACACTACCTCTACCTCACACAGGTAACACCTAACCCCAACACTACCTCACACAGGTAACACCTAACCCCAACACTACCTCACACAGGTAACACCTAACCCTAACACTACCTCACACAGGTAACACCTAACCCCAACACTACCTCACACAGGTAACACCTAACCCCAACACTACCTCACACAGGTAACACCTAACCCCAACACTACCTCACACAGGTAACACCTAACCCCAACACTACCTCTACCTCACACAGGTAACAACAAACCCCAACACTACCTCACACAGGTAACACCTAACCCCAACACTACCTCTACCTCACACAGGTAACACCTAACCCCAACACTACCTCACACAGGTAACACCTAACCCCAACACTACCTCTACCTCACACAGGTAACACCTAACCCCAACACTACCTCACACAGGTAACACCTATCCCCAACACTACCTCTACCTCACACAGGTAACACCTAACCCCAACACTACCTCACACAGGTAACACCTAACCCTACCTCTACCTCACACAGGTAACACCTAACCCCAACACTACCTCACACAGGTAACACCTAACCCCTACACTACCTCTACCTCACACAGTTAACACCTAACCCCAACACTACCTCACACAGGTAACACCTAACCCCAACACTACCTCTACCTCATACAGGTAACACCTAACCCCAACACTACCTCACACAGGTAACACCTAACCCTAACACTACCTCACACAGGTAACACCTAACCCCAACACTACCTCACACAGGTAACACCTAACCCTAACACTACCTCACACAGGTAACACCTATCCCCAACACTACCTCACACAGGTAACACCTAACCCCTACACTACCTCTACCTCACACAGGTAACACCTAACCCCAACACTACCTCACACAGGTAACACCTAACCCCAACACTACCTCTACCTCACACAGGTAACACCTAACCCTAACACTACCTCACACAGGTAACACAAAACCCCAACACTACCTCTACCTCACACAGGTAACACCTAACCCCAACACTACTTCACACAGGTAACACCTAACCCCAACACTACCTCACACAGGTAACACCTAACCCCAACACTACCTCTACCTCACACAGGTAACAACAAACCCCAACACTACCTCACACAGGTAACACCTAACCCCAACACTACCTCTACCTCACACAGGTAACACCTAACCCCAACACTACCTCACACAGGTAACACCTAACCCCAACACTACCTCACACAGGTAACACCTATCCCCAACACTACCTCAAACAGGTAACACCCAACACTACCTCTACCTCACACAGGTAACACCTAACCCCAACACTACCTCACACCGGTCACACCTAACCCCAACACTACCTCTACCTCACACAGGTAACACCTAACCCCAACACTACCTCACACAGGTAACACCTAACCCCAACACTACCTCTACCTCACACAGGTAACACCTAACCCTAACACTACCTCTACCTCACACAGGTAACACCCAACCCCAACACTACCTCTACCTCACACAGGTAACACCTAACCCCAACACTACCTCACACAGGTAACACCTAACCCCAACACTACCTCACACAGGTAACACCTAACCCCAACACTACTTCACACAGGTAACACCTAACCCCAACACTACCTCACACAGGTAACACCTAACCCAAACACTACCTCTACCTCACACAGGTAACACCTAACCCCAACACTACCTCACACAGGTAACACCTAACCCCAACACTACCTCTACCTCACACAGGTAACACCTAACCCCAACACTACCTCACACAGGTAACACCTAACCCCAAACACTACCTCTACCTCACACAGGTAACACCTAACCCTAACACTACCTCACACAGGTAACACCTAACCCCAACACTACCTCACACAGGTAACACCTAACCCTAACACTACCTCTACCTCACACAGGTAACACCTAACCCCAACACTACCTCACACAGGTAACACCTAACCCCAACACTGCCTCACACAGGTAACACCTAACCCCAACACTACCTCACACAGGTAACACCTAACCCCAACACTACCTCTACATCACACAGGTAACACCTAACCTTAACACTACCTCACACAGGTACGGTCACATCTATGCCAGTCATCCACTCATCCACACTCACAGCCTGCTCCCTAGCACTTCTCCTTGGGCCTATTTGTTTTCTGATCTAAAGGGTAGGCATAGGTATTAGCAATGTAGTAGTGGCTGCTTCCACCAAATTACCTACACTTTAAAGACCTGCAACCTGTCTCTCTTCTAGGACATGTCTATGTTCACAGAGGGGCGTGGCAGCGAAGTGATTTGGGGCGTGGCTGATTACTGGGTTTCCAGGGTAACCTGGAGCGCTGAAGAACAGAACTACCACATCTTAGGTAAAGGGACACTCAGTAAACTAATTGTTTAGAAACTTACTATGACTGTGATATTTGGTTATCTCACCAGGCCATCTTAAAATGACTCCCTACTGTAAGTCACTCTGGATAAGAGAGTCTGCTAAATGACTCACTACTGTAGTGGCTCTGGATCAGAGAGTCTGCTAAATGACTCACTACTGTAAGTCACTCTGGATAGGAGAGTCTGCTAAATGACTCACTACTGTAGTGGCTCTGGATCAGAGTCTGCTAAATGACTCCCTACTGTAAGTCACTCTGGATCAGAGAGTCTACTAAATGACTCCCTACTGTGGTGTTTCTGGATAAGAGTGTCTGCTAAATGACTCACTACTGTAGTGGCTCTGGATAAGAGAGTCTGCTAAATGACTCAATACTGTAGTGGCTCTGGATAAGAGAGTCTGCTAAATGACTCCCTACTGTAGTGGCTCTGAATCAGAGAGTCTGCTAAATGACTCACTACTGTTAGTGGCTCTGGATCAGAGAGTCTGCTAAATGACTCCCTACTGTAGTGGCTCTGGATCAGAGAGTCTGCTAAATGACTCACTACTGTAAGTCACTCTGGATAAGAATGTCTGCTAAATGACTCACTACTGTAAGTCACTCTGGATAAGAGAGTCTGCTAAATGACTCACTACTGTAGTGGCTCTGGATCAGAGAGTCTGCTAAATGACTCACTACTGTAAGTCACTCTGGATAGGAGAGTCTGCTAAATGACTCACTACTGTAGTGGCTCTGGATCAGAGAGTCTGCTAAATGACTCCCTACTGTAGTGACTCTGGATAAGAGAGTCTGCTAAATGACTCCCTACTGTAGTGGCTCTGGATAAGAGTGTCTGCTAAATGACTCCCTACTGTAGTGGCTCTGAATCAGAGAGTCTACTAAATGACTCACTACTGTTAGTGGCTCTGGATAAGAGAGTCTGCTAAATGACTCCCTACTGTAGTGGCTCTGGATCAGAGAGTCTGCTAAATGACTCACTACTGTAGTGGCTCTGGATCAGAGAGTCTGCTAAATGACTCACTACTGTAAGTCACTCTGGATAGGAGAGTCTGCTAAATGACTCACTACTGTAGTGGCTCTGGATCAGAGAGTCTGCTAAATGACTCACTACTGTAGTGGCTCTGGATCAGAGAGTCTGCTAAATGACTCACTACTGTAGTGGCTCTGGATCAGAGAGTCTGCTAAATGACTCACTACTGTAGTGGCTCTGGATCAGAGAGTCTGCTAAATGACTCACTACTGTAGTGGCTCTGGATCAGAGAGTCTGTTAAATGACTCACTACTGTAGTGACTCTGGATAAGAGAGTCTGTTAAATGACTCACTACTGTAGTGGCTCTGGATAAGAGAGTCTGCTAAATGACTCACAACTGTAAGTCACTCTGGATAGGAGAGTCTGCTTAATGACTAACATGTCATGCAAATGTATTGCAACTGATTTCATTGTCATTCAGACTAGGTAAGCTATTTGGCTAGTGATCGTAGCAACCCTGTTGCTTGAGGAAACAAAGGTAAACAAGACTAGGTAAGCTATTTGGCTAGTTGTCATAGCAACCAAATCAAATGTATTTATAAAGCCCTTCTTACATCAGCTGATGTCACAGAGTGCTGTACAGAAACCCAGCCTAAAACCCCAAACAGCAAGCAATGCAGGTGTAAAAGCACGGTGGCTAGGAAAAACTACCTAGAAAGGCCAAAACCTAGGAAGAAACCTAGAGAGGAACCAGGCTGTGCCGGGTGGAGATTATAACAGAACATGGACAAGATGTTAAAATCTTCATAAAACAGGCAGAACAGTTGAAACTGGAGAAGCAGCACGGCCAGGTGGACTCGGGACATCAAGGAGTCATCAGGCCAGGTAGGCCTTGAGGAATGGTCCTAATGCTCAGGTCCTCCGAGAGAGAGAGAAGAAGAAAAAAAAAAGAAAGAAAGAGAGATAATTAGAGAGAGCATACTTAAATTCACACAGGACACCAGATACGAGAAGAAATACTCCAGATATAACAGACGGACCCTAGCCCCCCGACACATAAACTACTGCAGCATAAATACTGGGGGCTGAGACAGGAGGGGTCGGGAGACACTGTGGCCCCGTCCGACGATACCCCCGGACAGGGCCAAAAAGGCATGATATAACCCCACCCACTCTGCCGAAGCACAGCCCCTACACCACTAGAGGGATATCATCAACCACCAACTCTGTTGCTTGAGTCAACACCAGTAAACAAGACTAGGTAAGCTATTTGTCATAGCAACCCTGTTGCTTGAGTTAACACCAGTAAACAAGACTAGGTAAGCTATTTGGCTAGTTGTCGTAGCAACCCTGTTGCTTGAGTTAACACCAGTAAACAAGACTAGGTAAGCTATTTGGCTAGTTGTCATAGCAACCCTGTTGCTTGAGTCAACACCAGTAAACAAGACTAGGTAAGCTATTTGGCTAGTTGTCGTAGCAACCCTGTTGCTTGAGGTAACACCAGTAAACAAGACTAGGTAAGCTATTTGGCTAGTTGTCGTAGCAACCCTGTTGCTTGAGTTAACACCAGTAAACAAGACTAGGTAAGCTATTTGTCATAGCAACCCTGTTGCTTGAGTTAACACCAGTTAACAAGACTAGGTAAGCTATTTGTCTAGTTGTCGTAGCAACCCTGTTGCTTGAGTTAACACCAGTTAACAAGACATTTACCAAAGTATCTGTTTTCTGCCAGGTGTCATGCCGCCCGATGAGTATTACCACAACGTCAACAACTCAGTGTACACAAACACTGTGGCCAAGTTCAGGTATGTAACACACCAGAGGGGTGTCATACGAAGCAAGCTACGGTGCATTCGGAAAGTATTCAGACCCCTTGACTTTTTCCCCATTTTGTTACGTTACAGCCTTATTCTACAATGGATTAATTAAAACAATGTCCTCATCAATCTAAACACAATACCCCATAATGACATCACAATACCCCATAATGACATCACAATACCCCATAATGACATCACAATACCCCATAATGACAAAGCGAAAACAGGTTTTTAGACATTTTTGCAAATTTAGTAAAAAAAAAAAAAAAATGAAATAGCTTATTTACATAAGTATTCTCAGGTCCTCCGAGAGAGAGAGAAGAAGAAAAAAAAAAGAAAGAAAGAGAGATAATTAGAGAGAGCATACTTAAATTCACACAGGACACCAGATACGAGAAGAAATACTCCAGATATAATTGTCTGCAGCATTAAAGGTCTCCAAGAACACAGTGGTCTCCATCACTGTGAGCATACTTATGTAAATAAGCTATTTCATTTTTTTTTTTTTTTTACTAAATTTGCAAAAATGTCTAAAAACCTGTTTTCGCTTTGTCATTATGGGGTATTGTGATGTCATTATGGGGTATTGTGATGTCATTATGGGGTATTGTGATGTCATTATGGGGTATTGTGTTTAGATTGATGAGGACATTGTTTTAATTAGACTCGAAATTCAGCTCAGGTGCATCCTGTTTCCATTGATCATCCTTGAGATGTTTCTACAACTTTATTGGAGTCCACCTGTGGTAAATTCAATTGATTGGACATGATTTGGAAAGGCACACACCTGTCTATATAAGGTCCCACACTTGACAGTGCATGTCAGAGCAAAAACCAAGCCATGAGGTTGAAGAATTGTCCGTAGAGCTCCGAGACAGGATTATGTAGAGGCACAGATCTGGGGAAGGGTAGCAAAAATTGTCTGCAGCATTAAAGGTCTCCAAGAACACAGTGGTCTCCATCATTCTTGTATGGAAGAAGTTTGGAACCACCAAGACTCTTCCTAGAGCTGGCTGCCCGTCCAAACTGAGCAATCGAGGGAGAAGGGCCTTGGTCATGGTGGTGACCAAGAACCCGATGGTCACTCTGACAGAGCTCCAGAGTTTCTCTGTGGAGATGGTAGAACCTTCCAGATGGACAACCATCTCTGCAGCACTCCATCAATCAGGCCTTTTTGGCAGAGTGGCCAGACGGAAGCCACTCCTCAGTAAAAAGGCACATGACAGCCCGCTTGGAGTTTGCCAAAAGGCACCTAAAGGACTAACCATGAGAAACAAGATTCTCTGGTCTGATGAAACCAAGATTGAACTCTTTGGCCTGAATGCCAAGCGTCACGTCTGGACGAAACCTGGCACCATCCCTACGTTGAAGCATGGTGGTGGCAGCATCATGCTGTGGGGATGTTTTTCAGAGGCAGGGATGGGGAGACTAGTCAGGATCGAGGGAAAGATGAACGGAGCAAAATACAGAGGTCCTTGATGAAAACCTGCTCCAGAGCGCTCAGGACCTCAGACTGGAGCGAAGATTCACCTTCCAACAGGACAACAACCCTAAGCACACAGCCAAGACAACGCAGGAGTAGCTTCAGGACAAGTCTCAATGTCCTTGAGTGGCCCAGCCAGAGCCTGGACTTGAACCCGATCGAACATCTCTGGAGAGACCTGAAAATAGCTGTGCAGCGACGTTCCCCATCCAACTTGACAGAGCTTGAGAGGATCTGCAGAGTAGAATGGGAGAAACTCCCCAAATACAGGTGTGCCAAGCTTGTAGCGTCATACCCAAGAAGACTCAAAGCTATATTCGCTGCCTAAGGTGCTTCAACAAAGTACTGAGTAAAGTGTCTGAATAATTATGTAATACTTATTTTTTTTATACATTTGCAAAACATTCCCAAAATTGCTTTTGCTTTGTCATTATGGGGTGTTGTGTGTAGATTGATTTGGGAAATATTATTTTGTGTATATATTTTATAATAAAGCTCTAACGTAACAAAATGTGGGAAAAAATAATGGGGTCGGAATACTTTCCCAATGCACTGTAAATCTACTCAGGCTTCTCTAACACTAACCAGCTTCAGTTAGCTTCACATTCCAGCTCAGGCTTCTCTAACACTAACCGGCTTCAGTTAGCTTCACATTCCCGCTCAGGCTTCTCTAACACTAACCAGCTTCAGTTAGCTTCACATTCCCGCTCAGGCTTCTCTAACACTAACCAGCTTCAATTAGCTTCACATTCCCGCTCAGGCTTCTCTAACACTAACCAGCTTCAGTTAGCTTCACATTCCAGCTCAGGCTTCTCTAACACTAACCAGCTTCAGTTGAACTCTTCATTGAGACAATGCTGAAACATCAATCCATGGGCCGAGTCAGAACTCCTCATTGAGACAATGCTGAAACATCAATCCATGGGGCCGAGTCAGAACTCTTCATTGAGACAATGCTGAAACATCAATCCATGGGCGAGTCAGAACTCTTCATTGAGACAATGCTGAAACATCAATCCATGGGCGAGTCAGAACTCTTCATTGAGATAATGCTGAAACATCAATCCATGGGCGAGTCAGAACTCTTCATTGAGACAATGCTGAAACATCAATCCATGGGCGAGTCAGAACTCTTCATTGAGATAATGCTGAAACATCAATCCATGGGGCGAGTCAGAACTCTTCATTGAGACAATGCTGAAACATCAATCCATGGGCGAGTCAGAACTCCTCATTGAGACAATGCTGAAACATCAATCCATGGGGCGAGTCAGAACTCCTCATTGAGACAATGCTGAAACATCAATCCATGGGCGAGTCAGAACTCTTCATTGAGACAATGCTGAAACATCAATCCATGGGGCGAGTCAGTGACGCATGAAAGAAAAGTTATCTTACAAATAATTCAGCAAGCTATGGTGTGAAATGGGCTTTCAGAAGGCCTGTCTTTATTTGATGACTTAATCGTTAATGCCGTCTTTGGTGTGCTTATCAATGCCCAAGCATCTTTTCCCCCACTCCTATCTCCCCTTCTATCCGTGGAACAGCTTGTTGTGGCCATAGACATATAATCCATAGAAGGGTTTTGGAACCTCTAAACCTCTAAACAATTTGACTGTTAAACACTAACAATGGCTGCCGGTCTTGACTTGAATGGGAACTGCCATCTGTGGATGATATGTCTATGGTTGGATGTGGCTTTCATTGGCCTTTCACACATTTTTTACACTCATTTTTTTGTTATTCAAATAAATATGTAATCGGGTCGTATTCCTCAAATGAAGGGGATCATGACAATCTTTGCGAGAGGGGAGGGATTCTGATTTAATTTGGTCCTCAACTCGTGACTCAGACACTTCATTCAGGATAAATGGAGTTAGCCCTTTAGTTAGTCTGCCCTAGAGCAGGATAGTTCTGAATGCAGGATAGTGGAGTTAGCCCTGAGTTAGTCTGCCCTAGAGCAGGATAGTTCTGAATGCAGGATAGTGGAGTTAGCCCTGAGTTAGTCTGCCCTAGAGCAGGATAGTTCTGAATGCAGGATAGTGGAGTTAGCCCTGAGTTAGTCTGCCCTAGAGCAGGATAGTTCTGAATGCAGGATAGTGGAGTTAGCCCTGAGTTAGTCTGCCCTAGAGCAGGATAGTTCTGAATGCAGGATAGTGGAGTTAGCCCTGAGTTAGTCTGCCCTAGAGCAGGATAGTTCTGAATGCAGGATAGTGGAGTTAGCCCTGAGTTAGTCTGCCCTAGAGCAGGATAGTTCTGAATGCAGGATAGTGGAGTTAGCCCTGAGTTAGTCTGCCCCGGAGCAGGTTAGTTCTGAAGGATTCATTACCATAGAAATGTACGTGGCTAAAAGGTTATCCCAAGTTGAACTCAGAGTTGACCAAAGTAACATTTACATTTAACAGACGCTCTGATCCAGAGTGACTTACAGGAACAATTAGGGTTAAGTGCCTTGCTCAAGGGCACATCACCATATTTTTCACTTAGTTGGCTCAGGCAATCAAACCAGCAACCTTTCAGTTACTGGCCCAACGCTATTAACCGCTAGATCTCCTGCCGTCCCAATTACTTGGCTATCTCCTCAAACATGCGTCGTAGGATACCCCCCTCGGGTATTTCCCAATCTCACGTCATTTTCCATTTGGGAGCCATCATCGTTCCACATCCAGGCTTGCCGGTAAAGAAGCGGAAGCTCCTTTTTTAAGTCTACGGAAAACATTGTGAATAGTAACATCAACTACTTTCTTTCTCATCTCTTACCCAGTCTTGAGTTTGCTGTGGAATTGGCTGCCCTGCTGAAGTACCCTGCCCCTCGGGAGTGGCAGCAGGTAGCAGACAAGATCAAAATCCCTTTCGACCAGAAGCAGAAATACCATCCTGAATATGACGGCTACAAAAAAGGCGAGTCTTTTGCCCACTGCCCAGTTCACTTAGTTGCTTGTTTTCCCATATGCATAGCTCTTGTTCTATGTGTGTGTTAAGTAAAAAGTCTTAATATCAAATCGGGACATGCAACACATGCAGTATCATTGAGTCTCCGCTTTTTTGTTTTTAATTTGACTTTCTCCCAGGACAATTTGTGAAGCAGGCTGACACAGTGATGCTAGGCTATCCCCTGGGTCTACCTATGACCCCTGAGGTCAGGAGAAATGACCTGGAGTTCTACGAGGCGGTCACAGACCCTGGTGGACCAGCTATGACATGGGTACGTCACGTACTGGTATTATCATGCACTGCCAAGAACGGGTCAATGTATCAACTGTACTGTTGAAAGGGGGTACCTACCTACAAAAGGACTTTATAACGCATCACGCATTCATAACCCATACATAAGCCATTCATAACCCATACATAACCCATTCATAACCCATACATAACCCATGCATAAGCCATTCATAACCCATACATAAGCCATTCCTAAGCAGTACATAAGCATTTTTTTCTACTGCTAATGAATGCAGTATGTGTGTATTATGAATGTGTTCTGAAATCCTTACTGGTAGAAGAGTGTTACTCGGTTGGGGATGTAGTAGAGTGTTACTCGGTTGGGGATGTAGTAGTGTGTTACTCGGTTGGGGATGTAGTGGAGTGTTACTCGGTTGGGGATGTAGTAGAGTGTTACTCGGTTGGGGATGTAGTAGAGTGTTACTCGGTTGGGGATGTAGTAGGGTGTTACTCGGTTGGGGATGTAGTAGAGTGTTACTCGGTTGGGGATGTAGTAGAGTGTTACTCGGTTGGGGATGTAGTGGAGTGTTATTCGGTTGGGGATGTAGTAGAGTGTTACTCGGTTGGGGATGTAGTGGAGTGTTACTCGGTTGGGGATGTAGTAGAGTGTTACTCGGTTGGGGATGTAGTAGAGTGTTACTCGGTTGGGGATGTAGTAGTGTGTTACTCGGTTGGGGATGTAGTGGAGTGTTATTCGGTTGGGGATGTAGTAGAGTGTTACTCGGTTGGTGATGTAGTAGAGTGTTACTCGGTTGGGGATGTAGTAGGGTGTTACTCGGTTGGGGATGTAGTCGAGTGTTACTCGGTTGGGGATGTAGTGGAGTGTTACCCGGTTGGTGATGTAGTAGAGTGTAACTCGGTTGGTGATGTAGTAGAGTGTTACTCGGTTGGGGATGTAGTAGAGTGTTACTCGGTTGGGGATGTAGTAGAGTGTTACTCGGTTGGGGATGTAGTAGAGTGTTACTCGGTTGGGGATGTAGTGGAGTGTTACCCGGTTGGGGATGTAGTAGAGTGTTACTGGCCTCCCGAGTGGCTCAGAGGTCTAAGGCACTACATCACAGTGTTGCGGCGTCACTACAGCCTGGGGTTCGATACCATATATAATAATTCAAGTTTTACCTACTTGGGGATGTAGAAGCCCATTTGTCAAGTGCGTTTGTCTCTGTATTCTGCCAGGGAATGTTTGCAGTGGGCTGGCTGGAGCTGGGGGAGGTGGAGAAGGCTGGGCATCTACTCCAGAAGTGTTTCAAAAATATCCAGGGACCATTCCAGGTCAGAATGGGAAAACGCTCTGTCTCTGTCTCTATCTCTGTCTCTATCTCTGTCTCTGTCTCTGTCTCTGTCTCTCTTCCTCTGTCTCTCTGTCTCTCTCTCACTCTCTCGCATACACACACACACACACACACACTCACACATACAGTTTGTGTCACATTAATGTCTCTCTTTCAGGTATGGAGTGAATCGTCTGATGGTTCTGGGGCGGTGAACTTTCTCACTGGTATGGGAGGATTCCTGCAGGCTGTTCTGTTTGGTTACACTGGATTCAGGTCAGTTATATCCACCACCATACACATCACTTGGCATGAAACCAAACTGTCATCTGGTGGCATCATAAGACGTACATTACACTTGTATTCTGCTATAATAGTATATGTACCTACTTCCTGTCTTAAAGAGATTCTCCGGGTACTTTTGAATACTTTTTAGACAATAGTTCTGAAAGCAGCGCTCACGGGATAAAAGTGGTCCCCGCGACAATTACGTACTACGCCACATATGTACATCATCGCTCTCTCTCTCTTTCTGCTGTGTCGACTGAGCCGTTGGGCCCGCCCTACAACCTCATTGGATAACGCTGGGCAGGCCTCTTGCTAGCTGTCACTCAAATGCGAGGGGCTGAAACTCATTGGCTAGAACTCCAATTGCTAGGGTGCTGGCCCACGTGGGGAGAAGTGTAGGGGAAAACGTGCAGCAAAGCTTTAAGAAAAACAGTTGCTTTCAAACTAGGGACTTTGTGGATAGTTGAGGTTAGACAGTAATTATGCTCATAGATGATTGAATGAATGATCTACACATTGACACATCAGCCCAAATGTTTAAAAAATACTTTCATAGTGTCCAAAGTACCAGAGAATGTCTTTAACCCCGCGTCTTTAACTATTGGGACATAAGGCAACAATGAGCTCCTCAGTGAGAGGATCTGCAGTATGTACACTTACTGTCTTTTCTTCATTTTCCTTCTCAGAGTGCAGAAGGATTGTCTGGCTTTCGCCCCTTCCATCCCTGATGACATCACTCAGCTGTGTATCCGGGGGGTCAGTTACCTGGGCAACAAGATGGACTGGCTGGTGAGGGGACAGGAAGTTTACATCATACTGAGAGAGGGAGCAAAGCATGCTGGGAATACCAAACCCTGCGCTCTCCAGGTGGTCCTCAAGAACTCCGGGACCAAGATCCCTCTTATACCAGGTAAACTCTATTCCATTTTATTTGACTCTCTCCCAACTCACAAATGCTGAAACTGAGCCTTCAAATACTGTATGGATGTTACAGTAAAGTTATCATGAAATACTGTATGGATATTACAGTAAAGTTATAATGAAATACTGTATGGATATTACAGTAAAGTTATAATGAAATACTGTATGGATATTACAGTAAAGTTAATGAAATACTGTATGGATATTACAGTAAAGTTATAATGAAATACTGTATGGCTATTATAGTAAAGTTATAATGAAATACTGTATGGCTATTATAGTAAAGTTATAATGTATTCGGAAAAATCGGTAACACTTTACTTGAAACCTAGCATCATGACACGTTATGTAACGGTCATAACCATGTCATAATATGTCATAACAGCTGACATAACCTGTCCATAATATGTTCATAACACATATATTTAAACCTGATGTGATAAACTCAGCAAAAAAAGAAACGTCCCTTTTTCTGGACCCTGTCTTTCAAAGATAATTCGTAAAAATCCAAATAACTTCACAGATCTTCATAGTAAAGGGTTTAAACACTGTTTCCCATGCTTGTTCAGTGACCCATAAACACTTAATGAACATGCACCTTTGGAACGGTCATTAAGACACTAACAGCTTACAGACGGTAGGCAATTAAGGTCACAGTTATGAAAACTTAGGACACTAAAGAGGCCTTTCTGCTGACTCTGAAAAAAAACTAAATGATGCAAATGCAGATGTGGCCAGGGCAATAAATGGCAATGTCCATACTGTGAGACGCCTAAGACAGCGCTACAGGGAGACAGGACGGACAGCTCATCGTCCTCGCAGTGGCAGACCACGTGTAACAACACCTGCACAGGATCGGTACATCTGAACATCACACCTGCAGGACAGGTACAGGATGGCAACAACAACTGCCCAAGTTACACCAGGAACGCACAATCCCTCCATCAGTGTTCAGACTGTGCGCTATAGGCTGAGAGAGGCTGGACTGAAGGCTTGTAGGCCTGTTGTAAGGCAGGTCCTCACCAGATATCACCGGCAACAACGTCGCCTATGGGCACAAACCCACCGTCGCTGGACCAGACAGGACTGCCAAAAAGTGCTCTTCACTGACGAGTTGCGGTTTTGTCTCACCAGGGGTAAAGGTCGGATTCGCGTTTATCGTCGAAGGAATGAGCGTTACACCGAGGCCTGTACTCTGGAGTGGGATCGATTTGGAGGTGGAGGGTCCATCATGGACTGGGGCGGTGTGTCACAGCATCATCGGACTGAGCTTGTTGTCATTGCAGACAATCTCACCCTCTTCCCTCATGTGGTACCCTTCCTGCAGGCTCATCCTGACATGACCCTCCAGCATGACAATGCCACCAGCCATACTGCTCGTACTGTGCGTGATTTCCTGCAAGACAGGAATGTCAGTGTTCTGCCATGGCCAGCGAAGAGCCCGGATCTCAATCCCATTGAGCACGTCTGGGACCTGTTGGATCGGAGGGTGAGGGCTAGGGCCATTCCCCCAAAATATGTCCGGGAACTTGCAGGTGCCTTGGTGGAAGAGTGGGGTAACATCTCACAGCAAGAACAGGCAAATCTGGTGCAGTCCATGAGGAGGAGATGCACTGCAGTACTTAATGCAGCTGGTGGCCACACCAGATACTGACTGTTACTTTTGATTTTGACCCCCCCTTTGTTCAGGGACACATTATTCAATTTCTGTTAGTCACATGTCTGTGGAACTTGTTCAGTTTATGTCTCCGTTGTTGAATCTTGTTATGTTCATACAAATATTTACACATGTTAAGTTTGCTGAAAATAAACGCAGTTGACCGTGAGAGGACGTTTTATTATATGGCTGGTTATGACACCTGGTTAATACACATATTTGATATAATAATAATAAATAAATAAATAAAGGTCATTATGTTTGTTTGTTTCCTCAGGAAAACCAGTGACTTTCCCACGGGAGTCTGGAATGATCTGTAAAGTGGATGGTGCCTTATCCTGCTGGCCCATGTGAGGCCCATCCCTGTCAAACCCCATCGCCTTCTATCCACAGTACCTTCTATCTACAGTACAGTACCTTCTATCTACAGTACCTTCTATCTAGAGTACAGTACCTTCTATCTAGAGTACAGTACCTTCTATCTACAGTACAGTACCTTCTATCTAGAGTACAGTACCTTCTATCTACAGTACAGTGCCTTCTATCTACAGTACAGTGCCTTCTATCTACAGTACCTTCTATCTACAGTACAGTGCCTTCTATCTACAGTACCTTCTATCTAGAGTACAGTACCTTCTATCTACAGTACAGTACCTTCTATCTACAGTACAGTGCCTTCTATCTACAGTACCTTCTATCTACAGTACAGTACCTTCTATCTAGAGTACAGTACCTTCTATCTACAGTACAGTACCTTCTATCTACAGTACAGTGCCTTCTATCTACAGTACCTTCTATCTACAGTACAGTGCCTTCTATCTACAGTACCTTCTATCTACAGTACAGTGCCTTCTATCTACAGTACCTTCTATCTACAGTACAGTACCTTCTATCTACAGTACAGTACCTTCTATCTACAGTACCTTCTATCTACAGTACAGTGCCTTCTATCTACAGTACCTTCTATCTACAGTACAGTGCCTTCTATCTACAGTACAGTACCTTCTATCTACAGTACAGTGCCTTCTATCTACAGTACCTTCTATCTACAGTACAGTACCTTCTATCTACAGTACCTTCTATCTATAGTACCTTCTATCTACAGTACAGTACCTTCTATCTACAGTACCTTCTATCTATAGTACCTTCTATCTACAGTACAGTGCCTTCTATCTACAGTACCTTCTATCTACAGTACAGTACCTTCTATCTACAGTACAGTACCTTCTATCTACAGTACCTTCTATCTATAGTACCTTCTATCTACAGTACCTTCTATCTATAGTACCTTCTATCTACAGTACAGTGCCTTCTATCTACAGTACCTTCTATCTACAGTACAGTGCCTTCTATCTACAGTACAGTACCTTCTATCTACAGTACAGTGCCTTCTATCTACAGTGCCTTCTATCTACAGTACAGTACCTTCTATCTACAGTACAGTGCCTTCTATCTACAGTACCTTCTATCTACAGTACAGTACCTTCTATCTAGAGTACAGTACCTTCTATCTACAGTACAGTACCTTCTATCTACAGTACAGTGCCTTCTATCTACAGTACCTTCTATCTACAGTACAGTGCCTTCTATCTACAGTACAGTGCCTTCTATCTACAGTACAGTGCCTTCTATCTACAGTACCTTCTATCTACAGTACAGTGCCTTCTATCTACAGTACAGTGCCTTCTATCTACAGTACCTTCTATCTACAGTACAGTGCCTTCTATCTACAGTACAGTACCTTCTATCTACAGTACAGTACCTTCTATCTACAGTACCTTCTATCTACAGTACAGTACCTTCTATCTACAGTACAGTGCCTTCTATCTACAGTACCTTCTATCTACAGTACCTTCTATCTACAGTACAGTACCTTCTATCTACAGTACAGTACCTTCTATCTACAGTACAGTACCTTCTATCTACAGTACCTTCTATCTACAGTACCTTCTATCTACAGTACAGTACCTTCTATCTACAGTACATTCTATCTACAGTACAGTGCCTTCTATCTACAGTACCTTCTATCTACAGTACAGTACCTTCTATCTACAGTACAGTACCTTCTATCTACAGTACAGTGCCTTCTATCTACTGTCGTGGAAAATGGTTCCTCAAAAATATGAAACTCTTACAAGAACTTGTGAATTCAAAGAGACTTTAATACACGTAACAAAGTCTTGAGCCGGTCCATGGAACGACTGACTCTACTCATCACAGGGCTCTGTTTATATACCTTTGTAGCACACAGGTACATTCCCATATATGAATAGGATTTCTCCTTGCCACTATTATCCTCCAATCAGAGCTCTTGCTTGTTTACGCCCAGTAACGCCCACCTCTGTTCCAAGTTTAGATTATAATAGTGGCAAGGCCCTTAATGTAATACAAAAAAGAATACATTTTATTGTGTACATATATTACTTGTGTTGACCATTCTGCTGTCATCTTCTAGACCTTAATGGATTAAATTAGTATTATATCTCTACTTGATGTATCACATGGTTCCAGTTGCACTGATCTCTGTATATGAAAATATCTTGTCTTTAACTCTCCTCACCAATATTCTATCTTAGCAATTGCTTGCTGTCACTCACACACCTGACAGCTGCTTGGGCTGTATTCGTAGCCCTGCAACCGCCCAAGCATTTAGCCTAAATGTTCCTATACCTTATAAGTCCTTTTGTTTCTGTTCGCCTGTCTAATTTTACAGACCCTGTTACTTGACTCTATGTCTGACTTTTAACATATGTATTTACGGGTCTCAGTTATGCAGTCTTGTCACTAGTCCAGGACAACCCTCAACATATGTTCTGCTCAACAGTGACAAGCCTACTGGTGTCATCCTGCTTTCTATGTGTCCTGTGTAATTAGTGATATGCATGTTTGTTAAAGGAAAGGAGAAAATACAATTAATGTCATCAAATTATCCCCTATACTACAGTACAGTGCCTTCTATCTACAGTACAGTACCTTCTATCTACAGTACCTTCTATCTACAGTACAGTACCTTCTATCTACAGTACAGTACCTTCTATCTACAGTACCTTCTATCTACAGTACAGTACCTTCTATCTACAGTACAGTACCTTCTATCTACAGTACCTTCTATCTACAGTACCTTCTATCTACAGTACAGTACCTTCTATCTACAGTACAGTACCTTCTATCTACAGTACAGTACCTTCTATCTACTGTACCTTCTATCTACAGTACAGTGCCTTCTATCTACAGTGCCTTCTATCTACAGTACAGTGCCTTCTATCTACAGTACAGTACCTTCTATCTACAGTACCTTCTATCTACAGTACAGTACCTTCTATCTACAGTACCTTCTATCTACAGTACCTTCTATCTACAGTACAGTACCTTCTATCTACAGTACAGTACCTTCTATCTACTGTACCTTCTATCTACAGTACAGTGCCTTCTATCTACAGTGCCTTCTATCTACAGTACAGTGCCTTCTATCTACAGTACAGTACCTTCTATCTACAGTACCTTCTATCTACAGTACAGTGCCTTCTATCTACAGTGCCTTCTATCTACAGTACAGTGCCTTCTATCTACAGTACAGTACCTTCTATCTACAGTACAGTGCCTTCTATCTACAGTACCTTCTATCTACAGTACCTTCTATCTACAGTACAGTACCTTCTATCTACAGTACAGTGCCTTCTATCTACAGTACAGTGCCTTCTATCTACAGTACCTTCTATCTACAGTGCCTTCTATCTACAGTACAGTGCCTTCTATCTACAGTACAGTACCTTCTATCTACAGTACAGTGCCTTCTATCTACAGTACCTTCTATCTACAGTACAGTACCTTCTATCTACAGTACCTTCTATCTACAGTACAGTACCATCTATCTACAGTACCTTCTATCTACAGTACATTCTATCTACAGTACAGTGCCTTCTATCTACAGTATCTTCAGAATGTATTCACACCCCTTGACTTTTACCACATTTTGTTGTGTTACAAAGTGGGATTAAAATGGATTTAATTGTCTTTTTTTTGTGTAAATGATCTATACAAATTACTCAAAAAAGTATGTATGGAAAATAAAACACTAATGTATTTTGACTAGATAAGTATTCAACCCTGAGTGAACACGTTACAATCACATTTGGCAGCGATTTAAAGCAGTGAGTCTTTCTGGGTAAGTCGCTAAAGCTTTGCACGTCTGGATTGTACAATATTTTTCCATTATTCTTCAAAAAATTCTCCGTGCGCTGTCAAGTTGGTTGTTAATCATTGCTAGACATCCATTTTCAAGTCTTGACATAAATTTTCAAGTAAGTCAAAACTGTAACTAGGCCTCTCAGTAACATTCGATGTGGTCTTGGTGAGCAACTCCAGTGTATATTTGCAGACTGAACCAGGTTTTCCTCTAGGATTTTGCCGGGGGCTTAGCTCTATTACTTTTCTTTTTATCCTGAAGAATTCCCTAGTCCTTGCCGATGACAAGCATACCCATAACATGATGCAGCCACCACCATGATTGAAAATATAAAGAGTGGCACTCAGTGATGTGTTAGATTTGCCCCCAAACATAATTTCTGCCACATTTTTTTTTTAAGTACTACTTTAGTGCCTTGTTGCAAACAGGATGCATGTTTGGGAAAATGTTTATTCTGTACAGGTTTACTTCTTTTCACTCTGTCATTTATGTTAATATTGAGGAGTAACTACAATGTTGTTGATCCATCCTCAGTTTTCTCCCATCACAGCCATTAAACTCTGTAACTGTTTTAAAGACACCATTGGCCTCGTGGTGAAATCCCTGAGTGGTTTCCTTCCTCTCTGGCAACTGAGTTAGGAAGGACGCCTGTATCTTTGTAGTGACTGGTTGTATTGATACACCATCCAACTGAGTTAGGAAGGACGCCTGTATCTTTGTAGTGACTGGTTGTATTGATACACCATCCAACTGAGTTAGGAAGGACGCCTGTATCTTTGTAGTGACTGGTTGTATTGATACACCATCCAACTGAGTTAGGAAGGACGCCTGTATCTTTGTAGTGACTGGTTGTATTGATACACCATCCAACTGAGTTAGGAAGGACGCCTGTATCTTTGTAGTGACTGGGTGTATTGATACACCATCCAAAGTGTCATTAATAACTTCACCATGCTCAAAGGGATATTCAATGTCTGCCTCTTCTTTTTTACCCATCTACCAATAGGTGCCCTTCTTTGCAAACCATTGGAAAACCTCCCTGGTAACATAATTCCACTTTGACATTATGGAGGATCGTGTGTAGATCAGTGACACAAAATCGCAGTTTATTCCATTTTAAATTCAGGCTGTAACACAACAAAATGTGGAAAGAATTAAGGGGTGTGAATACTTTCTGATGGCACTGAACCTATATGTCATTTTTTGAGTCCCAAATGGCACCCTATTCCCCTTAGAAAGTAAGTAGCCTTGTCTGAACCAGAATGTCCCATAGGGCAGGAGCCTGTCTCCTGTTTCTGTAGCGTGAGGCAGCTTGATGTACAACTCCACCCCCGTGAGGCAGCTTGATGTACAACTCCACCCCCCGGAAAGGACGCTAGCCTATCTCAGGGCCCATAGCAACTCACAATAGACTGCCATTTGGGACTCATTGTTATTCCTGGTTTATTCATGCACTGGAAATTATTTTCTGTGTATAACAAGGATTTCATCTATTGTGCTTAAACCATGTATTTGGTGTGACTTACTTGATTTGTCATTCACATCTCAGTAAATGTACTGTATGTTTGTAGAGATGGATCAAATGCCTTTTTTATACTGATATACTTAAGCTGCAATAAAATATACATTTGTTATGAGAACATTTTACTTTTTCGTGAATGATATTTTTAATTAAAACATCTTGCAGCATGGACTCATTGGAAAATGAAAGAAGAAATGTGTGTATTGTAATTATTTTGAGCATTACATACCTAATATTTCAACCCACCTAAGCTTTAGGGTCTTTATCTTAGCAGACCTCAAACACAAAATAAATATGCATTTTTCTACATTTTTGTTGCATGGCTTGTAAAAAGAGAGTTTGTTTTCTTCAACTGTGATAAACATAAAAGAGAATATTTTCCTGAGCCTTAATCTTTTAAACATGCTTAGACTTTAATAATATTAGACTGGCTGTGATATGAATAACATCAAAAATATTTTTGATATATAGCCTACAGTTTACTATAGTGCAGGGATCATCAACTAGATTCAGCTGGGGGACGATTATTTATTTTTTTTGTTGAGCTGATGGTCGAGGGGCAAGGAACATAATTCCAAATAATTACTACAAATTGACCACAAGAAGCCTAAAGAGATATAAGGTTTTAACTAAAATATAATAATTTCAAACCTTGCTTACATTTGTATACAATCATGTCGTGCATCTCTATTTGGGAACAGATTTCTTAAATTATAAAATCACTTAGAGCTGATTTACTTTTTTTTTTTTTTTTTTTTTTACAGTCTTTTATGTCCAACAATGAAAATTCCACACAGAAAAATAGGGTTTGTGGATAAGGTCTGAAGTTAACACGGGCTTATGAGATCTTATATGAGTTAGTTATATGAGATAATATAAGTCCGTTAACATGACCTTTATGAAGCCTTTATGCGCCCTTAAGGCGGAGTTAGTCCCTACAAAAACACGCCAAGAGAGATAAATGGTAATGCGTCCTTTTGTAGGGACTCCTCCACGGTTCGTTGGACAACGTCTAATTATTTAACCTCGATTTATTATCAAGGATTCATACTGAGACCAAGGTCTCTTGTACAGATGCCCTGATTTACTGAAATAATACACACATCAAAATGTAAATACAAAATGCAAGGAGAAAGAAAAACACGGTCATAAAACACAAACACGTTCAGGTCCTCAAATCATCTTTCTGAATTGGCCTAGAGGCACCAAATCCTCAAATTGAAGAACATTTTGAAGATTGTAGGTTTTTTTTTGCACCTTATTTGTGGAACAAACGGATTTCCCTAACCTCCGTAGAGGCCAAAGGAATTTCCAGCGTTACGTTAGCTATCTTTGAGACAGGGTGCGGTAACTCGTATGTCTGAAGGTTAGTAACGATGTTAGGTAGAGTGGGATGTTTTTGTTAAAGGGCTTTATAAATTAAAACATAGCAATGTATCAACCTATATTAGAGGGCCAAGCAACTTTCCGGATGAGAATGCAGCGATGAGTACTAAAAGTGTCGCACGTAGTAAAGACCTATGGAGAAAATGAATGGCGTTTTTGGATAAAACGATGAAGGTCTGTGGTAAACACAGATTTAGGAGATATACGTTTTTGTTCTATGATATTATATTAAATCAGCTAACGTCACTTTTTTTTGTGATTTTTTTTTAAAAAGAAATTATGTAATAAAAAAAAACACACATATAAAGCACATAAAGGCTTCATAATTAACACAAGGTCATGTCAATTGACTGCTATTACATCGTAGAACCAAAAGGTAGAACATCTCCTAAACATGTGTTAAACCTCAGAGACTTTATTTTTCCACGTTAACGCTGAAACAGCGCTATAAAGGCTCAAACAGACAATTAAAACCCTCTCCCACGATTGGATGGTTTGAACCGAAACCCTCCTTTTTTAAATGTGATTGGTCCGAAACCCTCCTCTTTAAATGTGATTGGTCAGTGGGAGGAGCAGATTTTGCACACGTCACTTATAACCCAGTCCCCCCCCCCTGATTTGTCAACGACACCTCCTCTTTAAATGTGATTGGTCAGTGGGAGGAGCAGATTCTGTACACGTCACTATAACCCAGTGCCCTGATTTGTCCAGACGGCTTGGAACATTTTAAACGGTTTTTCAGCGGGTGTTGAGGTAAAGTCGGGACTATAACGTTACGTTGTTGTGGTTGTACAGACAAATAAATGGTGGATTTTTGTTTTGTTTTTAAAAAACTTTTATAAAGATTGTTTCAATTCATCTGCAATATAAAGAGTGAACTGCTATTGAAACGGAATTATTTTTCTTCTCAAAATCCGGATGGTATGGAAGTTTTTTTTTTTTTTTTAAATTTGGCTGTCGTTTAGCTAGCTTAAACTAGCCATCCCCTTTTCACGTTGACTGTTTAAAATCTCAAAAACAACTCGCTAGTTATTTTATTGCTAAGACAACACTGACTCTCTTGTTTCTTCGACGTGAGATCTGAATGACTTCGCATTATTATTGCAGAATATCTTATCTATTTGTCCGGGAGGTTTTGTAGCAAGCTGTGATCCACACGGCCGTCGTCTTCAGTTAGCGGAAATGCGCGGGTTAGCTGGAGAAACAAATTCAAAAAACGGGTAGCTAGTTAAAGTTAGCTATATAGTTAAAACATTTTGTTACGCCTTAACAAGGTGGCATTTCAACATTTTGATTAAATGTAACGTTTTAGGATCATTTTTTTTAGGTCATGTTATTGTGTGGAGTGGTTGTCGTGTCACTTCGTCGCCCTGTCCTCGGCATGTGTCTCTGTGTCAGATGTCTCCTCGTACTATCATTTATGGACGCAACATGTCAGCGGGTTGACGTTTTTCTGGGGGGTTTTCCTACTTCAAATAGAACTGGTTGCCAATTTAGTTAAAGCGTTGGAATAGTTTTTTTTTTTTTTTTTTTGCGAGAGGTTTCACCATCCTATCAAACGTTTTGAAAACTCTTATTCCCCCCCAGGTCGCAGCCATGACCTCTGTACTGGCGTCGACGCGTACCCTGATGCTGATGTTTGATGGGAAGATTCAGGAGTTCTCCAACGAGATAGACAATGTCCACATGGTGTGGCTCGAAGAGATCCAGCAGGAAGCCAACCGCATGTTCTCCAGGTAGGACCGAAGTGTACAAGAAAAACGACCCCCATTCATAATCAAATTAATTGCTGTTATGTTCTTTGTCATTTGTGTCGTAATAATTTTTTCAAACCGTGCTCTTAAAGCATCATACATGCTCAGTTTATATAGGTGATTTGATTTAAAAAAATACATAGATTTAAAATACAATTCTCCCCGATTTTGTGATATCAAATTGGTAGTTAGTCATGTCCCATCATTCAAATCAAATTTTATTTGTCACATACACATGGTTTGCGGATGTTAATGCGAGTGTAGCGAAATGCTTGTGCTTCTAGTTCCGACCATGCAGTAGTAACTTAACAAGTTGCAACTCCCATACGGACTCAGGAGTGGCAAAGGTTGAGAACCATGCGCCCCCCTGAAACACGACCCCGCCAAGCCGCACTGCTTCCTGAAACACTGCTCGCTTTACCCGAAAGTCAGCCGCATCAATGTGTCGGAGAAAACCCCTGTACGGCTGGCGACCGAAGCCAGCGTGCATGGGCACGACGGGACAAGCACATCCCAGCCGGCCAAACCCTCCCCTAAGCCTGTCTACGCTGGGCCAATTGTGCGCAGCTTCATGGGGTCTTCTGGTCTCGTCCGGATGTGTAGTGACGCCTTAAACTGCTGCGCCACACGGGAGGCCCCGACCAATACTTTGTCGGGGACAGCCATACACCAAACAGTACCTACCCTGTAACTCCCAGTAATCAAATCACATTATCTGATGTAACAATCTGTAGCTACTGTAATTTGTAATTCTGTAAATTAATGATGGCCAGAAGGAAGGATTCATCCTGTGACAGTTGACCTTTCTCTTCAGAGCCATATACAGAGTATTCCAAACCATTAGGACCTTTCTAATATTGAGGTACAGCCCCCCTTTTCCCTCAGAACAACCTCAATACGTTGCAACATGGAATCGAAAGCGTTCCACAGGGATGCTGGCAATGGTTGACTCCAATGCTTTCCACAGTTGTGTCAAGTTGGCTGGAAACTGAGTGTGGGGGGAAAAAACCAGCGGCGTTGCAGTTCTTGCCCCAACCGGTGCTCTGGCACTTACTGCTATACGCCGGCACTTAAATATTTAGTCTTGCCCATTCACCAACTGAATGGCACACACACAATTCATGTCTCAATTGTCTCGACTTGCCCGTTCACCAACTGAATGGCACACACACAATTCATGTCTCAATTGTCTCAAGGCTTTAAAAAAATCTTCTCTAAACTGTCTCCTACCCTTTATCTACACTGATTGACATGGATTTAACAAGTGGCATTAGTAAAGGGATCATAGCTTTCACCTGGATAGTCTGTCATGGCAAGAGCAGATGTTCTTTAATGTTTTTGTACACTCGGTGTATATTCACATTTCTTTTTCCTTCCTATCTCAGTGACTTCAGCCCGGAGCCAGAACTGATGCCAAAGACCCCATCGCAAAAGAAGAGCAACCGTAGGAAGCGTCTATCCGTGGGTCAGAATGAGAATCGCGCCAAGAGACGGTGGGTTATTCTGTTAAATTGTCCTACTACAGTAGGCTCCTACAGTCTCAGACGGAACAGCCCATTTTTTCGCTACGTTCCATCTGGTCAGTCATGTGACACTGTACATTTTAGTACAGCAATCAGAATCGCCTTCATTCACCAAGAGCATTGTACCAGGAATTGGACCTTACAATAAACAAGAGTAACAACCCTGACTAGACCGGTCCCGCTTCATCGTGCACATTATAATTTTTACCCCAACAGACACGTTAATGACACACGGGTTTAAATACCAAAACTAACTGTGAACCCACAATATTAATTTGGGGACAGGTTGAAACATGTAGTTAGTTCTGTGAGATGAACATGAAGTTTATTATTTTAACTGACATTCATATGGTAATCTTTTTAGCTGGTTCTTTGGAAGAGTTTTCACCTGAAGTCATACAACATTGTATTTCTCTAGTCCTGATGATTTAATCCACAAATTAAAAAGCGGAACTCAACTCAAAACAAAAAAAAAACTATCTTTTAATGAATCTGTCCTCGTTCATCTTTCAAGCACCCTCGTGGGGGTTTGTATCTGTGAAAACCAATAAGGACGTCTGCTGTGATCTTTGTCTTCCCTGCAGCTTCTCAAAGGGCAAACGCAGCAACCTGCGTCGCTCCTCTGTGTCCACCTCCCTGAACCTGATAGCAGAGGATGATGGAGGATCTCCGGTCACACGGGAAGAGGTAGTCAAGCCCCCTCGTTCCCGCAGAGCCAAACAGACCACCCAGTCTGAGGCGTCACCACCCGTATGCAGCACCCGCAAAGGAGCTGCTCAGACCACCGACTCTCAGCAGGAGCTAAAGGAGATGGAGTATGAGGCTTCTAGCGAACACATCCCGGAGGAGAGGATGCAGCCAGAGGAAGCTGAGAGTAAGAGGGAGCCGTCCAGCTCAGTCACCTCCCAGCCCCCCTGTCTAACACCCCCTCAGACCCAGAGTCACATAGCTGAAGCCATAGTCAAGATCTCGGCCTCGGAGCGGCATTCTGCAGAGCTCCAGATGAACCCCAACCCAGAGCGCTCTCCAAGCCGCACCGCCACTAAGATAGCCATCGCTGCCGGCACCACGCCCCCGAGCGCCAGGCGGAGCTCCGCGAGACGCTCTCTGACCGTGCGGCGCTCCCTGGCAGGGCTGAGACACAGCATGACCCAGGAGTCTGTCCGCAGAGCCTCCAGGAGATCCTTCCTGAAGAAGAAGGCTCGTATGGGTAGCTCCACCTGCAGCAGTAACGTCAGCGGGCCTGGTGAGTGACGCGATATGGCCTGGCATCGTTTATGCGACGTGTGCAGTGGAAGCTGCTGAGGGGAAGACGGCTCATACTAATTCCTGGAATGGAGGCGGTGTCAACCACATGGAAACCAGGTCTTTTTGATGTCTGATGCCATTCCGTTGACTCCATTCCAGCCATTTATCATGAGCCGTCCTCCCCTCAGCAGTCTCCCACTGGATGTGAGCGATATGGTTAGGCTTGCAGCCAGCATTCTTTCAGATTACTCGTTTCCTGCTCCCAAGCTTAGTCTGAGTTGAGCGTGGCTATTTTAAATTTTTATTTCTCCATATTACACCTTGACAATGTAATGAGAGAGATACATGCATGCATACATACTGTGCTAATGAATGATAGTGTTGTCTGTCTGTCCACCGTAGAAGATGTGTGGATGGAAACTGATGGACATGAGGTCGCCTTGCAGACGGATGGGTGAGTGATTACAATATTAGGCCTATTTTTATTTTTTATCAATCATTGTCTTGTCTGAATGTTTAAAACACGTCTGTTGTAATTGGTATGTGAATGGTGTAGGCTTGGGCGGTATACCGTATACCGGGATATTTGGAAATAGCCATGAGATGGTCTTACAATACTGTATTTCTATTTATTTATTTATTTTTAATATATATATATATATATATATATATATATATATATATATATATATTAGTTCTTTTTAAAAGTAAATACCCAGTCAACTTGTGCAATATGTTAGGAGATCAAGCAGATCGCGTTCTTCGTTTATTTTTTTTCATTATGAAGCTTACCAAAGTTCCCAGTGTTGGTTTACAAGCGCACACCGACGAGAGACCGCAACCCTTGTGGGTCACTCACTGCAGGGCAGCCAGGTGATCTAGTTACAGGACTGGAATTCACAACTAACTGTTGGCCAGCTAAATGTCTTATACCTTAACTTCTCAGGGATCACTGGGGCGCTAGCGGGCTGCTCCCGACACTACCAGGTAAAATGTAAGGCGCCAAATTCAAAATCCAAAAGTTGAATTATTAAACATCCACCAATATACAAGTGTTCCATACTCATCAAAAGCTCTGTTTCTTGGCAATATCACAGCGTTGTCAGATTTCAAAAAGGCTTTACGGCGAAAGCAGCACATTTGCTTGTTTGAGAGTAGCACCTCACATATTATTCCCATAGCCATGAATCGATTAGCCATCATGGCACACACATAACACATTTCACAGCGAAAACAAATCAATTACCTGTTGACGAACTTCTGCTGAGGTCATCCTAGGTGTCCAACGAAGACAATCCATGGTTCTTTTGTTAGAAAAAGTAACGTCTTTTATCCATAAATCCTCCATTTGGTTTGCGCGTTATAATCAGAAACGACAGCTTCCACTACTCCATTGAAACGTGACGCAAACTCGTTCATCTTATACCTATAAGCTTGTCCAAGAACAATCAAACATAGTTTTAAATGTATCCTTAGGAACACTTTTACGTATATTTACTATTATAAATCAACCGGAATATAAACTGATCGATAAAGACGGTAAAAAAGACACTGTGCGCTTTGTCGGGAGCGCGCGCTGGGTACTGTTTACATGAGAGTGACTTCCTTGTTTGGTCTTCTTCTCTGGTCTAATTCATCCAAAATGAAAAAATTACACTGTCTCGAGACTGTTGACATCTAAAGGAAGCGATGGGTACCACATTCATATGCCCTTATATGGTCATTTTCATGAGTGAGGGGTGCCCAAATGAGCAATGTGTCAAAATCACTTTTTCCAGGACAGAAATTCCTCGGGGTTTCGCCTGCTATATGCGTTCTGTTTTGCTCACAGACAAATGGTTAACAGTTTTGGAAAATTCAGAAATCAAGTTTTTAGCTTGGTAACGGTGATCCTGTATCAAGAGCCTTGCTGTTTTTTAATATTTGTTTTGTGCTTGTTGCAAACCGTGTGTAGTGTTTTGAGTTGCTAACCTTCGGGTTACAACAGCGCCCCCTTGTGTTCAGTGCCGGTATTACCGGATGTCCCATTGTCATGCCGACCGTGTGCCATAATAATCTGGATACTGCCCAAGCCTAGCCTAAGAATGTATTCATTAGGGAACTGAACAGAATCTAACACACGCAAACTGAATGAAACCAATGGGGGGGGAGGGGTGGAACTACCAGAATTTGTCCAATAGAATTGCTTGTGAACTGTTTTGTAGCGGTGTGCGACTAATGAATAACACCCTTGGTTATTATGCATCTGATATGCTGTTGTGTATGGCAGGGTGTTGTCAGAGAATTCTGCAGAGACCGAGACTGACAGCCCAGCTCTTGAGACTTCTCCTGAGGTAGGAAACATCCACATTGTACCTGGACGATACATTTATCTAAAATATAAATTCATAGGTTTCTTCCTAGGTTCCTGCCTTTTCTAGGGAGTTTTTCCTAGCCACCGTGCTTCTACACCTGCATTGCTGTTTGGGGTTTTTAGGCTGCGTTTCTGTACAGCACTCTGTGACATCAGCTGATGTAAAAAGGGATTTATAAATGCATATGATTTGATATCAGACTTGGGGTCAATTCACAAAGTAGAAGGAAATTCCAATTCAATGTTCCTCCATTTGCTTCCTGAAATGGAATTGACCCCAACACTGATTAGTAGTTGATGTCTAGCTCTACTGTTCTGTCTGTCCCTTTATGTAAATATAGTGAAATGATTCCCTAAACTCAAATCTTTATTTTAATTTGAGCAGGATAGCACGGTGCAGAACCAGCCAGGGGCTCTCAGTGTTGAGGAGGTTCGTCGTTTCACTCGCTCCATGGCCCAGACCACTCCCACCATGCCGCCACCACCAGCCTCCGTCATCAGCAAAGCCAAGACCGCCACACCAGACTCTGGATCAGGTACTCGCTCACACTCAACAGCAGAGCACCACGTACCGGAAGCTGAATAGATATCTCTCTCGCTGTCTTCTGAATCATGCTTGTAACGTCAATAGCCAACGTGTGTGTGTGTGTGTGTGTGTGTGTGTGTGGGCAAAGATTTGGATTTATTGGTGGTTAACAGGTTTGTGTTCCCTAGATGGCAGTGGTAAGAAGCCACCTTCAAGTCTGGGTCCTCGTCTCAGTGCCAAGCGCAGAGCAGCTGCCGATGAATTCCAGAGCCCAAGGAAGAAGCCCTCACCCCCTGTCAAGAGCCAGAGTGTAAGAATGAAGATATCAGGCTTTTTTTTCCCCCCCTCACAACAACTAGCTGTGTCTTGCCTGGCACAGAAATGTGCCAGTTCTCCCAAAGAGTGAATATATGAAGTGTGGGCTTATCACTGTAAAGTTGCCACGAATAGACCCTAATGTTGTCTACTGTAGGTGAGGCCCAACATGAGGTCGTTCCTCCACACGGTCCAGAAGAACCAGATGCTAATGATGACCCCCAGCTCGCTGGGCCGCAACACCATCATGAAGTCCTTCATTAAACACACCACGCCAGGCAGAGCCGAACTCAAGGTTAGTCTACAGGTCACTACTCGTTTCAGGGGACTCGCTCTAATTTTTGCGATGTGATATTTCCTGAATAACTCCTGCCTTCATGACATTATCCTCAAAAATAAAATAAAAACATTCAAATTGCCCCCATGTTGCCATGATCACATCATAACCATTTTGTGATTTTTATTTTGATTGTTTAGGAAGTCTTTCAACAAAAAAAAAAAATCACAATGTTACCAGACAACATATGTAGCCTTGTTAATTGGATCTCTCTTCCTGTCCCCTCTACAGTCAGGCTGTGGTGTGGTGGTATGTATCAGAGTCATATGGTGGGTGGGGGGGGTGTGTTTGGTCTTTTGTGTGCTGTAACTGGTACACGCCACTTGTCGTCCCCCACACCGTCTGAGTTTTAAGGTTGTCCCCCACCCACCCCCTTCCCTCCCACACCATCTTGAGTTAACGTTGGGTTCTAAGAGGCATAAAGGCTGTGGCTTTAGTGATTTTTAGATTTCATCAGATTTATGTCTACCGTGTTTTTAGGGCTCCTACACACATCGAAGGCGTTGCCGGCTTTTTGCCCCTCACTAACTAAATGAAATACAGGGACTTGGGGCTTCAGTTTTTTGTTACGCTGCAAATCTGTGTAGGAGCCCTTGAGATGCATTTCCTTTCAGAAATCACCCTGGGGGCCTCTAGTCCGATATTAATCTTATTCCCCTCTTCATGGGCTCCCTTTCCATTTAAAATACTACTACCACGGATTTCACTCGGACCCAAACGACTTGCCACTGGAATGTAAAAAAGAGAATTTTTTTAATGCCATGTAACTCATAGATAGATAGATATATAACTATCGGATTCATAAGTGTATTATTCTTCTAGGAAAGGGAACGCCTGAAACTGGAAGCATTAAAGAAGAAGCAGGAGCAAGAAGAGGAGAGGAAGAAGAAGATGGAGGAAGAGAAGAGGAGGAAACTGGAGGAGATGAAGAAGAAGCGGGACGAGCGGCTGCGGAGGGTCGTCGAGGCCCGGGTGAAGGAAGAACAGAAAGACGAGGAGAAAAAGAAGAAGATTGAGCAGAAGATGCTCCAGATTGATGAGAAACACGACAAGGTGAGCTGTTGACGAGCAACACGACTTTACTGAATGACCGGGATTTACATCTGATGCAGAGGTGACGCTATAGTAATGGGTTATGTTCATTTGGGCACAAAAACTGCCTTAAAATGGGAGTGTAAAAAGGGGAGATACTATCTTGAACTTGGCCAATAGGAAACTATTATTTTTTTAATTTTAGTGAACTGTTTTCCCCTGTTCCGCAGCTGCGAGTGGAGCGCATGGCAGAGGAGAAAGCCAAAAAGAAGGTGGCCAACAAACGCCAGGAGGAGCTGGAACTGAGGAGGAAGATGGAGGAAGACGCCAGGAGGAAGAAGATTCAACAGTCTGTAAGGCTCTCTTACCATTTATGTTGAACTTTCCATTTTTTTAGTAGTAGTATTTCTTTTTTTTTAAATAGTCCGATATTGGCGAGGTAGACAGAATGCCGCCCATAGAGGTAGAATCCGTGCCCGCTCCAAACTGCAGCGTTGCCCGCTAGACCAGCCCCCCCACGGACAACCATTTTATTTCTTCGTTTTCTAATTGAATTGGATGCCTCCTTAAAGGTAACGTGGGGTTTAAAAAAAAAAAAAAAAAAAAATTATGTTTGCGACCCTCGTCTCAGGAGGAAGAGGAGAAACGTCAGCAGGAGCTGCAGGCTAAGAGGAGAGCCGAGGAAGAGCAGGAGCGGGCTCGCAAGATGACCGAGGCCCGACGAGCACTGGAGCTGAAGAAAGAACTCGAGAGGGAGCAGGAGAGGGAGAAACAAGCATCTGCTGAGAGGTAGTTTTCCTGTCAACTTTTGATGAACCGGAGTTTTTTTTTTTCGTTTTTTTTCTTATGGAATTACGTACAACAACTGTAAAATGACTTAACTGCTGATGTAAAACGGGCTTTAATAATGAATTAGTTTGCGTCTTCTATCAAACTGGCACTGCCATCGTTATTGTTGCTGTTCGAAAGCTTTTGGACTGAAATTGTTTTGTTTTATAATGTGGAGACCGAGAAGGCTTTTGCTGAATCTTGTCTTTTTTTTTTTTTTTTTTTTTTTTTTCAGGAGCGGGTAGAGAGGGATAAGGCCGTTGCTCTTCAGAGAGAAGTGGAGAGAGCGGCCCGGGAGAAAGAGAGGAGAGAGTTGGACAAGAGGAAGAGGGTAAATCCTGCAGCGTCAACCAGATCTGTCTTGTTTGGGTTAACCATTCATTTAACATGCCTGTTCCTTAAACATTGTGTAGACTTGGTTCGAAGGTACTTTCAGATTTGTACATAACTATTTTTTTTTTTAAAGGTGTTTTTTGTACGTTAACGGTTGGTTGAATTACTAATGAAAAGTTTTTATTTATTTTTTTTAAACTTTTTTTATTCTGTCAATAGGAGGAGCAACAGAGGCAGGCTGAGGAGGAGAGACAGCGAGAAGCGGAGAGACAGCGAGAAGCGGAGAGACAGCGAGAAGCGGAGAGACAGCGAGAAGCTGTTAAGAGCCACCTGACTGCTGAAGTTCAGGTGAGGATACTTCTCTACTTTTGACAGGTCAAATCAATCTGGTAGTAGCTCCACTTGTCCGCTGATATATTCTAGGTGGGCGTTTCACCATATTCCTTATACCAATCAGATCCTCTCAGATCTCCACTAGGTGGTAGGGTGGGGAGCAGCGACTAGATTTAACTCCCGGGTCTATTTTGTTTTCTTGGGGGTCACGGGTCACTGGGCCGGGTAGATGATCACAAATAATGTTTTTGAGTGCAGATTGACCGCATAATATTTGACTAAAACAAAATAATTTCAAACCTTGCTTACATGTGTATACGGTCACATCTCTCTTATGTGTGGGAATACTTGGAGACCAGATTTCCTCAAATTAAAATCACAAATTTCCGGGTGTTTTTTGTCCCAACAATGACACATTTGTTGGCCGCCAGTTGGGGAACCCTGGCCATGGGGAAGATGTGGAATTGGCCCCAACACATATAACATCGAGGAAGGGGCCACTTGTGTTTTACATGGCACGTCATTGTTTTGAATGTAAACATTTATTTTTTCCTATTTGTCCCTTTTGGGCGCTGAAGGAGTTAAACGCCTATGGGCTGTCCGTAATGATTTTCCTGATCTCTGCAAAAGTCTTGTGTATCTCATTGGAGGATAGTGATCCTGTGGTATATGTATTGACTGCTGTTCGTGTTCCCTCCTATAAGCCCGTGGTGATGAAGACTCCTGTAGGGAAGGGAGGAGTCCTCAACGTCACTGTGGATATCGAGGTATGGACAACACTCTCTCGTTAGAGCCGTGGACGCCAGGGTTGTAGCTTCGATTCCCGGGGCCAGCCATACGTAAAATATACTCAAGAATGACTAAGTCGCTTTAGATAATAATAAAAAAAATAAAAATCTGTTTGAATGGAAGCAGAGTCTCGTCCGTTGTAAGAGATGAGGACTCCCTCTCAATATGAATTCTTATGTTGCTGGACCTATTTTTATCAATTGAAATTTAGCTGGGTGCAGAAATCACACCAATTTGTCTGTGTAAATCTAAGAGCAGAATAAATGATGAATACATATGTATGTTAATCCCTGATTTTTGTCTTCCTGCCCTTGCAGCAGTCTCCCCAGTCGTACGAGATCACTCCTAAGGGGGGCAACAAGCCTGTTGTTCTCAACGCCAACCCTGAGGACTATGGGATGGATCAGAACAGTGATGACTCTACTGATGACGAATCCGCACCAAGGAAACCCATCCCCACATGGGCTGAGGGTATGTTTCACTGACTTATTTAGGCCTCGTAGCGATACATAACACCTCCGCACGAGGCCTCGTAGCGACACGCGGCGCTCCTTTATGCCATTTATACTGTGCTCTTAAAAGGATTGTTTGAGATTGGATTGTTTCTCTCTCTACATACCCAGAGTTAGATGAACTCATGGATACCATTGGTTTGTTGTGTCTGTGCAGTTTGAAGGAAGGTTAAGAGTTTATGGTGCCATTGCTAACTAGTCGTTAGTACAAAGACTGGAAGCATGATGGCAAAGTGCCAGCTTTTTTTCTAACTACAAGACCCATGGCCTTAGTCATGATGCTAAAGTCAACCCGTTCTTCCGCTCTCCTCTAGGCAACCAGCTGAAGCAGGCTATGATAAAGCAATATTTCCACCCAGCTGACGTGGACTCGCACTACGGGGCGATTGAACCCCCGAAGCTGGACCGCATCTTCTGCAAGAGCAAACCTCGCTACTTTAAGCGTACCAGCTCTGCTGTCTGGCACTCGCCACCTCGAATGGGAGCTCTACCCCTTTAAACACTGGGGACCTGGGATAAAATGGTTTGGGGTTGTTTTTCATTTTGGTTATGTTCGTTCTTTCATGTATTATATTAAGAATCCCTAGCTGGCGGACACTTGAAGTGAATTTCAGTAAGTGACAGGAATATAAGTAACTTTTTTTTGTTTTTTATCTTTTTAAAAATAAATCTTGTATAAATTTAAATTTCTTCTGAATAAAATGGATATAACATCTCCACACTTTTTTTTATTTTTATTTTTTAGTTTTTAAAAAATAATAATTGAAGTGGTTCACATGAAGGGAAATCTATTGAATGTATTTGACAGTCAAGGTTCACAACTTGAAGGTAACTACAACTAATTTAAAGTGGACTGGGGATAAAACATGAATGACTCTTCTGTGTAGAAATAGCTGATTGTCTCAACCACAAGTTGTTCAAAATTAAGTAACAATCTCGTTTAAAAAAAAATACATTTAAAAAAAAATACATTTTATGCACATTGAAAAAAAAAAAAAAAAGAATAATACATTTTAAGCACATTGAAAAAAAAAAAGAATCAGGCAAATCTCATGCATACAAGTTTTTTATTTGACCAGGTAAGTTGACTGAGAACACGTTCTCAGCAATGACCTGGGAAATAGTTACAGGGGAGAGGAGCGGGATGAATGAGCCAATTGTAAACTGGGGATGATTTAGGTGACCGTGATGGTATGAGGAACAGATTGAGAATTTAGCCAGGACAGCGGGGTTAACACCCCTACAATAAATGCCATTTTTAATGACCTGAGTCAGGACACCCATTTAACATCCCATCTGACAGCACCCTACACAGGGCAATGTCCCTAATCACTGCCCTGGGGCATTTTGTTAGACCAGAGGAAAGAGTGCCTCCTACTGGCCCTCCAACACCACTTCCAGCAGCATCTGGTCTCCCATCCAGGGATTGACCAGGACCAACCCTGCTTAGCTTCAGAAGCCAGCCAGCAGTGGGCTGCAGGGTGGTATGATATAATCACTACCTTCTGGCATCCCTGGCTCCTGTTTTGTAGAGAGCTCTAGTTATGCATTTATTGAATTGTGATTAGATGCATTAATGAGCACTGCGTTCGGTTTATATTTATGAACGTGGAGGTGGGACTACACTACAGGATCAAAATGAACATGTTTTGGCAGTGTTCAGGACTTTTATTTTGAAGAAGGGGGGGGGGAAGGTACGCTGACTAGTACGTGACGCTGTAGTCCGTCAGAAACAACTCACCCCCCAGTCAACACCGCTTTTTAAAAGAGAAATGTATTTAACCTTTATTTAACTAGGCCAGTGGATACCATTTGGAGGGAGTCTACCAGCAAGCTTTCGTACAACTCCCGAGGTAGCTGATGTTTCTTGATGTTTATTCTAGCGTTACTGTGATTCTAGCTAGATGTCATGTTATTCCCAGGCTGTACTGGGTGCAGTATTTAGCGACAATAACCTTGAGCCTGCGTTATAAAGCGCCTTGTTGTGATCATGAGTAGCAGGCAAAAATAAAACACTGTAGTTAACTAAAGTCCTTAACGTTGTTAAATATCCCCCCAGGGTTATTATTAGCTAACCAATTTAGCACACTCCTTATTATCGGCCCATTTTAACAGCGTTTCCAGAAATATATTACCTTCGACAGTGTTATCGTGTGATCAAGACGTCGATGTTTTGGGATTTATTGGTGTGGTGGGAAATGTTCGCAATGAACATGTTTGCCATTTCAGTGGAAATACTAACGTTATAGTTTTAATGTTACTACTGTCAGCTTTTAGGAAAACAAAATGTGTCCCGTATTGTCGCCATACGGTCCCCAGTTATTGGCCACCTCACTATTTTGTTCAATTACAAGATATATGGGTTTTTAATTTAGTTCTAAAAAGAGACCCCAAGCTCGTATCTGAAAGGTTTTTTACTAGATAGTTGACTGTAGTAACGTTAGTTGGCTCGCTTTCCAGTAAACATGACATCTTCAGTGCTGTAACCAAATAATGGCTCATTATTTATGTTACAGATTCATCTTATGTTTTGAGAAAGTAGCTACGTTTTAATACTAATATATATATATATAATGAGTATGATGGATATTATATGATGACTGGTCCGTCGCGCAGTCGAGTTTTACAATACACAGCGTGTCCCACAAAATCCATCAATCAAAATGTATTTATAAAGCCCCCCTTACATCAGCAGAGTGCTGTACAGAAACCCAGCCTAAAACCCCAAACAGCAAGCAATGCAGGTGTACAAGCACAGTGGCTAGGAAAAACTCCATAGAAAGGCCAGAACCTAGGAAGAAACCTAGAGAGGAACCAGGCTGTGAGGGGTGGCCAGTCCTCTTCTGGCTGTGCCGGGTGCAGATTATAACAGAACATGGACAAGATTTTAAAATGTTCATAGATGACCAGCAGGGTCAAATAATAATAATCACAGTTGTTGTCAAGGTCAGCATCTCAGGATTAAATGTCAGTTGGCTTTTCATAGCCGATCATTCAGAGTATCTCTACCGCTCCTGCTGTCTCTAGAGAGTTGAAAACAGCAGGTCTGGGACAGAATGTGTGTGTGTGTGTGTATATATACACTACCGTTCAACGGTTTGGCACTTAGAACTGTCCTTGTTTTTCCTTGAAAACATACATGAAATGAGTTGCAAAATGACTAGGAAATATAGTTAAGACGTTGACAAGGTTATAAATAATGATTTTTAATTGAAATAATAATAGTGTCCTTCAAAATTTGCCAAAGAATCCTCCATTTGCAGCAATTGCAGACCTTTGGCATTCTAGTTGTAAATTTGTTGAGGTAATCTGAAGAGATTTCACCCCATGCTTCCTGAAGCACCTCCCACAAGTTGTATTGGCTTGATGGGCACTTCTTACGTACCGTACGGTCAAGCTGCTCCCACAACAGCTCCAATAGGGTTGAGATCCGGTGACTGTGCTGGCCACTCCATTATAGACAGAATACCAGCTGACAGCTTCTTCTAAATAGTTCTTACATAGTTTGGAGCTGTGCTTTGGGTCATTGTCCTGTTTCTAGGAGGAAATTGGATCCAATTAAGCACCGTCCACAGGGTATGGCATGGCTTGATAGCCTTCCTTCTTCAAGATCCCTTTTACCCTGTACAAATCTCCCACTTTACCGCCACCAAAGCACCCCCAGACCATCACATTGCCTCCACCATGCTGGACAGATGGCGTCAAGCACTCCTCCAGCATCTTTTCATTTTTTCTGCGTCTCACAAATGTTCTTCTTTGTGATTCGAACACCTCAAACTTAGATTTGTCTGTCCATAACAATTTTTCCCAATCTTCCTCTGTCCAGTGTCTGTGTTCTTTTGCCCATCTTAATCTTCTATTTTTATTGGCCAGTCTGAGATATGGCTTTTTCTTTGCAACTCTGCCTAGAAGGCCATCATCCCGGAGTCGCCTCTTCACTGTTGACGTTGAGACTGGTGTTTTGTGGGTACTATTTAATGAAGCTGCCAGTTTGTGAGGCGTCTGTTTCTCAAACTAGACACTCTAATGTACTTGTCCTCTTGCGCAGTTGTGCACCGGGGCCTCCCACTCCTCTTTCTATTCTGGTTAGAGCCAGTTTGCGATGTTCTGTGAAGGGAGTAGTACACAGCATTGTACGGGATCTTCAGTTTCATGGCAATTTCTCGCATGGAATAGCCTTAATTTCTCAGAACAAGAACAGACTGATGAGTTTCAGAAGAAAGTTCTTTGTTTCTGGCCATTTTGAGCCTGTAATCAAACCCACAAATGCTGATGCTCCAGATACTCAACTAGGCCAGTTTTATTGCTTCTTTAATCAGCACCACAGTTTTCAGCTGTGCTAACATAATTGCAAAAGGGTTTTCTAATGATAAATTAGCCTTTTAAAATTATAAACTTGGATTAGCTAACACAACGTGCCATTGGAACACAGGAGTGATGGTTGCTGATAATGGGCCTCTGTACGCCTATGTAGATATTCCATTAAAAATCAGTTTCCAGCTACAATAGTCATTTACAACATTAACAATGTCTACACTGTATTTCTGATCAATTTGATGGCATTTTAATTGATATTTTTTTATATCGCCCATTTGCTGCTATAACAGCCTCCACTCTTCTGGAAAGGCTTTCCACTAGATGTTGGAGTATTGCTGCGGGGGACTTGCTTCAATTCAGCCACAAGAGCATCACAGATGTTGGGCGATTAGGCCTGGCTCGCAGTCAGAGTTCCAATTCATCCCAAAGGTGTTCGATGGGGATTGAGGTCAGGGCTCTGTGCAGGCCAGTCAAGTTCTTCCACACCGATCTCGACAAACCATTTCTGTATGGACCTCAGTTTGTGTGTGCACAGGGGCATTGTCATGCTGAAACAGGAAAGGGCTTTCCCCAAACTGTTGCCACGAAGTTGGAAGCACAGAATCGTCTGGAATGTCATTGTATGCTGTAGCGTTAAGATTTCCCTTCACTGGAGCTAAGGGGTCTAGCCTGAACCATGAACAACAGCCCCAGACCATTATTTCTCATCCACCAAACTTTACAGTTGGCACTATGCATTGGTGAAGGTAGTGTTCTCCTGGCATCCGCCAAACCCAGATTAGTCCGTCGGAATGCAAGATGGTGAAGCGCGTTTCCACTGCTCCAGAGTCCAATGGCGGTGAGCTTTACACCACTCCAGCCGACGCTTGGCATTGCGCATGGTGATGTTAGGCTTGTGAGCGGCTGCTCGGCCATGGAAACACATTTCATGAAGCTCCCAACGAACCGTTCTTGTGCTGACGTTGCTTCCGTTGGCAGTTTGGAACTCGGTAGTGAGTGTTGCAACCGAGGACAGATGATTTCTATGCGCTTCAGCACTCATGGTCCCGTTCTGTGAGCTTGTGTGGCCTACCACTTTGTGGCTGAGCCGTTGTTGCTCCTAGACGTTTCCACTTCACAATAACAGCACTTACAGTTGACTTGGGCAGCTCTAGCAGGGCAGAAATGTGATGAACTGACTTCTTGGAAAGGTGGCATCCTATGACGGTGCCACGTTGAAAGTCACTGAGCTCTTTGCTAAGGCCATTCTACTGCCAATGTTTGTCTATGTTTGCATGGCTGTGTGCTTGACTTTATACACCTGTCAGCAATGGGTGTGGCTGAAATAGCCAAATCCACTAATTTGAAGGGGTGTCCACATACAAAGTTGCCAATGTCTTTGCAATTGATACAAATAAGCGATATATGATTCAAATGGAAACTGAGATGGCTGAATTAAAATATACTAAACAGTGGGGGCTATTAGGCCTATTTCAGTCATATTAAAATACATTTCATGTTCAATCAATTGAGTTCTGTTTTGCTACAGGCTACTTGACTGTCTGTAATTTGTCTCAAAATATATTTCATGATGTCTAGCCTAACGTGCACAATGTGATGTGATTTAGTGCATTTTTATTGGTTAAGCATTAGAATAAGGCGCCTTTTAATATTTGTCGTCAGTACTGTAAAATAATTCTGATGTTAAAGTAAAGATTTTAATGGGGAAATCTGATCCCAGAACAGCATTTCCTTTCTTTCAATCCTATCAGCATGGACACGTGTTCACACTGCGCTCTTAGTGACCGTTCACTCTGCGTGGGCTTTTGGGAAACACACGTTGTATCTTTGGCTGTTTGTAGGAAAGATGCTTCCTTAAAACACTCTTGAGCCTAAGTTCAATTGCTATCTGGAAACCTGGCCCTGATCTAGCCAGTTAATTGGCAACCTGGCCCTGATCTAGCCAGTTAATTGGCAACCTGGCCCTGATCTAGCCAGTTAATTGCCAACCTGGCCCTGATCTAGCCAGTTTATTGCCAACCTGGCCCTGATCTAGCCAGTTAATTGGCAACCTGGCCCTGATCTAGCCAGTTAATTGGCAACCTGGCCCTGATCTAGCCAGTTAATTGGCAACCTGGCCCTGATCTAGCCAGTTAATTGGCAACCTGGCCCTGATCTAGCCAGTTAATTGGCAACCTGGCCCTGATCTAGCCAGTTAATTGGCAACCTGGCCTGATCTAGCCAGTTGGTGGCAACCTGGCCCTGATCTAGCCAGTTGGTGGCAACCTGGCCCTGATCTAGCCAGTTAATTGGCAACCTGGCCTGATCTAGCCAGTTGGTGGAAACCTGGCCCTGATCTAGCCAGTTAATTGGCAACCTGGCCCTGATCTAGCCAGTTGGTGGCAACCTGGCCCTGATCTAGCCAGTTGGTGGCAACCTGGCCTGATCTAGCCAGTTGGTGGCAACCTGGCCCTGATCTAGCCAGTTGGTTGGCAACCTGGCCTGATCTAGCCAGTTGGTTGGCAGCCTGGCCTGATCTAGCCAGTTGGTGGCAACCTGGCCTGATCTGGCCAGTTGGTGGCAACCTGGCCCTGATCTGGCCAGTTGGTGGCAACCTGGCCTGATCTAGCCAGTTAATTGGCAACCTGGCCTGATCTAGCCAGTTGGTGGCAACCTGGCCTGATCTAGCCAGTTGGTGGCAACCTGGCCTGATCTAGCCAGTTAATTGGCAACCTGGCCTGATCTAGCCAGTTAATTGGCAACCTGGCCTGATCTAGCCAGTTGGTTGGCAACCTGGCCCTGATCTAGCCAGTTGGTGGCAACCTGGCCTGATCTAGCCAGTTGGTTGGCAACCTGGCCTGATCTGGCCAGTTGGTTGGCAACCTGGCCTGATCTAGCCAGTTGGTTGGCAACCTGGCCTGATCTAGCCAGTTGGTTGGCAACCTGGCCTGATCTGGCCAGTTGGTGGCAACCTGGCCTGATCTGGCCAGTTGGTGGCAACCTGGCCTGATCTAGCCAGTTGGTTGGCAACCTGGCCTGATCTAGCCAGTTAATTGGCAACCTGGCCTGATCTAGCCAGTTGGTGGCAACCTGGCCCTGATCTAGCCAGTTGGTTGGCAACCTGGCCCTGATCTAGCCAGTTAATTGGCAACCTGGCCCTGATCTAGCCAGTTAATTGGCAACCTGGCCCTGATCTAGCCAGTTAATTGGCAACCTGGCCCTGATCTAGCCAGTTGGTGGCAACCTGGCCCTGATCTAGCCAGTTAATTGGCAACCTGGCCCTGATCTAGCCAGTTGGTTGGCAACCTGGCCCTGATCTAGCCAGTTGGTTGGCAACCTGGCCTGATCTGGCCAGTTGGTGGCAACCTGGCCCTGATCTAGCCAGTTGGTTGGCAACCTGGCCCTGATCTAGCCAGTTAATTGGCAACCTGGCCTGATCTAGCCAGTTAATTGGCAACCTGGCCCTGATCTAGCCAGTTGGTTGGCAACCTGGCCTGATCTAGCCAGTTGGTGGCAACCTGGCCCTGATCTAGCCAGTTGGTTGGCAACCTGGCCCTGATCTAGCCAGTTGGTTGGCAACCTGGCCCTGATCTAGCCAGTTGGTTGGAAACCTGGCCTGATCTAGCCAGTTAATTGGTAACCTGGCCCTGATCTAGCCAGTTAATTGGCAACCTGGCCCTGATCTAGCCAGTTAATTGGCAACCTGGCCCTGATCTAGCCAGTTAATTGGCAACCTGGCCCTGATCTAGCCAGTTAATTGGAAACCTGGCCCTGATCTAGCCAGTTAATTGGCAATGGGGATGACTTGCACTTCATTTATTAGCAGTTGTGTTGTTCACTGTGCAGAAGATGTGGTCCAAGGTATCAAGCTAAAGACTAAATGTCTGTCTGTCTGTCTGTCTGTCTGTCTGTCTGTCTGTCTGTCTGTCTGTCTGTCTGTCTGTCTGCCTCTCTCTCTCTGCCTGCCTGCCTCTCTCTCTCTCTCTGTCTGTCTGTCTGCCTGCCTGCCTCTGTCTGCCTGCCTGCCTCTCTGTCTGCCTGCCTGCCTCTCTGTCTGTCCACCTGCCTGCCTCTCTGTCTGTCCGCCTGCCTGCCTCTCTCTCTGTCCGTCTGCCTGTCTCTCTGTCTGCCTGCCTGCCTCTCTGTCTGCCTGCCTGCCTCTCTGTCTGTCTGCCTGCCTGCCTCTCTCTCTGTCTGCCTGCCTGCCTCTCTGTCTGCCTGCCTCTCTCTCTCTGTCTGTCTGCCTGCCTGCCTCTCTCTCTCTCTGTCTGTCTGTCTGCCTGCCTGCCTCTGTCTGCCTGCCTGCCTCTCTGTCTGCCTGCCTGCCTGCCTCTCTGTCTGCCTGCCTGCCTCTCTGTCTGTCCGCCTGCCTGCCTCTCTGTCTGTCCGCCTGCCTGCCTCTCTCTCTGTCTGCCTGCCTGCCTCTCTGTCTGTCTGCCTGCCTGCCTCTCTGTCTGTCTGTCTGCCTGCCTCTCTGTCTGCCTGCCTGCCTGCCTGCCTCTCTGTCTGCCTGCCTGTCTGCCTGCCTGCCTCTCTGTCTGTCTGTCTGTCTGTCTGTCTGCCTCTCTGTCTGTCTGTCTGCCTGCCTGCCTCTCTCTCTGTCTGTCTGCCTGCCTCTCTGTCTGTCTGTCTGCCTGTCTGCCTGCCTGCCTCTCTCTCTGTCTGTCTGCCTCTGTCTGTCTGTCTGTCTGTCTGCCTCTGAGTCTGCCTGCCTCTGTCTGCCTGTCTGTCTGCCTGTCTCTGTCTGTCTGCCTGCCTCTCTGTCTGCCTGCCTCTCCGTCTGCCTCTTTGTCTGTCTTTCCAGAACCATGACATCCCAGGTGCGACAGAACTTACACCCGGAATGTGAGGCTGCCATCAACAGGCAGATCAACCTGGAACTGTATGCATCTTATGTATACCTGTCTATGGTAAGACTGGCCCGTGACCTGTCTATGGTAAGACTGGCCCGTGACCTGTCTATGGTAAGACTGGCCCGTGACCTGTCTATGGTAAGACTGGCCCGTGACCTGTCTATGGTAAGACTGGCCCGTGACCTGTCTATGGTAAGACTGGCCCGTGACCTGTCTATGGTAAGACTGGCCCGTGACCTGTCTATGGTAAGACTGGCCCGTGACCTGTCTATGGTAAGACTGGCCCAGCTGTATGTCTCTTATAATTAATATATCAATGTCTGGTCTATTATGTAAACAGTGAATATAGCTATGCATGTCAATAACAAGACATTGCTGTGTCTTCCCCGTACCTAAATAGTGCCTAAAGAGAATGGGTTCTATTTGGGATGGGGATCCCAAGTCGAATGAGAAATTGGATCAATTCTCATGTTTGCTCTTGACATCTCTAGCACAGGGAGACATTAGTTAAAGGAATTTAGACAGATCTACATCAAATAGTTAACTATATTAACTAGAGGACATTTCATACAGGCAAACTGCAGGATGGATGGTTCTGCAGGATGGTGTTGGCCATTTTGCCATGTTAGTGACACTTCCACTTTTCCCTTGTGCGTTGTTTATCTAGGGGTACTACTTTGACCGAGACGACAAATCCCTGCCCAACTTTTCCAAGTTCTTCCTGACTCAGTCTAAAGAGGAGAAGGAGCATGCTGAGAAACTGATGAGTCAACAGAACCAGAGAGGAGGACGAATCTTTCTGCAGGACATCAGGGTATGAAAATAAACACTACCGGGGGGTTATGTTACCCTATACAAGGCTTCATATTGATTAGACTAGGGGCCGTTTTGCCTTCTCTTGTCTGAACATCTAAGCAACATAATATATGCCACTAAAAGGGTGCTTTACCATTAACGGTGTGTCACCACCAGCCAGGCGCATCGCCACTAGGCCCGTCTCATCTGTTCCCTACTGATAAGAAGCTGAGTGTGGTAGGACATGTAGAGCTCCACCCATTCACCCTCATTGAACAGAAAATCACAAGACTAACGTTCTATACAGTAACTCCACATCTGGTTAGGGTTGTTTGTTCCACAGAGCCCACGGCCTCATCTGGTTAGGGTTGTCTGGTCCACAGAGCCCAGGACCTCATCTGGTTAGGGTTGTCTGGTCCACAGAGCCCAGGACCTCATCTGGTTAGGGTTGTCTGGTCCACAGAGCCCAGGACCTCATCTGGTTAGGGTTGTCTGGTCCACAGAGCCCAGGACCAGACAACACTGGTGGACAGGTAATGAAGTTATTTGCAGAGCAACTGTGGCATTTTCCATCACATTTTTCATTTTGTCACTCGAGCTGCAGAAGGTGCCTGAACTCTGGAAGCATACTACTGTAGTTCCTGTGGCCAAAAGCAAATCCCCCAAGCTGATAAATGACTTCAGGCCAGTGGTACTGACATCCCTGGTAATGAAATGTACTGTCAGGTGGAGAACTCCCTGGACCCCCTACAGAATGTACTGTCAGGTGGAGAACTCCCTGGACCCCCTACAGAATGTACTGTCAGGCGGAGAACTCCCTGGACCCCCTACAGAATGTACTGTCAGGTGGAGAACTCCCTGGACCCAGTTTGCGTTAGTCAAAGTCACCATTATTAGTCAGTTGTACAACCAAATGCCTTCAACCGAAATGTGTCTTCCGCATTTAACCCAACCCCTCTGAATCAGAGAGGTGCGGAGGCTGCCTTAATCGACATCCACGTCTTGGCGCCTGGGAACAGTGGGTTAACTGCCTTGTTCAGGGGCAGAACGACAGATTTTTTTTTTCCTTGTCAGCTCGGGGATTCGAACTTGCAACCCTCCAGTTACAAGTCCAACGCTCTAACCACTAGGCTACCCTGCCGCCCTTACAGGGTCAAGAGGGGTGGTGGAGGACACCACTCTAACCCTTCTGTTTATGACTTCTCGTCAGCCTTCAATACTATCCAGCCTCACATACTAGCAGAGAAGCACCTCTCCCACTTCAAGCTGGACCTGAGCGTTGTGGGCTGGATTGTGAACCTCCTTTCCGACCGGTCCCAACAAGGGAGAGTAAATGGAGTCCTGTCAAAGCAGCTCTGCTCCTCCTCCGTATCCCCACAGCTCTCTCCTCTCCCGTACATATACCATACACTAACGACTGTCGCAGCGAATATGGAAACAGACACTGATGACTCTTGTCATCGTCAGGCTACTGCAGGATTGGAAACTGAGAGCACATAGGCCTGTGGTAGCTGACTGTGTGTCATGGTGTGAGAACTGCTTTCTCCAACTGAATGTCTTGGTCATTGACTTTTTAGAAGGCAGCCACTGAACCTCATACCCACTCTGGTCATGGGCAATGACATTGAGCTGGTCAGTACCTATACGTATCTGGGGAAAAGTGCTGGACAACAAGTTGGCCTTTGGTGGAGAACACTGACACCCTCTGTAAAAAAAGGGACAGGAGCAACTCTTCTTTCTGAGAAAGATCGAACTCTTTTATTATTTTTTATTTTTATGTCAGCAAGACAATGATGACACTGTTTTTACAGGAGTTTTATTGAATCAGTGTTGATGTTTGATGGTGGCCTGGTTTGGTAAGCTTGTCAAGGAGCGTTCACCGTATCCCAGACTGTCCTGATCGTTGAGCTCTTCCCCTCGGGTTGCTGTTTTAGACTTCTCAAGCGCAACAGATCCAATAACTCTTTTTTTTATTTTTATCCCACAGTCCATAAACTTTCTGAATCAGAACATGAAATGAAATAATGTATATTTATTGGTGCACTTTTGCACAATGACTGTTCCTTTTTGACTGACCTTTGACTGATTCTAAGACTGCAACCCGATCTCATTATGTATTTATCTTATGTGTATATCTGTTGTATGGTTGTCCCTTTTTGTTAATGATGTTTTTACTGTTGAACCCTGACTGCACAGCACATTTCCCAATTTGGACAATAAGAGATTGATTGATTGATTGATAGGTTCAACATATTGCCACCATTTAATGGGCTCTGGCAGTTTTGATACATGGATATTCATAATTGTGATAAACTTTTTTTCTCTGTATGTTTCAGAAACCTGACAGAGATGAGTGGGGCAGTGGGCTGGAGGCCTTGGAATGTGCCCTACAGCTGGAGAAGAGTGTCAACCAGTCTCTACTGGACCTGCACAAAGTAGCCACAGAGCACAATGACCCTCACGTGAGTTAAACACAGTTCATTGGGGGACAGTTTCCAGGACACCAATTAAGCTTAGTCACAGACTTAAAAAAAGCACTTTGAATTATTTTCAATTAAGATTCTCTTGTGAGCATGCTTTTGAGCAGGGTTGGGGTCAATTCCATTTCAATTCGAGTCCATTCAGAAAGGAAACCAAATTCCGATTCCACATTTCAAATCAAATCAAATTGTATTTGGCACATGCGCCGATTACAACAGGTGTAGATTTTACCCTGAAATGCTTACTTACAAGCCCTTAACCAACAATGCAGTTCAAGAAATAGAGTTAAGACAATATTTACTAAATAAACTGAAGTAACACAATAAGATTACATAACAATAACGAGGCTATATACAGGGGGTACCGGTACCGTGTCAGTGTGTGGGGGTGCAGGTTAGTGGAGGTAATTTGTACATGTAGGTAGGGGAAAATAAACAAGTAGCAGCAGTGTAAAAACAAATTGACGCTTTGCCTGTTTGATGGTTTGTCGGAGGGCATAGCAGTATTTCTGTCCGGATTAGTGTCCCGCTCCTTGAAAGCAGCAGCTCTAGCATTTAACTCGATGCGGATGTTGCCTGTAATCCATGGCTTCTGGTTGGGATATGTACGTACGGTCACTGTGAGGATGAAGTCCTCGATGCACTTATTGATGAAGCCAATGACTGAGGTGGTATACTCCTCAATGCCATTGGAATATGTTCTGTGATTCATCCAGTCTGTGCTAGCAAAACAGTCCTGTAGCGTAGCATCCTTGTCATCTGACCACTTCCATATTGAGCGAGTCACTGATACTTCCTGCTTTAGTTTTTGCTTGTAAGCAGGAATCAGGAGGATAGAATTATGGTTAGATTTGCCAAATGGAGGGTGAGGGAGAGCTTTGTATGCAGCTCTGTGTGTGGAGTAAAGCTGGTCTAGAGGTTTCCTCTGGTTGCACATGTGACATGCTGATAGAAATGAGGTAAAACGGATTTGTTTGCCTGCATTAAAGTCCCCAGCCACTAGGAGCGCCACTTCTGGATGAGCGTTTTCCTGTTTGTTTATGGCCTTATAGAGTTGGTTGAGTGCGGTCTTAGTGCCAGCATCGGTTTGTGGTGGTAAATTGATGGCTACAAATAATATAGATGAGAACTCTCTTGGTAGATAGTGTGGTCTACAGCTTATCATAATGTACTCTACCTCAGGCGAGCAATACCTCGAGACTTCTTTAATATTAGACATCCCGCACCAGCTGTTATTGACAAATAGACACACACTCCCACCACTCGTCTTATCAGACGTAGCTGTTCTGTCCTGCCAATGCACGGAAAATCCAGCCAGCTCTATATTACCTGTGTCGTCGTTCAGCCACGACTTGGTGAAACATAAGATATTACAGTTTTTTTTTATGTCCTGTTGGTAGGATAGTCTGGACCGTAGATCATCCAGTTTATTCTCCAGTGATTGGCCAATAGAACCGATGGTAGTGGTGATTTACTCACTGGCCTCCGAATCCTCACAAGGCACCCCGACCTTCGCCCTCTGTATTTCTGCCTTTTAGTCACGGGGATGACGGGGATTTGGGCCTGGTCTCCGGGAAGCAGTGTATCCTTCGTGTCAGACTTACTAAAGAAAATGTATTTGTCCAGTTCGAGGTGAGTAATCGCTGTTCTGATTTCCAGAAGCTCTTTTCGGTCATAGGAGACGGTAGCAGCAACATTATGTACAAAACAAGTTACAAACAATGCGAAAAAACACACAAAATAGCACAATTGGTTAGGAGCCCGTAAAACACCAGCCATCCTTTCCGGCGCCATTATATATTTTCCTCATTGAAATTTCAGTGTACTTCCTTAATTGGCTGGAATTTAAATGGAATGGACTCCAACCCTGCTGTTTATATCCTGGAGCTTAATCTGGGTCAGGGAAAAAAAGTGTCTGTTTTGGAGATTTGATCCTCTTCCTAATGACCGTAACAAAAACCTTTCCTCCCTCAGATGTGTGACTTCATAGAGACCCACTATCTGGATGAGCAGGTCAAGTCTATCAAGGAGCTGAGTGACTGGGTCACCAACCTGCGTCGCATGGGTGCCCCTCAGAACGGCATGGCAGAGTACCTCTTTGACAAACACACCCTGGGGAAGGAGTAGCAGCTTAACATCCCCTTATACTAGGGTCGTGTTCATTAGGGCACACCGTAGTAAAATACGTTGAAACAGAAAACGTCCATTTCTTATTGGATAAATTCAGATAGTAGTACCTCACAGTTTCAGCCCGTTTTGTGACGAATGAACACAACCCATTTTCCCGCCTGCTGGTCAATTTTTCATGTTTGGTCTGTCCTTACGACTGGTAATCTTCTAGTATCATAGATATGCTGGCTTAAAGACCAAAATGACCAGAAGCCATTGCTCTAATTACATGACTGCTCGTGATTTACTGGCTGCCTTTTCTTTTTCTATTTTATTATCTCCCGAGCCTGACTTCCAGTCTGTTTGTGCTATCATGCCAACTCCTTGTCATTCAGTTTGGCTTGAAGAAGACAGCACAAACAGATCTGGGACCAGGCTATATTTTCCCTCTGTTTACCTACAGTATGTGTCCGTTACAATTGACATGCGTTGCCAGAAATAAAGACTTAACTGGTTCCTAGAAATATCGCGTTGCTTGATGGAGTTTAGACGTGAGACTGTGGGAGTAGGTCCACTCTAATGCCTCTCATATTTAATTTGTAAAGCCAATATTGAGTGATTGTAGGAAAGATATTACTTAAAATACATTTTCCATTCTATTATGTCCACACAGTTCATTAATTGGCATTTTTATATATATTTTGGAATTTGGTCTGATCTATGTAAGGTGATGTATGATGTTAAAATATTTTTAATTACTGTGTGTGTTGCCTGTTTCAGTATTAGGAGGGTCAGATGTGTATTACATAAGCAAAACAAATCTGATTTTTTTTTTTTGAAAGGTTCATATTTATTAGAGCAAAACAACCCAAATAAGAGTACGAGTACACTACGTAAATAAGAGTTCTACTCCAACTAACTATACACAGTATCATTCAGGGGAGGACAATATATGTACATATTGTTTTTAATACAGTACTTCATATTCATATGACCACTTGGCAATGTGTTGCACCCTCACTCATAGGGTTGCAAAATACTGGTAACTTTTCCCAAATTCCTGAGTATACTAGATATCCTGGTTAGGGGAGTCTGTATTTCCTGCTTATTCCCTCCCAGATTTCTATAAAAACCTGGGAATTTGGGGAAAGTTACTGCAACTGCTACTAACTCCTTGTTACAGAGACTTCTAGAACGACACGTCCTGTTTCAAAACATTTATACTGTACTGAGATTTCGTAATGTGTTGTGTCATGTTGTCAGGCTAATTGATCCCAGTTGAGTAAGTTATTCTAGTACTGGGATCAGATCAGTGGTGTACAGAATAGATATGAGGGGATCAGATCAGTGGTGTACAGAATAGATATGAGGGGATCAGATCAGTGGTTGAGATCCAGATGGTTCCCTATTCGTTCCTTTTCTCGAGCTGCTGGACAAATAAACACCAGCCTTGGGATGCGTAAGAAACGGATGACCACTATATAGCAGAAAATAGGGTTGCATAATTCCGGTAACTTTGCCAAAATTCTTAGGTCACTAGGAAGGTGTCTTCCGTTGTCCTTTTTCAACCACTCCCTGACCCCAGTCTGTAATATCTACATGTTTCAAGCAGACCACGATAGTTCCTGGGCCCAAGAACGCAAGAGTAACCTGCCTATGTCACTATCAACATATATCAACATACAGCTGGCAGGATAGAACAGCGGCGTCTGGTAAGACAAGGGGCGGCGGACTATGTATTTTTGTAAATAACAGCTGGTGCACGATATCTAAGGAAGTCTCGAGCTATCGCTCGCCTGAGGTAGAGTATCTAATGATAAACTGTAGTCCCCACTACCTACCTAGAGAGAATTCATCTGTATTTTTCGTAGCCGTTTTACATATCACCACAGTCAGAGGCTGGCACTAACACAACATTGAATGATCTGTATTCCGCCATAAGCAAACAAGAAAACACTCACCCAGAGGCTGTGCTCCTAGTGGCTGGAGACTTTAATGCAGGGAAACTTAAATACGTGTTTACCAAATTTCTATCAGCATGTTAAATGTGCAACCAGAGGGGGGAAAAAACTCTGGACCACCTTTACTCCACACACAGAGAAGCATACAAAGCTCTCCCTCACCCTCCATTTGGCAAATCTGACCATAATTCTATCCTCTGACCATAATTCTATGAAAGCAGGAAGCACCAGTGACTAGATCAGTAAAAAGTGGTCAGATGAAGCAGATGCTAAACTACAGGACTGTTCTGCAGCACAGACTGGAACATGTTCCGGGATTCCTCCAATGGCATTGAGGAGTACACCACATCAGTCACTGGCTTCATCAATAAGTGCATCGATGACGTCGTCCCCACAGTGACCGTATGTACATACCCCAACCAGAAGCCATGGATTACAGGCAGCATCCTCACTGAGCTAAAGGCTAGAGCTGCCGCTTTCAAGGAGCAGGACTCTAACCCGGAAGCTTATAATAAATCCCGCTATGCCCTCTGACGAACCATCAAACAGACAAAGCATCAATACAGGACTAAGATCGAATCATACTACACCGGCTCTGACGCTCGTCGGATGTGGCAGAGCTTGCAAACCATTAGACTACGAAAGGAAGCACAGCCGAGAGCTGCCCAGTGACACGAGCCTACTTCTATGCTCGCTTCGAGGCAAATAACACTGAAACATGCATAAGATCACCAGCTGTTCTTGGAAGACTGTGTGATCACACTCTCCGCAGCCGATGTGAGTAAGACCTTTATACAGGTCAACATTCACAAGGCCGCAGGGCCAGACGGATTACCAGGACGTATACTACGAGCATGCCCTGACCAACTGGCAAGTGTCTTCACTGACATTTTCAACCTCTCCCTGTCCAAGTCTGTAATACCAACATGTTTTAAGCAGACCACCATAGTGCCTGTGCCCAGGAACACTAAGGTAACCTGCCTAAACGACTACCGACACGTAGCACTCACGTCTGTAGACATGAAATGCTTTAATAGGCTGGTCATGGCTCACATCAACACCATCATCCCAGAAACCCTGGACCCACTCCAATTCCCATACAACCCCAACAGATCCACAGATGACACAATCTCTAATGTAACTCCACACTGCTCTTTCCCACCTGGACAAAAGGAACACCTACATTATGTGAGAATACTGTTCATTGACTACAGCTCAGCGTTCAACACCATAGTTCCTTTCAAGAAGGACCGAACATCCTCCTCTGCAACTGGACTACCTGCCCATCTCATTGGTCAACGGTAGGCCTCTAGCCCATCTCATTGGTCAACGGTAGGCCTCTAGCCCATCTCATTGGTCAACGGTAGGCCTCTAGTCCATCTCATTGGTCAATGGTAGGCCTCTAGTCCATCTCATTGGTCAACGGTAGGCCTCTAGCCCATCTCATTGGTCAACGGTAGACCTCTAGTCCATCTCATTGGTCAACGGTAGGCCTCTAGCCCATCTCATTGGTCAACAGTAGGGCACCCGCAGGTGGTGAAGGTAGGCAACAACACATCCGCCATGTTGACCCTCACACCCCTCGGGTGCGTGCTTAGTCCCCTCCTGTACTCCCTGTTCACCCACGACTGCGTGGCCAGGCACGACTCTAACACCATTGTTAAGTTTGCTGACGACACGACGGTAAGACAGCCTACAGGGAGGTCAGAGACCTGGCAGTGTGGTGCCAGGACAACAGCCTCCCTCAACATGGGAAAGACAAAAGGAGCTGATGGTGGACTACAGGAAACGGAGGCCGAGAATGTCCCCCAACCAAATCGACGGGGCTGTAGCGGAGCGGGTCGAGAGCTTCAAGTTTCTTTGTGACAACATCACTAAGGAATTATCATGGTCCACACACACCAAGACAGTCGTGAAGAGGGCACAACAACACCTATTCCCCCTCAGTCATCTGAAAAGATTTGACATGGGTCCTCAGATCCTCAAAAGGTTAGACAGCTACACCATCGAGAGCATCCTGACTGGTTGCGTCACCGCTTGGTATAGCAACTGCTCGGCATCCGACCTCAAGGCGCTACAAAGGGTAGTGCGTATTGCCCAGAACATCACTGGGGCTAAGCTGCCTGCCATCCAGGACCTCTACGCCAGGCGTCAGAGGAAGGCCACCCAAGTTAGACTGTTCTCTCTGCTACCGCATGGTACCGGAGCGTCAAGTCTGGGAACAAAAGGCTCCTTAACAGCTTCTACCATCAAGCCATAAGACTGCTGAACAGTTAATCAAATGGCTACCCGGACTATTTGCATTGACCCCCTTATTTTATTCTTATTCTTTTTTTCACACATTACCCCATAATGAAAAAAGCAAAAACAGGTTTTTAGAAATCTTTGCTAATTCATAAATAAAAAACTGAAATATCACATTTACATAAGTATTCAGACACTTTACTCAGTACTTTGTTGAAGCACCTTTGGCAGCGATTACAGCCGCGAGTCTTCTTGGGTATGACGCTACAAGAGATGTTATATTGGGTTCAAGTCCGGGCTCTGGCTGGGCCACTCCAGAACATTCAGAGACTTGCCCCGAAGTCACTCCTGCGTTGTCTTGGCTGTGTGCAAAGGTCATTGTCATGTTGGAAGGTGAACCTTCACCCCAGTCTGAGGTCCTGAGTGCTCTGGAGCAGGTTTTCGTCAAGGATCTCTCTGTACTTTGCTCCGTTCATCTTTGCCTCGATCCTGACTAGTCTCCCAGTCCCTGCAGCTGAAAAACATCCCCACAGAATGATGCTGCTGCCACCATGCTTCACCGTAGGGATGGTGCCCGGGTTTCCTCCAGACGTGATACTTGGCATTCAGGCCAAAGAGTTCAATGTTGGTTTCTTCAGACCAGAGAATGTTGTTTCTCATGGTCTGAGAGTCTAAGTGCCTCATGGCAAACTCCAAGCGGGCTGTCTTGTGCCTTTTACTGAGGAGTGGCTTCCGTCTGGCCACTCTACCATAAAGACCTGGTTGGTGGAGTGCTGCAGAGATGGTTGTCCTTCTGGAAGGTTGTCCCATCTGATCTCTGTCAGAGTGACCATCGAGTCACCATCTGATTCCAGGATTCTTCCAACCATCGGGTCACCATCTGATTCCAGGATTCTTCCAACCAGGAGTTCTTGGTCACCTCCCTGACAAAGGCCATTCTCCTCCGATTGTTCAGTTTGACCAGGCTGCCAGCTCAAGGAAGAGTTTTGGTGGTTCCAAATTTCTTCCATTTAACAATGATTAAGGCCTCTGTGTTCAATGCTGCAGACATTTTTTGGTACCCTTCCCCAGATCTGTGCCTCGACACAATCCTGTCTCAGAGCTCTACGGACTCTAAGCTCTAATTCCTTCGACCTCATGGCTTGGTTTTTGCTCTGACATGCACTGTCAACTATGGGACCTTATATAGACAGGTGTGTGCCTTTCCAAAACATGTCCAATCAATTGAATTTACCACAGGTGGACTCCAATCAAGTTGTAGGAACATCAAGGATGATCAATGGAAACAGGATGCACATAAGCTCAATTTTGAGTCTCATAGGAAAGGGTCTGAATACTTGTGTAAATAAGCTATTTCTGTTTTTATTTTTAATACATTTGCAAAAATTTCTAAAAACCTGTTTTCGCTTTGTCATTATGGGGTACTGTGTGTAGATTGCTGATTGTTTTTTAAATTATTTAGTCATTTTTAGAATAGGGCTGTAACATAACAAAATGTGGAAAAAGTCAAGGATCTGAATACTTTCCGAATGCACTGTGTTACCTCAATTACCTCGACTACTCCGTATACCTGCACATTGTCTCGGTACCGCTACGCCTTGTATATAGCCTCGTTAATGTTATTTTATTGTGTTACTATTTTTCCTTTAGTTCATTGAGCAAATTGTTCATACTTACTTTTTTTAAAACTGCACTGTTGGTTAAGGGCTCGTCAGTAAGCATTTCACGGAAAGGTCTGTTGTATTTGGTGCATGTGACAAATACGATTTGATTTGGTTTTCCAGAAATCCTGGTTGGAAGAATCCTGGAATCAGGAGAAAATAAGCAGGAAATTCAGGAATCCTCCAACTGGGATTTCTGAAAATGTGGGGAAAATTACTGGAATTTTGCAACCCTAGCAGAAACACACCAGAGATACTGATGGCCGAGGTACTATGCACCTCTGACCAGAATGTTATCAGTCACTCTTTTCTGAAGGGGTTGATGATTGATATAGAGATTCTTCAGTAGTTCAGGTAGTTCCTCCAGTCCGTAGGCCTCTGATTCAGTAAACAAAGGATTCTTTCTTCAGTAGATTTCATACTGGTTTAGTAGCTGGAATAGTATGAAGAAGAAATGTCATATTAGCAACCACTCCACTCTGTGGGATTCCAATAAACATTTCAGAAGCAGCCTGTACGCTGGTCTAGCCTTGGACATCCAGGATTCGCTCACATTTGGAAGGATGGCTTAGCAAGACTACCACTGGTCAGAAGGATGGCTTCGCAAGACTACTACTGGTCAGACCGATGTTCTTGCAAAACTACCACTGGTCAGATGGATGGCCTAGAAAGACTACCAATGGTCAGACGGATGGCTTTCAGGACTACTACTGGTCAGACGGATGTTCTTGCAAGACTACCACTGGTCAGACGGATGGCTTCGCAAGACCATCCCCCAGGGGCCTTGTCCAATCATCTCCCTCCTTCTTCAGTCCTGCTCCCGCCCCCAAGGGGCCTTGTTCATTCCACTATCCACCACCAGAGCTCCCAGCCAGCGAGGGCCCCCCTCAGCCAATGAAATCCCTGAATCATTGGGTGAGTTTTGATGCTGATTGGCTTCTTGCTGAGAGGACCCAGAAATGGTGTTGACGACGTTGTTGCTTAGACCTCCATTAGTTCCACCGTTGATACCTGCTGCTCTAGTGCTGTTGAAGTTGGCATGGTTACAAAAGGTGTTGGTACCGTTGCAGAAGTTGGTTGTAGAAGTGGTGTTGGTGCCACTCAAGAAGTTTGCTGGAGTAGTTGTGTTAGGGTTGGTGGTGTTGATAGTGCTGGTGGCGTTGATACTAGAGGAGGAGCTGTTGGGATTGGTAGCTGGGGTGCGAGAGGGAGGGGTAAAGGAGAACACCCGCTCCCCTCCACCTCCCACTCCCCGGGGGCTGATGGGTCCAGACTGCAGGCCCTCGGCCAACGGTGTGTTATCCAGAGAGAGGCGTGGAGGCGTGGGCCGTCGAGACAGCAGGCCTTGCCCGGGCCGGAGCTTTGATATGGGGCAGAGCTCCGGAAGGTTGCCAGGGTCAGGGAAGGAGAAGGCTGGAACACAAGGACCCTCTCCCTCCTCACTCAGCCAGGGGAAGGCAGAGGAGGGTGGAGGGAGCATATGACCTGGAGTATCAGGGGGAAGCAGACCTCCAGAGCCAACCATCGGAGGAGCCAGCGAGCTGGAGCTGCGATCCCAGGTGTGAGTTCCTCGGGTGGGCCGTGGACGAGGCATAGCGGGGGGAACACAGTGGATGGGGGTCTGGGGACAGCTGTAGAAGCCGGACCTCTCGTACAGCGGCATGGAGGAGAAGGCGTAGTCCGGGTGGCTGGAGTCGTGGCGGGGACCAGGGCTCAGCGTTGAGGGGTCCACCTCGGAGTGCAGGAAGAGGGGGAAGCGGCTGAATGGAGCCCCTGGGCGCCGGCGCAGGAGGGAGACCCGGGAGGAGGTGGAGGAGCGGGGGAAGACGGGGGACTGAACCCCCAGGAGGCGACTCAGACCCCCCAGGAGAGGAGTAGAGTGGTTGGCCTCCTCATGCTCCTTGATCTGCTCCAGGTTGGACTGGAACTCCATCTCCTCTTTGGGAACACTAGAGAGAAGAAGAAGAAGAAGAAGACTTTATTGACCATCTGCTCTTTACACTAGAGTGATGATAGGAATGTGTTAGCTAGTTCAGTAATTAAAAGGAAGAAACTTCCCTAAACAATTTAATAGATCTCACACCAACGTATCAAGCTAGTTAGGTACTGGAAGTGTTATAGCACACAATCCACCTCTTGGATTGATGAGGAATTGAACAATTATATGGTTGAGAGGGATGAGGCAAAAGGTATGGCAATTAAGTCTGGCAGCCCAACTGATTGGCAAACGTACTGCAAATTAAGAAATCATGTGACAAAACTAAAGAAAAATAAACTATACTATGAAACAAAGATAAATTATATAAAGAATGGTAGTAAAAAGACTACCACTGGTACCACCTTAAATGAAATTTTGGGAAAGAAAATCCAACTCGGCTCCTTCATTCATTGAATCAGAAGGCTCATTCATCAAAGACCAGTGGTATTGCCCACTACTTTGACTTTTCCTTTGGCAAGATAAGACAATTTAAGGATGACATGCCAGCAACAAACGCTGACAATACACATCCAAGTATTTTGGACCGAATTATGAAAGACAAGAATTATACTTTTGAATTCCGTAAAGTCAGTGTGGAAGAGGTGAAAAAATGATTGTTGTCTATCAACATTGACAAGCCACCAGGGTCTGACAATCTAGATGGAAAATTACTGAGGATAATAGCAGACGATATTGCCACTCCTATTTGCCACATCTTCAATTTAAGCCTACAAGAGAGTGTGTGTCCTCAGGCCTAGAGGGAAGCTAAAGTCATTCCGCTAACCAAGAATAGTAAAGCCCCCCTTTACTGGCTCAAATAGCAGACCAATCAACCTGTTACCAACCCTTAGTTAACTTATTTCACAGTAAACAAATTGACAACAGAATTTCAGCACGTTTATAGGGAAGGACACTCAACAAGCACAGCACTTACACAAATGACTGATGATTGGCTGAGAGAAATTGATGATGAAATTATTGTGGGGGCTGTTTTGTTAGACTTCAGTGCAGCTTTTGACATTATCGATCATAGTCTGCTGCTGGAAAAACTTATGTGTTCTGGCTTTACACCCTCTGCTATAATGTGGATAAAGAGTTACTTGTCTAACAGAAGACAGAGGGTGTTCTTTAATGGAAGCCTATCAAATATAATACAGTTAGAATCAGGAATTCCCCCAGGGCAGCTGTTTAGGCCCCTTGCTTTTTAAAAGTTTTACTAACGACATGCCAATGACTGAGTAAAGCCAGAGTGTCTATGTATGTGGATGACTCAACACTATACACGTCAGCTACTACAGCGACTAAAATGACTGCAACACTTCACAAAGAGCTGCAGTTAGTTTCAGAGTGGGTGGCAAGGAATAAGTTAGCCCTAAATATTTCAAAAACTTAAAGCATTGTATTTGGAACAAAACACTCACTAAACCCTAAACCTCAACTAAATCTTGTAATAAATAATGTGGAAATTGAGCAAGTTGAAATGACTAAACTGCTTGGAGTAACACTAGACTGTAAACTGTCATGGTCAAAACATTGATGCAGTTGTAGCTAAGATGGGGAGTCTGTCTACAATACTGTCTTAACAACACTGTCAACAAGGCAGCACCTTGACTACTGTTCAGTCGTGTGGTCAGGTGCCACAAAAAAGGACTTAGGAACTGTGCAATTGGCTCAGAACAGGGCAGCACGGCTGGCCCTTGGATGTACACAGAGAACATTAATAATATGCATATCAATCACTCCTGGCTCAAAATGGAGGAGATATTGACTTCATCACTACTTGTATTTATGAGAGGTATTGACATGTTGAATGCACCGAGCTGTCTGTCTAAACTACTGGCACACAGCTCAGACACCCATGCATACCCCACAAGACATGCCACAAGAGGTCTCTTCACAGTCCCCATGTCCAGAACAGACTATGGGAGGCACACAGTACTACATAGAGCCATGACTACATGGAACTCTATTCCACATCAAGTAACTGATGTGAAAGAAAATAGATTTAAAAAACAACTTATGGAACAGCGGGGACTGTGAAGCAACACAAAACACTGGCACAAACACACACCCACACTACATACACATGGATGTAGTACTGTAGATATGTGGTTGAGTAGGGGCCTGAGGGCACACAGTGTGTTGTACACTGTGCGCCCCCTGTAAATGTGTTGTAATATTTTTTTTTAATTGTATAAACTGCCTTGATTTTGCTGGACCCCAGGAAGAGTAGCTGCTGCTTTGGGAGGAACTAATGGGGATCCATAATAAACCCCAGGAAGAGTAGCTGCTGCCTTGGCAGGAACTAATGGGGATCCATAATAAACCCCAGGAAGAGTAGCTGCTGCCTTGGCAGGAACTAATGGGGATCCATAATAAACCCCAGGAAGAGTAGCTGCTGCTTTGGCAGGAACTAATGGGGATCCATAATAAATACAAACTAAGTTATAACGACCCTGGAATAAAAAACAAAATGTTGGTTTTAAAGGTTTACTCGCTCTGGATTGTCTGTATGAATTCTTGGCTATCGTGCCATGGCTGTGTCAGAGTCGATTGTAAGTTAAACTTGGGTATTCCTTTACGGGCAGTGTGATGCTTAAGACACATTTTTACTTGGAGTCATTAGCGGCCGCTAGAATCTATGTTCCTTTTTCCTTCTTACTTTTTTTTGTTGTTGTTGGAATGCAACAGGATTTAAATGAAAACTACATGAAATATGTCTTGCATGTAATGGCCATTAAAAAGGACTGGTCTTGTGATATATTTAGATTGTTTTCTCTTAATTTTTTTTTTCAAAACAATTGAATCCAATGAATTGAGCAGGATGGGCTGACATGCTTGTAGCCTTGCTAGGACTTTCAAAATACGAGTATGCATTTATAAGATTGTGCTGTTATTATTTATATTAATATGATCTATTATTGTTACAATTTATTTGTTACTATCTGACTGTTTTCTATGTTATTTGGTTAGTTCTCTTAAGGGATAGGCGTCCCCGTTAACGGGACAGTTGTAAATCATGCAGCGTTTTGTCTCACGATCGCAGACTTTAGAGAAACAACAAATGTCGGTACATATAAGTGTCATATTTATGTTATCATGGGACTGCCCATGTTTCCCTCTGGCCAACGCAATTGGCGGCCAAGGCTTTGCCTTAGGACGCAAAGGTGCGTCATGAGTCAGGGAGATGGTCTGATGGTCTTAGTGACAACAGACCTAGATATGGGGGGGAGGTTTTAGTGGGTGGCATATTAGGACAATTGGAGGTTTACAAAGTTGCAGCTACAGTATGCTTAACAGTGCAAATTATTATGGTACAGCTATATGGACACTTAATCATCATGGTGCTTTTTAATGGTAAGTTTACAAACATTGTTTGTGGTAAGTATAATTGAAACCTGGGTATCATTATGGTAAGTGGGGAAATAAGTATAGCAAATTATAATTGTAATGGCTTAGCAGATCATAAACAAAATAAGATACATTTTTACATGGCTAAAAGAGAATGAATATAATATCTATTGTTTACGGGAAACTCTTTCTACAAGTATAGATGAGGTTGGGTGGGAAAAGGACTGGGAGGAAGAAATATACAGTATTTTCGTCATGGGCAAAGAAACACAAAAGGGGTGATTATACTAATTAATACAAATGTTGATCTGATTGTGCAAACAGATCCGCAAGGAAGATGGATTATTATATGCTATCGGACCAAAAACAGATCTGGCTAATTAATCTATATGGGTCAAATAATGATGATCCACACTTTTTCAAAAATATACATAATAATCTATTGAGCTCACAAGCAACGGAAGAATCTATTATTATGGTGGGAGATTATAATACGTTTTTAAATTCCTCAATGGATCGTAAAGGAAATCACTCTACAAACTATCACCCTCAAGCACTTAAGGAGATCAAAGATCATGGATACATTAGAACTAGTGGATATATGGAGGCTGAAAACCCCCTGACCTAGTGAGATATACATGGAGGAGGCTTAATCAAGCTAGCCGTCTTGATTACATCCTAGTCTCGTTCTTGCTGGAATCAAAAGTTTAAAAAGTATTAATAGGAGACCGACTGCGATCGGGCCGCCATCTAACTGGGCTCCATATAACTCTTACAGAATTTCCACGTGGACGGGGATATTGGAAATTTAAACAAAGCCTATTGGAAGACAATTTGTTCTAAACTAAGACAAAATAATTAACAACTGACTTTTGTTTGCACAACATATGTACAGCAGATCCCGTTACTGTATGGGACACAAATGTACTTTTAGAGGCCATTCAATACAATAGTCATCATTAAAACAAAATCAGTTTAGGTCAAAAGAGATTAGACTAATAGAGGAAGTAACAAAGCAGGTAGATGGTAATGTAAACTGTACTATAGAGGCACAAAATAGGTTAGAGGAAATTGTGAATTGGATGGAATCTTCAACATAGACATTCTACCAAAAATGATTTACAGAAACTCGTTACAAATGACGGAGTTATCCATGATTCACCAAATTATATTTTGGAAAAGGAAGCAAAATATTTTAAACATATGTTTGATTTTCAGTCTCCTCCAGTCCAGCTGAATGATGTTAACTGTAAGGATTTCTTTCCTAATAATACAAATAATAATGTAAAATTAACACATTTACAGAAAGACCTGTGTGAAGGCGAACTTACAGAAGAGGAACTTTGAGACAATCAAATATTTTCAGTCAGGAAAAACAGCAGGGCTTGACAGTATACCAGTAGAGGGATATCAGACCTTTTTTGATGTACTCAAAGATTCATTATTAGCATTTTTTAATTACTCCTATACAAATAGTAGACTTTCAGGTACTCAACAAGAAGGTCTGATTTCATTACTACCAAAACAGGACCCAGGTGGTAAGTATAAAGAGTAGTATTAGTAGTAGCAGTAGCAGCAGCAGTAAAAAGGTTTTACCAGATATTGTTCATCCTGATCAGACAGGTTTTTTACATGGACGATATATTGGAGATAATATACGACAATTACTTGAAACAATTTAACATTATGAAACATTGAAGATACCAGGCCTGGTCTTCATAGCAGATTCTGAAACGGTGTTTGATAAAGTACGACTAGAATTTATATATAAATGCCTGGATTACTTTAGTTTTGGTGAATCTCTTATACAATGGGTTAAAGTTATGAATAGAAACCCCAGCTGTATAATAGTAAATAATGGTTAGAAAAGTATTGAAAAAAGTATCTCAGAAAGTACTGAGCCTTTAAGAGGGGTAAAACAAGGCTGTCTGTTGTCTCCATATCTATTTAATAAGGCCATTGAAATACTAGCTATTAAAATTAGATCCAACAAGAACATTAAGGGGTTAGAAATCCTGGGGATAAAAAGTGTCAATGTATGCCGATGACTCTAGTTTTTTCTTATGTTCGCAATCTGGATCCCTGCACAGTCTTATTGAAAATCTTGATCACTTTTCTAGCATCTCTGGATTAAAACCTAATTATGACAAGTGTACCATATTACGTATTGGATCATAAAAAATACAGTAACTTGTAGTTTACCAATAAAATGGGCGGATGGTGAAGTAGACATACTTGGTATTCACATCTCAAAAAATATAAATTTACCAACCACAATTCATTTCAATAGAAAGTTATCAAAAATAGATCAGATTCTGCAACCATGGAGAGGTAAATACTTGCCTATTCATGGAAAAATCACATTGATTAACTCTTTGGTCCTATCACAGTTGACTTATGGCACTGCCTACTCCAGTTGACTCATTTTTGAAATCATATGAGCAAAAATATTTAACTTTATTTGGAATGCTAAGCTAGACAAAATTAAACGTGCCTGTTTACATAATGAATATGAGTTTAGGGGGCTAAAATTATTAAATATTAAAGCTTTAAACCTCTCACTATAAGCTTCACTCATACATAAGTTACACTTAAACCCCAAATGGTTCTCCAGTAGATTAGTAAGAAAGGATCATCTTTTGTTAAAAAAAATGTCCTTTTTGCCTTTATACAGATTACAACTTCTAATTTCCCACTAATCAAAAAAATAAAATTTTGTATAAAGTATCGCCCTTTCTCAACAAGCCATACAAAGCTCGTTACAATTTCAGTTTTATCCTCCAGAAAATATAGAACAACTATTACAACAAATGTTATGGTTAAAAATATACTGATGAATTAAAAAAACATTATTTATGGATAACAAAAAAAGTATTATATTTGTTAATGATATAATGAATAGAAACGGAGACGTTATGTCATGTAAAATGTATGTATATGTAGCAAAAAAGCTGTAAAAAAACTAAAAGATATTTCCCTTCCGAAGGGGGTAATAATACATTTGTATTAAAAATAAATAAATACAATACAAAGCAAAACAAACGAAGTTACTTGGCATTTTATATGCATAGATCTTATTCAGCTTGTTATGACAAAGATTAGGTCTATTCTTGCAAGAATCTCCATTGAAACAAAATAGCTTTTTAGTTTAGGAATTGGCTTAATTGGGGTCTGGGAAACGGGTCCAATAGGTGTGTATGTGTCTGTCTGTATCTGTGTGTAAGGTACCTGATGTCCAGGGCAGAGCCCATGAAGGAAGGTTTGCGATGCTCTGCGCTGGCTGCAGTGTATGGAGGCTGGGGCTCTGATTCGTTCCAGTACTTATCCCTCTCTACCAATGGGATAGTGTCGTACATCTCATCCACAGACAGCAGGGACACCTGGGAGGGATAGAACAGGATAGGAGGTAGTACAGTGTTGTGTTCATTAGGGATCAAACGGAAGAAAACAGTCTGAAACAGGGAGCGACTACCAGGACGTTTTTTTTCTGTTGTTTTCTGTTCTGCATGCCCTAATGAACACAACCCAAGTCTCAATCCTGGACTGGTCTAGCAAAACATTTAGAAAACTAATTTTGTATTATTTTTATTAATAAAAGCAATCACATTCAACTACATAGAGGTCCTCAATCTATAATTTAATCTTCTTGAGAGGCACCAGCACATCTAACTGCTGTGAACTCTGACGATTGTTCCACAAAATTAGGGTACAAAAAAAAAAAAAATCTGTGGAGACTGAAGAGATCTCTAGTGTTTATCCATTCCTGAGAACGGGTTTAGTAACTTATGATTTTTAAACTTAATGAAGTTACATATAAAGGGAGTTTCTGTAAGATTGCTTTCTATATAAATAAAAGAGAATGCAGCTCTCTTCTTACAGACAGAGAGGTTCATCCCACATTTTTTATACAAGACTACTATAATGCATTGTAATGAATGGAGAGAGAAACTGAAATGATAGAGCAGAAGAATTGATTTTAAAAGGAGAGATTCCAAACCTGTAGATTACGATCAACCAGATAGTTGGTTTCAAAGTCATCGTCGTCTTCCCCAAACGGGTTTATCAGTTGTTCTGCCACCTGTCCACAAAAAAATACAAAAATGCAAAATCACAATGAAGCAGTGGCATGAACGTAAACGTGCATTTTTTACATCATGAAGTAATTCTGTCATATTGTGAAAAGAACTGTGTGTATGTGCGATTGTGTATCAATCAGTGAACCATCCATCCATCAACCCTCCCTCCCTCCCTCTCCCTCCCCACCTTGAGCCAGCCCACGTAGAAGAAGAACTGTAGCAGGGTGAAGACAGGCAGGTAGAAGTCGATGTCATGACCAGCGTAGCCCTGGGCGGGGTCTAAGAACTGTCGACCAATCAGACACGCCAGGAAGAAACTGTAGACCGCCACTGTAACCACCTAACAGAGAGGAGGTACTTACAACCCAGGTTCCTTTGGTTAGTTCATCACGACTGACAATAACAGACACATCATTTCATTACAACAGAATTTGTGGGATCAAGATCGTTGTTTACTATTTTAGTGTTAGTTCTACTACTACAACAACTATTAGTAGTTACTACTACTACTGTTGCTGCTGCTACTGCTGCTACTACTACTGCCTATTCCCGCCACCGCTAATGCCACCACCGCTAATGCCACCACCACCACCGCCAATGCCATCACCGCCACCGCCACCGCCACCGCCACTACCGCCACCGCTACCGCCACCGCCGCCACCACCGCCACCGCTAATGCCACCACTGCCACCGCCACCGCCACCGCTACCGCCGCCACCGCCACCGCTACCACCGCTATTCCCGCTACCGCTAATGCCACCACCGCCAATGCTACCACCACCACCGCTAATGCCACCACTGCCACCGCCACCGCCACCGCTACCACCGCCACCGCCACCGCCACCGCCGCCACCGCCACCGCCACCGCCGCTACCACTACCGCTACCACCGCCACCGCCGCCGCCACCGCCGCCACCGCCACCACCGCCACCGCCAATGCCACCACCGCCACCGCCACCGCCACCGCTGCCACCACCACCGCCACCGCCGCTACCACCACCGCCACCGCCACCGCTACCACTGCCACCGCCGCTGCCACCGCCGCTACCACCGCCACCGCCACCGCAACCACCGCCACCGCTGCCACCACCACCGCCACCGCCACTACCATCGCCGCCACCACCACCGCCGCCACCGCCACCACTACCACCGCTGCCGCCACCGCCACCACCACCACCACCGCCGCTGCCACTACCGCCACCGCCGCCGCCACCACCGCCACCGCCACCACCGCCACCACCACCGCCACCGCCACCGCCACCACCACCGCCACCGCCACCGCCGCCACCACCGCCACCGCCACCACCGCCACCACCACCACCGCCACCGTTACCGCTGCCACCACCACCGCCGCCACCACCGCCACCGCCGCTGCCACCACCACCGCCACCACCACCACCGTCGCCACCACCACCGCCGCCACCACCGCCACCACCGCCACCGCTGCGCTACCACC